>CM068372.1:390683535-391233535 GCA_034769895.1 Magicicada septendecula
AGCAAATCGCTATCCACGCTGGACAATTTTTCGGCTTGCACGCGTTATGTTGGTGTGGGTTTAGGCACTTTCCATTTAAAAAGCGTGCAAATGTAAGAAAATAAACATGACTGAGGCCAGAAATAACGCGAATTTTGTGTCTGTGTGTGTGTGTATTCCCTGCCTTTTTATTGCAGTAATCATATTAATAAAATGGAAACGTAAACATTACATAACTGAGATATGCTTGCCTGCCACGAACGATATATTTTCTCTCGTACATGATTTACATTAAAATGAAAAAAATTATAATTTTATTGCCTGGCAACAAAATTATTTTATTTTTAACAATTACCATTGTTTCAAAAAGTTTAAATGAATTTTCAAGTACTTTACTGTTGTTAAAACGTAAAAGGTTGCAGGTAAACTACCCCTTCCCCTTAACCGATCTTCACCAAAATCAAAAGGCCTTGAGATCACTACAATTCAGGGATATATGCAAAAAATTATTTGATTCTGTTTGAATATGCGGCAGTTACCGTTCGTCATAGAAAAAATTACCCTTGTTAAAACATAAAATGTTGCAGGTAAACTACCCCTTTCCCTTAACCGATCTTCACCAAAATCAACAGATCTTGAGAACTCTACAATTCAGGGCTGTATGCGAAACATTATTTGATTCTGTTTGAATTTGCGGCTGTTATCGTTTGCCAAACAAACAAAATTACCCTTGCTAAAAAAAAACCGTTGCAGGTAAACTACCCCTTTCCCTCAACCGATCTTCACCAAAAACAATAGGTCGCGAGTACTCTGCAAATCAGGGCTGTATGCAAAAAATTATTTGATTCTGTTTGAATTTGCGGCAGTTATCGTTTGCCATAGAAAAAAAATCTACAGACAGACAGACAGACAGACAGACGCTTTTCGGAAAACGACTTTTTTTCATGTTTTGAGTGTAGTAGAACCAGAATCTGCAATAATCTCGAACACGATTTTTTTTGCCATCACCATACTTCCATTCCTTAAGGAATATGGAAGTAAAATTACCCTTGATAAAAAAACGCTGCAGGTAAACTACCCCTTTCCCTTAACCGATCTTCTCCGAAAACAATAGCTCTTGAGAACTCTACAAATCAGGGCTGCATGCAAAAAATTATATGCTTCTGTTTGAATTTGCGGCTGTTATCGTTTGCCATAGAAAATACCCTTGTTAAAACATAAAACGTAGCAGGTAAACTACCCGTTTCCCTTAACCGATCTTCACCAAAAACAATAGGTCTTGAGAACTCTACAAATCATGGCTGTATGCAAAAAATTATATGATTCTGTTTGAATTTGCGGCTGTTATCGTTTGCCATAGAAAACAAATCTACAGATAGACAGCAGACACACAGACAGACACACAGACAGACAGACACGCAGACACACACACAGACACTTTTCGAAAAACGACTTTTCTTCATGTTTTGAGTGTAGTACAATCAGAATCTGCAATAATCTCGAACACGATTTTTTTTGCCATCACCTTACTTCCATTTCCTTAAGGAACATGGAAGTAAAACGACAGTGCCTAGCTTTGACATCAATCCGCAGGTCGTGTATTTTTTTATGGATGTGCACGACGAAAAATGAGTCCAGCAAGACCATCAGCTCAAACTGCACGACGTGCGGATGGATCGTGTGTAGTGTTGACGGATGTCAAGGAATCGTGCATCGTGCATGTTTGATCGTGCGTACGCTTGTTGTCTACCAAATCGTCATTTTCGAGCAAGTACAGTACATGTTTTTAGAGTTCATTCGTTTAATAAATGTTTACTGTTTAATTTTACGTTACATTCATTCTTTAGTTTGTATTTAATAAGTAACGATTCAGATAAAATTTCAGTTTAGTTTATTCTTCATTTACATAATACATTCAAATGTAAATTGATTGTAATTTACTGCATGTGAAATATTATGGCCGAAATAATGCACGGATGAACAAATAAATTTTTCAGCAATGGCTGAAAGAGGGATTTCGTCCTCAGGTACTGTTTTGCTTAAGGAAAAAAAATCTGCTAGAAAATGCTCTATTAATCTTGGCTAATGCTTCCGCCCATCCTCATGATGATTTAGAAGAATGTTCATCTGATTCAAACGACATCCAATATATGTTTCTTCCTGATAATACAACAGCCTTACTACAACCAATGGACCAAGGCATCATTGAGTTTTTAAGAGGCGGTAGAGAAAGTGCTTTTTACAAAAATTGGCTTTTACAACGATGTGGACATTGAACAGTTTTGGAAGGCATACACTTTAAAGGATGCAATATACAATGCAGCTGGTAGCTGGCAAAGTATTCCGGAAAACACTCTAAAGTCTGCCTGTAATAAGTTACGGCCATCTGAATTACAGCCAGAGTCTACAGAACCAGAAGGTCTTGACCCCACATCGGAACTGTTAGATCTCTGCCAATCCATAACAGCCAATCCCAATCTCTGCCAGCATTTAACAGTTTGAATGAAGACGAGGTCAAAAATTGGTGTGAAATCGACTTAACGGATATAGGCTACGAAATGTTTAGTGATGATGAAATTATTAAATACGTACCTACAGGACCTACAGAAGCTAATGATGAAGTTGACCAGCCAATAAAAACCTAAATCTCTCATATAGACTGCACTTTATGTTCATATTGAATATAGTGTTTATATTCAATATAGTCAGCGCAATTCAATGGTACTGCAGCAATATAGACTGCAGCAATCAAATGGTACGAAAGGCAAAATGAAGCAGAACTGCTTAAAATAATTTCACTGCGCCAAATACATAATTTGGTTCTTGAAAAGTACGGTCGACAGAAACAACAGAAGATAATTACAGATTTTTTCACAATCATTACACAATTTTTGTTTGCAATTACAGTGCTTAACTTCTTTGAGTTTGAAAATTTTCAGCAATAAATATGTTCGAGCATAACATTAGTACTGTACATTCCTAGTGTTGTAATAGAACAGTTTATATTGTCTTTAATGGATTTGTTTCCTACTCCCCCACTAATTCATCTATTTCAATAATTCGTCACCCCTTCGGTCCCTACTGTACTAAGGTTCTGGTGTAAGGATAGAAAATTAGCATTTGGGAACCGAAAATAGTAGACTATAATTTTCAATATTTTTTGTAAATTTTAACACGGAAACGTTCATTCGTTTATAAAGTTTGATCTATTGTTGTGAACAATCAGGTTGGGGTGTCAAACACGCGCGCATTACGGTAAAGGTTACCCACCTCGCGCACACTTTACTACTTGTATCGTGTCTGTGACCTTTAACAAATCATCGTCAGTCACAGCTTTATGTTGCGGTGAAAAGAAGCACTTCAACTCAGCCAGGGGTGTCGTGTCTGTGACGCCCGCGACCAAATGACACGGGTAAATTTTATGCTTTCAGCCAGCAGTAAATAATATGCTTAATAAGAGAACAGAAAAAAAATAATTTTTATATGCCAACTGAACTTGTGCAGTATGTTTTTTTAAACTGAGGTAAATTTTATAAATATAATTTTATTTCTTTTTAAATATATACATATATGAGTATACATTTAATATTTTATATATATATATATATAATATGTTAATAATTGTGCGACTGAACTTTAATATATGAGCTACGGCCCGGAGGCAGGGGAGGGGAATAAGCGCCGTGCACCGTATGAATTCTGAATTGTTTAAAAAAAAATGTCGGAACGCAAAAATAAGTTTACATAATTTGCCGTAATTTACTGCTATACATTGATAATAAATTGTTGGCATGAATATAGCGGGAGTGGGGAACTATTAACTGTAACGACTGCCAGCTCTCTTTGGCAAAAAATTATAAAAGTGACGACGGTCGAGAGAGAAAAAAAAAGTAGCGTCAAAGGAAAGAAATAACACATGCATTACTGATAGGTAGAAGCAACGGTCTGGTAAAGAAATGGACAGATGCGCGAACCAGTTGCCATAAATAGTGTAAGATCGCGCCATATATATATATATATATATATATATATATATATATATATATATATATACATATATACATATGAATTGAACGTAATTAGATAATTGCATATAGGCCTATACACAAACACGTATTTTTTTTCTTCTTCTTCTTCTTCTTCTTCTTCTTCTTCTTCTTCTTCTTCTTCTTCTTCTTCTCTTCAAGGATTAGGTTATATAAACCTGTTCCGGCACCCATCTCATCCTCGGACGACCCACGTTTCTTCTACCAATGGCTTAATAGTTCAGTGCCGCCTTCGGGAATCGATCATCTGTCATCCTTTGTAGATGATCCCACCATTATCTTCTGTAAATTGAAATAATTTTATTTATGTCCTTTACTCTTCGAGTCCTGAGCTCCGATATCCTCATTCCTTATTCTATCTTGCAATGTATAATTTAAAGTATTTCGAAGAAAATGCATTTCAGCACTCCGAATGTTGCCGCTTTCCTTTTTTGACATGACCCACGCCTCACTCGTATAAATCAATGTGGGTATACCAATTGTCATATAAATTTAATCCTTGTGCTTTTATCCTTTAAAGGATATTTACTTTTAAAGGCCATGGTTCTGGTCTTTCTTACTGAAATTGTCAGTGACTGCTCTCTTGCCACTTCTTGTAATTGAAACATAGCTTTTGTAAATCAATTTCATTTTCTTGAATAATAACTATGTCATCCACATATAGCAGGGCACTCATACAAATTGATTTGTTAAGAGCTATTCCCAAAGTCACTCTGGATTTCCATACTCTCAACATGTCGTCAATGTATATATTAAACAAGGTTGGGGAAACGCAGCATCCCTGCCCAACTCCTTTATTTATTGGAATGTCACCTGAGAGCCTACAATTCAGACTCAGGATTACAGATGTATTTTTGTAAAGTATCTTGACTGGTTTTATTAAATACTGTGGATATACTCTTCTATCCATAATATTCCATAACTTTTGACGGTCTACATTATAAAATGCTTTTTCCAGATCAACAAAAGCGATATGCGTTTCCCTGTTATACTCCCGTCTTTTCTCTATTATCTGCCGTAATACAAACAATGCATCCGCAGTCGATCTACCCTTTCTAAAACCCGTTTGTTCTTCAAGAAGTAATGCATCTGTAATGACTTTTAATCTCTGATTGAGAATTCTTGAATATATTTTGTACATTGAGTCCAGCAAGTTTATTCCTCTGTAATTATTTGCATCTGTTCTGTCTCCTGTTTTATATAGCGAAATCACTTTTGCCCTCCTCCATTCTTTCGGAATTTTGTTTTCCATCCAATCCAAATGTTATTTAGAAAATGGAGAATTTGTAAATGCAATAATGTGCCTCCATATTTTATTAACTCGGCATTTATTCCGTTAAATCCTGGTGCCTTTCTACTTTTAATTCCATAAACTGCCGTAGATTCAAACAGAATCAAATAATTTGTTGCATATGTGCCCGAGTTGTAAAGAACTGAACGTCTATTGATTTTGGTGAAGATTGGTTAAGGGGGAGAGGTAGTTTACCTGCAACGTTTTATTTTTTAACAAAAGTACTTAAAAATCCATTTAAACTTTTTCAAACAATGATAATTATTTAAAAAAATAATATAATTTTGTTGCGAGGCAACCTGGTTGTTTGGTTAGGAGGGAGGGGTAGTTTACCTCCATTTTTTTGTGTTTTAACAAGAGTAAAGTACTTAATTTTAATAAAGAAGTACGCCCAAAATAAAGTCATATTAATCCACTATAAAATGGTAAGTGAGATAATGGTAATGGTAATGGAGTAGGTAGTTTAAGGGGGAGGGGGTGATTTTTTGAAAACTGCTGAGCTGAAATCAAGTAAAGTACGAATATTTAAATTCGAAGGCTAAGATACCTTAGAAATTACATATGATAATAATATTACTCTATGAAACTGTAAATATCATTAATAGTAGCGATCGTTTGAGGAGGAGGGATGATTATCTGCGTAGTTCAGTTTGTTTATAAGAATAAAGTACCTAACTTTTATAGATAAAGTGACTCGAAAGTAACATTATATTAAACGACTACCCCATAATAACAAAAATGTCTATAAATACTGAAAATAGTTTGAGGGTGGGCGATATTTTTTTAGAAACATAAAACCGAATTCAAGTAAATGATTTTAAATATGTATAAATCTTAAAACATAGAAGTCATGTATGGTTCTCCATACCGATACTTTTGTCTTTTTTCGCGAAAGGTTATGAATCTAAAATTAACGATAGAAGAGCGTGTCTTTGGGTCGGTGGGAACAGAAATAGAAATAAGAATTGGTGACAGCTGATTTTGTCAAGAAATGCCCTGGAGCGGTTCCAACCGCTGGAATGCCAAGCAACATCCTACCCCTACTATTCTGAAAATTAATTGTTCTTTGTCAATATAAATATTATATATATACTGTATATATATATATTGCAACGATACAAATTATGATTGCATAGTTAGGTTATTTTGAAATTACTACAACAGAGTCTATATCTGGAGGTATGAAAATTTTATTCATTAACACAATACAATTCACTATTGTTTTATGGCTTTATAATATAAAATTGTTTAATAAAGAATTGCCTTTCAACAAATGAGTCTATTGGCTTGTTTTACATATAAGTTACTTGTACGTAAAATTCCAACTGTTTGCGTAGACACCAGGCGCTCTGCTCGCTACTCGTCTGCACCGCTGCTACACTGCACGTCGACCGACCGAAGATCGCCCCGTCGTCTCGGCGCACACACGCACTGCGATATGAAACTGTTATTGTTTATAACTAAAATACTCTTAACCTCAGGGATCAAAACTGGGTATAAGTAGATCGTGTATTAGGCTTACACAATTCCGGCTTCTTGAAGTGTTCTCGCGTTAATAATCAAAATATCGCGGTAGATATTCTGCCCTAATCCGGAAATAGCACTACACATTTATCTATTTAAATATTTGAGTTCTATAATGCGGGAATGGTAACGAAGAACTCGTACCGTACCAACTACAAAGTCTTATGGAAATCGACTTGTCGTCTTCTCACGAAAATCTCGTGACAGCGAGTACGTCTTTCTTTGGCAAGACTTCTAAAAGAACTGCACGGTCCGTAGCTGAAAGCGACCGTCTCTAATAAATTTTGGACCTTCTGATTGGTGGAAAATCTAGCAACGTCATAGATTTGCACACTGATAGACCGAACTCAAGTTAAAACTCTGTCCGATTCTGCAAAGACTGTCTAGATTTAATCTACAAATTTTATTACTTTCTAGGCGATAACGAAAATAATGAAGAACTGATTAAAAAAAAATTATATATAATTGTGGAGAATTGAGTATATGGGAAATGTAGCTGATAACCATGAGAATACCCTGTCCAAGTTTCAGAACGAAATGTCAATTTTCAACGAAGTTATTAAGTAAAATGTGAATCACACGCGCACCCGCGCACTCACGCACAATTATTTTACTTGACATAAAGGAGTACAAAATTATGAACATTTTGACATAACATACTTTTTTAAACATAGCTTAGTTCAACACTTATGACTACTTTACAAAGAAAAGAACAAAATCAATTTAAAACATGTCTATGGCCGTCAGAAAATGTGTTAAGCTATAGTCTTAGTATTCAACTTAAATGAACTTACATCCTGTGTTCTGTTGCAATATATAAATTGAATTGAGTTGTTGAATGTTTATCAACGATGCATTTCTGCCATTTACACTGCCCTATAATTTTCATATTTACACAGGTTTTGTTAAACATTCGCGTCACGCTCAATATCCACATATGTATTTTATTTCATAATCGACCTTTTGCGTACCGACCCGCTACGAAAGAATTCTAATTAAGCGGTTTTCGCCACAGCCGTACAAATCGTTACGAACGTATCCGCCTTGTCACACGTGTTTCGCTGTAGATCAGCGGTGATCGAAATCTTTACGCCGGGCGAGTAATCTGTTACGTTCGTGCACAATATAATTCTTTTAACATTCTTCTTTATAAATTCTCGGAAAATTCCACCGCAGTAGAATTAGCAACAGAACAAGAAAACACGGCGCAAACACGAGTCCGAGCCGTTGTAGTCAGTAAAAAAGATGATAATAGTATATCAAGTTGCAATTTTAGTTTGTGTGTGTGTGAGTGGTGAACGGGACGATTCTGGCCACACGCAAAACATGATGTTAAATCCGGAGTTGTCTCCATAAAGAACTCAACACACACACAGGGCGACAATATAATAAATAGATACTCGGAGTGGACACAACAAACGCCTTTTCTCTCGCTCTCTATCTCTCTCTGTCTCTCTATCTCGGTCCGTTTTACACTTCTTGATGAAACTTGAGCCCGAAGGTGTCTAGTCCCGCGGCCGCTCGCTCGTCACGCCTAAATCATCTCTCACGGGAGAGAACTTTCCCAAACCGAACCACCTATTCCATTACACTTTATTTTCACTATAAAACTGTTACGCGCTAGCGAGTGTGGTACACACACATACATACGACACACGAAATATGATAAGAATGTGTGCATTTAGTATTCGGGTGAACATTATGCTCGCCCCAACGGAACCAACTACGCGAAGTCTTGTTTTTCAGTTTATGGTTTTCGTTACATCGTTTTTTCATATAAAAGAAAGAGCGAGAGGGAGGGAGGCAGAGAGAGATTGAGAGAGAGAGTGAGGGAGGGGGTAGAGGACGAGAGAAAAAGATAGAGAGACTATACAAAAATTATGAAAAGTTTAATCTGTTGTACTAGAAGGTAATTTTTCATATGAATATATTCAGTGTTTATGAGAAGAGAGAAAAAGGAAAAAGAGAAATGTTTACGAAATTTATCGAATTCACTGTATTGTTTGACAATGGATTTTACTGATGAAAAATAGGCACAGAAAACTGGAGGTAAAGAGAACAAAGAGACAATAAGAGAGGGGAAATCATGATGTTCAGTGAAAGAGCACACAAATCCTTCAGCCATAAATCAGCTAGATAACAGGCTGGAGAGAAAAGGATTAAAATTAACAACTCCGCTGGTCTTATTTAGACTTTAAGACTCTAAATACATCATCATCATCATCATCATCATCATCATCATCATCATCATCATCATCATCATCCTCATCACCACCACCACCATCACCATCACTCCAAGGACTAAGCCTTAGACCTGTTCCGGAACCCATCTCCTACTCGGTCTACCGACATCTCTCTTCCCAGTTGGGTGATGATAACCCAAGGCAGCCACAAGTAGACGGATATCAGGCATGCGGTTCAAGTGTTCACACCATCTCCTTCTGTGATCCTCAAGACTCTAAATACATTGTACTTTAAATACCCACTCTAAATATCTTCAAATACCGATACAGAGAACTAGTCACTAGTCCATGACATGTATTCTCATGGTTATTATTATGTATTAACAGATTGCATAAATAAACGTTGAAAAACAAAAATTTTGTTTCTCTTGTGTTGTCTCTCCAAATTATGTCTGACACTTTAAGTTCTTTAACTCTGACAATACGTTTCATCATAGAAGAGTTTATTATCTGTTTCTGATCTCCCGGCACAGTCTACGTCTCACTGCAATATAGTACCTCAGGTATTGCCATAGGTTTGTAAAATTTTATTTTTGTTTCAGCTCTTGCCTTATTTTCATCATTTTCTTCATCCAGTAGCGCACTAATGCTGGGGCGGAGGAGGCGGGCCGCCCCGGGCCCCACTTAACTTACTAGTGGTCTCCAGATCTGGAAAATTAGTTTTTTTAGTAATTTTTTTAATTTATTTGCAAATGTTCTATTGTCACATCCTAAAACGCAACACAAGGAAAGGTCCAGGATTTACTCGCTCGATTCCAAAGATTTTTTCATATTATTTTAAAATCTCCCTTACAACCCTACCTCTTAAAGAGTTTACAGATATGTAAAGAGAAAACTTATAAAGTTAAGTTTCTTATTAGAAATACAGTCATGCTAAAAAAAAAAGCGTCAGTTGTACCTGGCGTCAGTGCCTCACCGCGCAGTCGGAATTCGCAAATTGAACCCCAAACAGCAGCGACAGCAACTCAAGAAGGCCGTGCCTCGGTACGAAAACGTAAACGGCGGAGTGAAATAACGGGAGATAACATGTAGGCCTACGCTAAACGATATTACACCAGCGAACAATATTTAACATTTCAGGACACCAACAATTTATTTAAAATCTCTCATCAGAATTTTTACCAGACAGTGGATAATTCGGAGTGCGTAAATCGGGTCAGTTAGGCTATTCCAATTTTCCGAGGTCAAAATTAGATAACAGCTATTTTAGAAAGTTCACCTTATTTGCACTGAAACTGCTAACTGACTTGAAAAGAAATTGCCAAGTATTGATCGCAGTAATGATAAATTTGTTTTGGAGTATATATAAATTTATTGTATATTATAAAGTATTGTAATAAATTTAATGCAGTCTATAAACAATACTACTTCTATTACTTTAAACTTTGTTTTTATAATATAAAAATTGATTTTTATTTCAAAAATTACTACAGCTTCTTATAAAGTTTCCTAACTAGATGTATCAATACAGTAATTAGACAATAAATATAGGCCTATACAGTAAAGTAATTTTTGTTATGTATTACTTAAACACAAAGTGGATTATAAACACCCACTTATGGGCGGAGGCCTCAGAAAGAAATCTGCCCTGGAACTCCAGTGGCCTAGGTACGCCACTGCCTTTATCCATTAGAATTCCTATTGTTCGATATTTCAGTCGTAGCTTATTTCGCAGCAGGAAAAAACGAGTTTGTAAAAAGTTCTTATACCAGTCCCGTTGGAACTATTTAGCGACGTCTGCAAAGCAACTCGTACCAAACGTAATCAATTTTTTAACTCCATGCATAGAGTTGTGTTGTGATACGTTCCTCTATCAGTGAAAGAAGACCCTATATTCTCAACAGAACGACAACACAATACGACTGGTCAGTTTCATCGAAGGTGATAATCTGCTCAGAAGTGCTAAAATAATAGGAAATCCCCAAGTTATGATGTTATATACAGTACTACTTGACTTTTACATTTATCTAATATGTGTTGCCTATCTCAAGATTGATTAAAACCCCATGTTATATCAGTTTTAAAAAAAGAGGATACAAGTAATTGCAAGAATTATAGGGAAATCAGTTTATTAAATATAGCTTACAAAATTTATTCTAAGGTAATAAATGACAGGTTATCGAGAATTACTGAGCAGGTTATCGAGAATTACTGAGAGTCTGATCTTAGAAAAAATACATAGCTTTCGGAGGCAAGGTTCACAATTGATAATATCTATACGTTAAAGCAAATAGTGGAAGACAGAATTGAATTTAATGCAAAGACACATCTTGCGTTTGTGGACTTGGAAAAGCGTCTGACAGGTTGGATTGAGCAACATTATGGAGGATAATGCTGAGAAGAGGATACCCTATTCATTTAATAAAGGTAATTAAAAGTTTATGTAATGGAACTCAGATACGGATAAAAACTAACAGATTGTCAGAGGCCGTTGGAATAATCCAATGGGTTTGACGGGTTGCAGTCTTTTTCCTGTTTTATTTAATACCTATGTACACGATGCCATAATGAAATGGAAATTGGACGCCTCCAAAGGATTATACTTGGGGAAAAGATTTTATTTAAATATTTTAATCTATGCAGACGATCTTGTGATCATCCAAGGGAATGAAAATGACCTCCAAAGGTCGTTGTTTTATCTTACTGATGTTTTGGCAGATTACAATCAAACTATTTCCTTATCCAAAACAAAAGTTATGGCTTTTTTCTGGAACAAATCATATTAGAACAAAGATTTTCATACATGACTCGCCAATAGAACAGGTGCCAGATTTCAAGTATCTAGGGTGCAGCATTACAAATCAAGATGATAATGAAGTTGAAAGCAAAACTAGTCTCTTCCAGTCGTTTTGTGGCTGTATCATTAAACATTTAAAGAAGAAAACAAAGAAATAGACGCAATTGGAATATTATAATGCAATGGCCATACCTCAACTACTGTATGGTTGTGAGACTTGGATTAGAAAGGCCAAAGATATATCTAGAATACAAGGAGCGGAAATGAGGTTCTTGAGGGCTGTAAAGGGTTGTACCAAGAGATATCTTATCAGAACTGATCATATTAGAACGGCGCTAGGCATTGCTGAAAGCTTAAATGAGAAAATCTTCCCGTACGAAACGGAGTGGAGGTCACACGTAGAGACAATGAATTCTAACTAGATTTTCAAGAAGAGCCTTTGACTATCATCCAAGGGGGGAAGAGAATGCGGGAAGGCCCCGTAAGCGATGGTTGGATGACTACCATTGAGACTGGAACAGGCAACTAGCCTAATCCGTAAAGGATGACGACGACGACGACGTGATAACCTGCAGTTGCTGAGTGATAACTGTGGCAACGGAGTCAACGTGGACTAAAGATATTCCTATTAACTTCCTGACGGGACAATCCGATTGATATAGACGAATAGTATCAATGAACTGAGAATACAGTAAAGTCCAGTGCTGTCCGGTGGTAGGTAGAGCTCAGCGAGAATGCTGTGGAGACAGAATCGCTGTTCGGCAGACGATTGACCACGTTGCTGGCCGCAAACTCCCAGCAACTTTGTCGGATACTCAGCTGCACGTCCATTAGTACAACACAAAACTTCGCGTCGTCTTCTAATCTGTAAGTCTGTCTGTGTGTAGTGTAGCCTATACGAGAGCGCGAGCACAGCGTTGTTTATACACGACCGACGGATAATTTGTAACTAAACATGTTTCACACACACACACACACACACACACACACACACACACACACACACACACACACACACACACACACACACACACACACACACACACACACACACACACACACACACACACACTTAGAAGCGATAAACAGCGTCGTTACGTTATGGCGGTATAATTTATAACTTAATAAAACGCAACATGAGCATGCGGCGTACGCAGTAAATTATAACGCTACCTGGGATGGTCGCGACATGTCTTCTCTCCTCATTACCGCGTATTTCACTTTGTTTATTGCTGCTAATCGTGTCGCTGAAGTGTTCGGTGGCAAGCACACTTTGTTCCAGCAGCGTTGCCGAAATGCGGGAAACGTCCCACAGCACGACGGAAGCCTTCACGTGAAAACTGAGTCAACTCTACAGAACAAAGGGAGAGACATTTTGCTGAAAATTGCTTCATTGGCGAAATTTTTTACGTTTGCTTCTTCTTCTTCTTCTTCTTCTTCTTCTTCTTCTCCTCCTCCTCCTCCTCCTCCTCCTCCTTCTCCTCCTCCTCCTCCTCCATCATCATCATCATCATCATCATCATCTTCTTCTTCTTCTTCTTCTTCTTCTTCTTCTTCTTCTTCTTCTTCTTCTTCTTCTTCTTCTTCTTCTTCTGTGGCGTCACAGTTCGGAGTCGGACCTTAGCCTCCATAATCCTTCTCCTCTATTTTCCCCTGTCTTTGGCGATCGATGTTGTTACAACACAAAAAGCCGCCCCAATACCAGAAAAAAAAACCATAATGAATTAACTATTTTAAACTAAGGAAAAGACAATCACTACAACGAGACAAATGACTATGACCCAACCCCAGTGATTGACCTAATAAATGTAAATAAAATGAGAAGGTATAAACTCAAATAATGATGAAAAAGGCACAAACAAATAATAAATGTCTAATAACAAGTATTAAAATAAAATAAAATAATATCAGTTAAAGTACACTAACCAGAGTAATAGATATTATATGTTATTAATAACTCTATGATGATAAGAAAATCAAAACATAAAATTGTTAACAGACTAACTATCAATTGTGTAGAAAACAATAAAAAACCCAAAAGTGAGAGATAGGTAGGAAGTGAAAGTGATTAACAGTGTAAGTGTTAGAAGTGAGTAAAAGAAATAAATATTAGGGAATAACCACTATTAACACTAAAGTACAGTAAAAAAGTACAAAGTGCAAGTGTAACCCAAAATAGAGATAAACAACCAGAATTATAAATCAGAACTCATATAGAAGTGAGAGTGAACAAGTAAATATAAAACACAACATATAGGTAGACACCAAAACCAGTGATTAACACTATAGTTTAAGGGTGAAAGGTACCAAAAAACTAAGAGTAACCAGAATATTGTTATTATAGTTAGAATTGATAGTAGATTAATAGTACAGTTGTATTCAGGATAAAAATCCCATAATGATATTAAGGATGTTATTGTTATGAATGTTTAAATAGTAAAAATATATAGCAAATGTTAAAAGATGGATAGACCATTAATATAATAGTGTTAAATAACAATAAATTAGTTATGAGTGCAATGAAAATAAGACATACTGTGTCAATAAAAATGTTCAAAGGGATAATTATCAAAATAGTATAAATGGTGTTATAAAAATATTCACCAAAATTGCTATTTGTTCAATTAAAAGAGTTAAGTTTATAAGAAGGAATATGGCTGAAAAGTAAACCTAAATTTTCATGTTGTTTTATAAGTAATATTAAGTGATAAACAAGTTATAAGAAATGAAAATAGATATGAGTAAGGAGATAAAATTTTACAAACATAATATTAATCATTAGAGTAAAGACAGAAAAAGAAATAAGAGAATAACAGACAAGCAATGATTTTGTAAATTAATAAGAACATTCAATTATTGTAAAACAGCCCAAATTAATTCAAAATGTAAATAAGTCATAAGTGACACCAAGCAAAACATATATAAATGAAGAATAATCTTTAATTTGTGAAAAATAAGAAGATATAGCCAATTACTACTTAGGCCTATAAAATGCCTAACTGTATAAATCCAAAATAGACAAATTGTAAGAAATTAACTATGGTATTAGAAAATTCAGGGCAAGTAACTCATTAAGTACAATTAGTGAACCATGATAAGATGTCAGAGTTAGATTTAAAACATAAAATAAGAAATAAATGTAATGACATAATATTAACTTTTTGTCAAAACTTTAATACATGAACAAACCCAGCTTTGTGGGATGTCAAAATGATCTTTGAAAGAAAATAGAAACAGTTGTAATAATATCTAATATATAGATAAGAAGACAGAAGAATAATAGCCATCAGAAAATATTTATTCATTTTGAATTAAAATTCAAATATTATAACAATAGACATAAATGTTATCAACCAATGAGAGTATAGACAGTTGCCATAACAACGGAACGTTATTTAATTTAATTCCGTTATAAAACATCAGTCCATTATTGACGATCAAGAGATACAGAAGCTAAACCATATTCGACTCAACTTTCAATTAAAATGATAATAAATACAGCAAAATTTAACGAGATGAGGATGCAAGAAGTCTAATGAAGAATTAGTTAACCCAACAGAGATAATAGACCAGATTTTAATATTCAAAATTAATTATTTTATCCAAATTATTTGAAAAAGAAGCCAGAGGGAATCCAAAGTATAAATGATGGAAGATTGATGATCGTATCGACCCAACCTAACTAAGAACAAAGTGACTCCTCACCAGAATTCAACAAGATTTGTTAAGTATATCTGAACTACCCGAATTTACGAACTAAATTCTGATTAACTTTTCTCACAACACAAATAACTCTCACTCCGAACTTGGTAACTAAATTTCTTTCAAGGATTGATTGATAATAAAAACTAAACTTGTAGGTAAACATAAAATAACCTATGTACAAATTACGAATTATTAACACACACTTTTTAACACTTAAAAAACGAATTGTATTTAACTCTAATAATATATAAGTGCCATTGATGTAAGGTAGTGTACTTTATTAACATCTTATTAATATCTTTTCGTAATCAAAAGGAGTCAATGATTGAACGAACTGTAGAAAATTAACTTTGACGACAGCCATGTCGATTTAGAAACGTTTCAATCAAATTTAACCAACCTTGTCTATTGTCTATTTATTGCCGGAGCAACATTATTTAATAACAGTATATTTTTGTATTTAACTAAATAACTATTAACTATTTCACGTTAATTAACTAGTACTGAGTAGTAATTACCGTCCTTTATTTCATTATAAATTGTATTATAAAGTTTGTGTACTTTAGCGATGAGCAAAATTGTCTGCCAGCGTTAGACGTCGGCAGCACGACGAACTACAAGCGAGATTCAAATGCCCGCCAGTTGCGAGGGTAATTTGAATTAGTCATTACCGCATAGAACGACCGCTCAGTTAAATTTTTTTGATTGTTTTCATGAACAATTTGGCGCCACCCGGGAAATAAATTTACTCATTAAAGGACAGGTAAGGATTACACTCGTGAGATATTGGTACTGGTAATTCGTAAGGTCGCGACGGACATCGTCAGCGTGAGAAGTTAGAAAAAGTACGACTGTTAGTAATAAACACAAAGTAACGACTACAACGTGTGGGGCTAACACACGACAAAACACACTTTTACAGAAACGATAAAGGTCCACACGTTACAAATTGACGTCCATAACGTGTGGCAGAATAATTATAAACGTACACATAAAGAGTACGACAGAGACTAATCGTTACAATGTCCATCGTTTTATTTTAAGTAAAGTATCAGCATCCCTCGCTTGGGTCTTTCGACAGGCCTTTTACCCTCGATTTGACTAAACAGTACCTTCCTAGGCATTCGGTTGCCTTCAATCCTAATCATGTGTCCTGCCTATTGCAATCTATGCAGTCGGATGGTGGTGGCCAGATCATTGTCTTTATATAGCTTGTATAGGTCCTCATTGTGACGCATTCTCCATATCCCATTGACTTGGATTGGTCCAAATATTTTTATCAAAATTTTCCTTTCACAGGTGTTGACTATGTCAGCGGCTTGTTTGTTCAGAGTCCAAGTCTCGCTGCCATATGTTATCACCGGTCTAATAATAACTTTATATAATGTGCCCTTGGACTGACGGTGGATTCGATTTCAAACTGTTCAGGTGTCCTGGTTTTCCTTCGAGTAGTGATCATAACATTTGTTATATCTGTATTCACCTGTAATCCTATCTCTTCTGCTTCACCTTTGAGTTCCTGGAAGGTCTCTTTTGCTCTTTCTTGGGATCTTGCCATAATATAAATATCATCTGCATATCCTACGATCTGGACCATTTTATGTTCTAATGTTGAATTCCTATCAATTGACAATTTTCTGATCACATATTCGAGTGCTAAGTTGAACAGGGTTGGTGCCAGCCCATCGCTCTGTTTAACCCTCACGTGACATTAAAATGTTCTGTCGTACCCGTTTCAATTGAGAACTACTAAATTAATCATGTCGATATATCATCGCTTAGTAAACACAAGAAAGTATGTAACGCTCCACTGTATAGGATGTCTGACAATAGAATAAATTATAATATGAGTAAATGTAATGAAATACCATTGTGTATTCACACAGCATACTTCCTACAAGTTAATTCGCTACAAAAGAACGTTTATGTGTAGTACAAAACGACTCTTAATTAAGAGCGAGCAAATGTTAAAAGATCGGGAGATATCCTCAATAGCTTATAAGAACTATACAAGTCCTATATAATGAAACAAGAACAGCTGTCTAAAATCTTTCTTTACTTAAACACAAGTTCTAGAGATTCCCCGAAACGCTTACAAACACGTAGCCATACGTGTGTTGGGTTGCATCTGTACTTGGGCACTTTAACAACCAGCGCCTCCTTGACTACATCTCCTTCCCATTCATCTGATTCGATTTTTAATTGGCTGAATTTTTAAACATGTGATTGAACATACAATACAGAAGACAAAGAAACGATAAAATTATAATTATTTCCAAATTTTTTTAAAATTTGTGATACTTCAAAAAATGCTGTCTGCATTTTTTTTTATAAAGAAAGCTAACAAAATCAGTTTACTTTTCTAATCGATGAAATTCAGTGACATGGGACCGGGACCCACCAATATCTATCAAAATTTTCTTTGCGTCCCACATAGCACATGTAATTTATATAACAATAAGTGCATGTGTATTATATGAAAAGGAATTGCTACTTTCTGACATAATAGTTCATCAATAATTAAGGAATACTATTTTTATTAATATGAAATGTTTTATTAATTCGAGTAAAGTATAAAGTATAAGAATAGGCAACCACAGTTTTGAGGAGGTCCAAGAATTTAAATATCTCGGAAGCACAATTACAGAGAATAATGAAACAAGCAAAGAAATCAAAGCAAGAATAGCAGCAGGAAACCGAAGCTACTACGGATTAAAAAATATATTCCAATCCAGGAATGTATCAAAAATGTCAAAAAGAAAATATACACCACGGTAATCAGACCTGTAGTAACATGTAGCAAGCGAGACATGGATGCTGAAGTTTGGAAAATATGAAAAACCTTGGTGTTTTCGAGAGGAAAATTTTGAGAAGAATTTATGGACCAGTGTGGGACGGAGAGAAGTGGAGGATAAAATATAATCGTGAGCTAAGTTATCTGTACGGAGAAGCGGACATAGTTGCGGCAGTGAAGGCGCAAAGGTTGAGATGGTGGGAGCACGTGGTGAGAATGAGAAGTGATCGAGGCACAAAAATGGCATTGGAAAGGAAGCCGGAGGGAGTAAGGAGGAGAGGACGTCCGAGGAGGAGATGGTGAGAAGATGTGGAAGGTGATTTAAGGAAGATGCAAGTGGCAGGTCGGAGGAGTAAGGCTCTGAAAAGAGAAGAATGGAGAAGAATCAATGAGCAGGCCAGGGTTCGACAGGGACCGTAGTGGCATAGGAGAGAGAGAATGTATAAAGTGATAACAGTTTATTGTATGTAGAATGAAAATTATTATTATCATACTATCATCATGAAATTTTACTATCATCTCCTCAGCTTCGAATTAATAAATTTCATTTTATCAGTCAATTATTGTGACAGTTTTCATAATCGTATTACTGTAATAATATTTTTATCTGAGCCTGTGTTTTGATATCTTGTATTCTTGAATATCCTAGGGGTTGAATCGATGCCATGGCCATAAGTCCGCATAACTTTTACGGCGTGTACAAATTGCACGTGTTTCAATTGTTTTGTTAACAGTTTATCTGTTTCTGCTGTTCGCCGTTTTACGAAGTATTTCTGCTTTCTTATGTGAAAGCGCAAAACGAGAAACTTAATAATTCCACTTCACGCGCCAGTGGACCAATCGGCGAGACCGACAATCAGCTGTTTTTAAGCCGTCATCAGCTGTAATGGTTGTTGTTATTAACACTTTACACGTCATTTGCCGTTTATCATTGAATTCACAGTCGCTTCAAGTACCACGGTGAACATAGACTTTTCGTCACAGCTGAAATACTAAACGAGATAACGGTAAATTTAATAACTAAATTTTCTGACTTTGAAAATTGAAGTAACACGGACGAATATTAAAGTTTTTTTCTTCTTGAACGCCAATAACGTCGTTCTATAACAACTGGCTGTGTTCGACCAACCAGCTGTCTGTCTTCAAACAGTCTTACAAACTAAACATTACCTTAATGCCAAGTCGTTGAGCTAACAATCGCCCAATAGTCCTCACTACGAAGTTTCACAGTACATTGGAATATACAACGAAACAACCATCATTCCGTTCGAAGGATTTCTTCTTCAGAGGCTAAAACCACAATCTGTGACGATGCCGATATAATTCTGCCACATTTGCGGTAAGCAGAACAATCTTATACTTGCAGAAGACAACTCGGAACTGATCCGTTCCTGCAGTACATTTTCGATGTTTTTAATATGCGTTTGTATCGATATATTACGATGTGGAATAGAAGAAGTGCACTAATTGTAAATTGTCCTATTTCTTAATGGAAAGCGAAAATACGCATTGTTTTCATTTGTGAGGTTAGGTGACAATGGTTTTTGGTTTTTAGTTTAATGCTCAAATAAATAAAAGCAATGGTCGAGGAAAACATAATGTTTGATGTGTAAATGCTTATAACACAGTAATACTTAAAAATAAAAGAACCTAACGATTTTGAGTTGACAAATTAACAAAACTACAACAGCAAAATGTAAACTGACAAATACAAATGTACCAGTATTTATGGTTAATGGAAAACACACAAAAAACAATGTATTAAGGAATGAAAACATACTCTCTACATATTGTACATAATGGACGTTCCTTTTTGGTTAGCCACAAAACGAGTACTTATTGGAAAACGAATATTACCGAAAAAATGAGTTCTGGCACAAAAAAGTGACATGTACAGTAAAGCAACTTGACTTACTTTCGAGTTGGGGTTTTTCGTAGTTTCCGAAAAAAAAACGAGTTTTACATTACACACGTATCGCTTTCCATGTGTAATTTCAGTTCTCATGTTAACCTAACTACATCAACTTTTGGTGTCACAAGTATGCAACTGTGATATACTACTGCTACAATCATTTTTCATTAAAAAAAATGACTAAGAACACCAACTGCAATCGCCACCCAACTATTTTGCAACATACGAAATTAAAATTTGTATAATTCTTTCACCTACATAAAATTATGTTCGACATTCACTAAAGATCGAAGCCAAACAATCGCTTAATCGAAATATCGAAAATGACTGCTGGAACAGATAAAGGTACAATACCGACAACTTTAACTCAATAGTTCAACATTTGTCCGTTGCTTACCACGATAACTTTGGAACGAAAAACTTACCGCGCGAGTTCGTAATTTTACCCCCCAGAGATTCCTATTGCTTTTCCTTAGGTTAATTACTGCAAAAAGGCGAGAATAGAAATTTTCGAAAATCGAAAACTGTGTGAGGCCAACAACTTAAAGAGGATTTTAACCAAAATCATTTAGACTACAGCGTTTAGTTATTTGAAATTACAAATTTTGTGCCGAGAACCAGGCTCAGGGAAATTTTAACCCAAACCCGCACGTCCAGTTTTAATTTTGAAATTTGTTTAATTTAGGATAAGTAAGGGCCAAAATGGAAGTCAACATTTTCTTAAATTGTAACAGTCTATGCATGGCAGTCTACAGTGGGTTACACCGTAAACATTGTGTTTTATGTACAAGAAAACTTTACGTGTGATGATTTTGCGTGTAATGTAACTTTGATACTTAAAGGATTATTTGTAATCCTACTTTGATACGTAGAGGATTATTTGTAGCCATACTTTGATACTTAGAGGATTATTTGTAATCCTACTTCGATACTTAAAACATAGCGAGTAGAAGAGATTTTATTTTATTTAAACTCTTCTACTCGCTATGCTTAGACGATTATTTACAACCCTACTTTGTTACTTATAGGATTATTTGTAACCCACTTTGTTACTTAGAGGATTATTTGTAACCTACTTTGTTACTTAGAGGATTATTTGTAGTTATACTTTGATACATAGAGGATTATTTGTAAGCCTACTTTGATACTTAAAGGATTATTTGTAACCCGCCTTTGATACTTAGAGGATTATTTGTGTGTGTGTGTGTGTGTGCGCGCGCGCGCGCACGGGTGTGTAAAGATGTATAAAGGCATAAAGCAAAACAACATTTAAAAAAAATATCAAATATGAGGAATAAATTATATGTTTCTAAGTTAACGGTAAAAATCCTACATACGATTAATGCTTATCGCAGCTTTAAAATACTAAAATTTATTAATTAGATTTTGTGTAATAATAAACGTATTTCGTTTATTGAACGTTCTTTGGATTAAAGAAGTAAAAAAGAGTTTAGAAAAATAATAATATAAACGCAAAAGGAGCAACTGAAAGAGAAGTCTTTCGGGCAAAAGTGTTAAAGATGGAAGGAGTCCAGGGTTAGAAAGAAAAACGCAGGTTCAAAGTAGACTGAAGACAGGAAGAAGAGACATAGTGAAAATATGAAAGAAAAAGAAAAGAACAAGGAATAAAGAACTGAAATTGGCATGTGGTCCTCAGATGGCCGATACAAATAAAAAAATGTATTTCGATAAAAAGCCAGGTCTGAAGCTCAGGGAGGCATTGGCGTACCTAGGCCACTGGAGGCCCGGGGCGGATTTCTTTCTGAGGCCCCCTCCCATAAGACGAGTGCTTATAATCCAGTTTATCTTTAAGTAATACATAGCAAAAACACTTTACTGTTATATATTTATATTTTAATTTTAATTATATTTTAATCTTATTTACAGTTATAATTTATATTTTAATTATTTTAATTTTAATTACTGTTATATATTTATATTTTAATATTTTAATTTATATATTTATATTTTATTTATATTTTAATTTTAATAAGTAGATACATCTACGTAGGAAACTTTATATAAGAAGCTGTAGTAATGATTCAGGAAGCTGCCGCTAGGGAGTTGACACTTCATGGTAGTATTTTTGAAAATATTACAATAAACTGTAAGTTAATACTAGAATAAGTGTAGGACAGTCAGTCGAAAAAACAGGACAAAGGGGGCGGTCTGCTTCCCACGCCACCCTATAGTTCGCTACTGCAGGAAAGTTACTAGTAATATTAATTTCAAAAATATTAAACGTATATACATTTTTAAAATTTTATTTCTAAAATTTTCAGATGCAAGTATTTATTTTTGTTCCTTGCTAATATGCTTTATTTCTTTGGATCGTTTTCTGACCAACATCGTCACAGCGTTTCACAATTTAAAATTGGAAAACCTTTGAATAAGAAGTAATCACGATAGGCTACTTAAATAGTGTTTTTACACAGTATATATGTTTATTTTAATGAACACTTTCGTATTATGCTTTAGGTATATTATGTGATCTTTGTTTGTTTACATATATTGCATCAAATGTATTATTTGGTTTAAACTTTTGAATTAATTTGTATCTGTTGCTGCACTAGTAGATTGTTATTTTTATTTTTAAAAGTTCATAAACTTCCCCAACTTCAGAAACAACTGGTACTTACATAACTCAACATTATTTAAATCTAGAAATCCACGTGAATTATTTATTCAATGTGTGGTTAAATTTTATATCAAATTCAAGGTTCGATCCATGACTCTTAATGTTGCATTGTTTCTATCTTTTCATTGTTTATTGAGTATCTATATAGGCTTAATATCTGGTGCAATTAGTAGATTTAATTTCCTGTAGGCAATTAAAGTTATATATTCTGAATTATTGCGTTTAGGTATAATAATACTGAAAATTATATCGATTGTAGATGCGATAATTTTGAATGCTTGTTTTTGAGTATTATTGTAGTTTTGAGGTTTGTGATTCCGTAATATGTAAACATTTCAAATTTGTGTATATGAGTGTTACATGTATTAGAAAGTATTATAAATAAAGTAAACACTGAGTAATATAAAATATAAAGTAATTCTTTATTTTAGGCTTATTCTTTATTCTTTATTATAAAACTGCTCTTATTCAAGATTTATTTTTTTAATTTTCTTCTCTACTTTTGTGCGCATTTAGTTGATACATTTACTGGTAATCGTCGTCAGAATAATTCAAAGTAATGTTTATATTGAAAATCTTTTGTTTGATTATTGACTGCTGTGTTAATATCGGTCAGCTGTTTACGTGTTTTGATTTAGAAGTATAAATTCAAATTACAATATCATGTGTATATACATTATTTAATACGTGTTAATGAACATTTGATTAACAGTTTTAGACTTTATTAAATCGTTCGTATACTAATAACTTTTTTTTTTTTTTTAAAGTATATACACTTTTCTAAATGTTCGTCCATTTTATTGTATTTGATTTCACTTTTGATTTATTTTACATAATCTAAAACTGGAAATTTATGGGAATTATTTTACTTAATGTATCGCTACATTTGATTTACAATAGGCCTAAATGAGGTTTTATATAATCATTTTTATGTTGTTATAGCTCTCATTCAAATGTTTTCTTGTTTGTCATACATAATATTTAGAACAGTCAGGTCACTGAATTTTGTACACACCATTGATAAATTACGTTGATATTATTTTCACAAATTATGTTTAGGCTAAATTTTATTAACAGTTAAATCAATAGAATTATATTTGATATTTAGGCTTATAAATTAGTGTTCTTTGGATATTTTTGAAATTTTAAAGTTTATCGTTTTACAGTCAATAAGAAAAAGTTTTAAATTTGTTTATTACTAAATTTAACTGTTAACGAGTAAATAATGAAACAAAACAAGTTACAATATATAAACATGGTTTAGAATTCATCCTAACATTAAACCTTTCACGGACGGAAGGAAAAATTATTTTCCGGCCTGTTGGTGCGTGGTTCTCTTAAGCTCGGACCAAGAGGACTATGGCCCAAGAGCCCGGAAAATAATTTTACTGAAGATTTTTTGAATTACAGTGGAACCTCACTAATTCGTCTCCGTCTGTATTTTGTCACCCACTCAAGCTGTTTTTTCTTTTCTTTATTAACAGGCGAGTAACATATACGCTCTAATTATAGCCGGGGTAAACCAGAAACGTGCTGATTGTGCCCGTGGTTCTAATAATAGCCAGGAGAACGGATTGCGGAAGGTATTGGTTCCGCGAATGAGTATTTCGTACTTGGCACAAAAAGTGTTGTGTTGTATCGTTACGTTTCCATAACGTGTCGGAGCGTAATACGTCTCCGAAAATTCAATCGGATTGTTGATGCGTGGCAAAGTATATCGGAAAACATTATTTTTCCTGGAATAAGCTACGGCCATCTGAATTACAACCAGCGTCTACAGAACAAGTTCTTGGCCCTACATCGGAATTGTTCGATATCTGCCAATCCCTACCAGTATTTAACTGTTTGAATGAAGACGACGTTAAAAATTGGTGTGAAATAGACTTACCGAATGTTGGCTACGAAATGTGTAGTGATGATGAAATTGTTACATTCGTATCCCAATATACAGAACGGAATTGTTACCTACCCACCATCAGTAACCAATTTTTTTTTCTGCAGTTTCAGTGCTTAACTTGTTTGAGCTTGAAAATTTCCAGCAATAAATATGTTCGAGCATAACATTAGTACTGTACATTGCTAGTGTTGTAATAAAACATTTTAAATTGTCTTTAATGGGTTTCTTTCTTGCTACCTCACTAATTCGTTTATTACACTAATTCGTCGCCCCTTCGGTCCCGTAGGTGTCGAATTAGTGAGGTTCTAAAGTACTGTATTCTGATCACCAGTATGTGTGTCAACAACACGTGGATACAAGTAAAGAAGTAAATAAGTACTCGGGTAACAACAACTTTTAATTCAAATAAGTCCTTACCATCAGCTTAAGCAAGGATTAACCAAAAATGGTTTGTTAAGCAGACAGTCTATAGCTGGTCACAAGGGTGTCCCATACTTCTCCGTCCTTTCGGTTTATAATTCAGTAGTTGTCTTGGGGATGCGACAGTCATGCATTCGGTTGCGATGTTCCAGTATTGTACAATCGCAACAACTATATTCATAATATTCAGTTTCTGCTGTACATCGACATTTTTTGCCATCTTGAAGGGTATACTCTGCCTCATGCCTGAGAAATTTCGTTTCGGCCGCTTGAGTACGACTAGCCTGGGATTTCGTTAAAGTCCAATTATCAGATCCATAGCGTAGTTTGGGCCATCACCTTGCAGGGTTTTAAGCGTGCTTCTTCTTCTTCTTCTTCTTCTTCTTCTTCTTCTTCTTCTTCTTCTTCTCCTCCTCCTCCTCCTCCTCCTCCTCCTCCTCCTCCTCCTCCTCCTCCTCCTCCTCCTCCTCCTCCTCCTCCTCCTCCTCCTCCTCCTCCTCCTCCTCCTCCTCCTCCTCCTCCTCCTCCTCCTCCTCCTCCTCCTCCTCCTCCTCCTCCTCTTCAAGCATTAGGTTATTTAGACCTGTTCCTGCACCCATCTCATCCTCGGACGACCCACGTCTCTTCTACCAATGGCTTTATATAGTTCAGTGCAGCTTCCGGCAATCGATACTCTGTCATCCTTTGCAGATGATCTCACCATTGCTTTACTTCGAGCTCTGCTCTGTTATCTTCATTCCTTATTCTATTTTGGAATGTATAATTTAAAGTATTTCGAAGAAACTGGTCAAGACCCACGCCTCACTTGCATAAATCAACATGGGTATTCCAATTGTCTTGTAAAATTTAATCCTTGTGCCGTGTCTTGTTTTATTTATTTGATTTCCATGAATCGCACCACAAATATTCCTAAATTTATTTATCTTCCCTCTTTCCATTTGTATCCCCCATCTGAGGACCACATGCCAATTTAAATTCTTTATTCCTTGTTCTTTTCTTTTTCTCCAATATTCTTTCATCTTGTCTTCACTGTCTCTTCTTCCTGTCTTCAGTCAACTTTGAACCTGCATTTTTCTCTCTCCTACCCTGGACTTCTTCCATTTTTAACACTTTTGCCCGAAAAACTTCTCTTTCAATTGCTTCTTCTGCGCTTATATAATTTGTTTATAAATTCTTTTGGACTTTTTAATCCCACTTGATGTTGACTTCTTTCTCCACAGATGTTTGAAGATCTATCTGTCGTCCATTAACCTATTGTCGTCCATTCTATATAAATGTCCAAAAAATAATAAGTTTAATTAAAAAAACAGAATTATCACGTTGCACACCACTATAGAAAAATTATTCCGATTAGCGCTTTCAAGCTTCTCAGGTCATCGTCAGATCGGAAATAACATTGTTATTAAACCTAAAATAGTTTTGATTTAGACTTGTTATTAAACCTAAAATAGTTTTGATTTAGGTTATTTCCGATCTGACCATGAGCTGTGAAGCTTGAAAGCGCTGATCGGAATAATTTTTCTATAGTGGTATGCAACAGTGATAATTCTGTTTGAAAAAAATTATAGTCTTCTTTTCCCATTGGTTCTGTTATATTTTCTATACGTTGATATATTTCATCATTACTTCTTAATTTCCAACCTTCTGAAGTTTTTCGTGGACCTAATATTTTCCTAATAATTCGTCTTTCCAATACATCTAGTTTGTCAAAATTATAATTCAATGCTAGACATTCACTTGCATATAGGCATTCTGGGCTCACTAGTGTACTGTAATGCCTTATTTTCGCATTTTTAGATATGCACTTTTTATTGTAAAAAGTTATACCATATGCTCTTTCCATTTTATGAATCCTTTCTTTTATAGCAGATTTTTCTAAACCATTCTCTTGAATTATCTTCCCTTTTATATTAATATGTAAGGAAATTGACAAATAATTATGAAAAATATGTGTGTGTGTGTGTGTGTGTGTGTGTGTTTCTTTGTATGAAAGCGAGAGAGAGAGAGAATGTTAACAATAAAAACGTAAAGCTACAATAAGAAGCATAAGATAGAGAGACGAAGACGGAAAAAGCAAAACAGACAGTCAGGCAGAGAGTTAAAGAGGGTGGAATTAAAACCTTAAAACCTGTGTACAGAAAAAGTGTTGGAGTAAACGAGAGAGAGAGAGAGAGAGAGAGAGAGAGAGAGAGAGAGAGAGAGAGAGAGAGAGAGAGAGAGAGAGAGACAGTTTGAGTGAGTGTGGGGGGGGGGAGTTTTGGCTGGAGGCAGGCAGAGCGTTGCGGCGGTTAACCCACGATGTGACCTCTCTAACCCCACATACATACAGCTGGTATGCCAACTGCGCCGGTTATTACAAATATTTCCAGTGTGTTTTACAAACCAAATAATGACATGTTCTGTCTGCCAATAAACGCCAGCAAAGTTATCGTCGTCTCGTTACTCTCTCATAGTCACATTACTAGAGCGTAGGCTAGTGTATACCCCCCATCCCCCCCGTGGGAATTTCTGACTCACATATTTTTTTGTTGGTATTGCCATCTAGTTTAAGTTTTAGTTGTTTGCCCCTTATCAATTACAGCATATCCCCGGAAAACCCGGAAAATCACGGAAATACGGAGAAAATGACTTTTTTTGAATTCATTTCCATTTCAATCAAATTTTTAGTTAAAGAAGATACATTTATAACCAATATTTTGTGCAGAAGTTCTTCCCCTAGTTTTCCCTTGTTTTTCTAGGAAAATAGCTGGAAAATGAAATTATTAGTCACATATTCTTCCATTTTTTTATTGTCAATATAACCTTAACACAAAATTCTTATTACATGAGTATAAATGAAAATATTCAAGTTATAATAATGAAAATTCAAACTTTTAATCTCAAAATTAAATAACATCATTTAATTTTATAACAGCATTTGTAATCAGCAGTCTTCTTCTTCATCCTCATTTAGTATATCGGCTAAGTTAACTAGTTCTGGCTCATCTTCATCCTCAAACTCATCTGGATTAAAGCTTTCCATAACGTCGGTTAGTTCATGTGGCAATGGATCCCCTTTAATCCAATCAAACTTAAGTTGTCCATTCTCCAACTTCCAGCCATGTTCCACTGGAGTTGGTGTTATGGGTTTAGCGATGTGTGCATTATTCCATATGTAGCACTGGTAGTTTACACGGCTGATGTGGTTTTCAAGTGAAGCTTTGCAAGGAGGTAGTAGACTCAGATCGACACCTTGTGTATTTGGCTGTGCAAATGTCATTGTGGGAGAGTATTTTTGTGTGAACAAATCGTACCGTAGCTTATTTATATCTGTGTATTCCTGATTACTGTACATGCAACAGACGAATTCCTCTAGGCCTGTCAGTAACATGTCTTTAATTTAAGTGATGATCCTAATGATCTAAGAATAGGTACGAATTTTGGAAACTTTTCCAATTTAGATTTCATTGACAACTTTCCACGACGAACAAAAAACTGGTAGTGTCGCATCCGGATAATGCATGCATATTCAGCATAGCATGGCTCATTGCTACACCTAAATCCCGAGAAATGAAGGTGACATTAATGACTCTTCGTTTGTTTCCAGTTCCTGTAATAAACAGTAACACGTTTTTAATTTCGTTGGCGTACCTTAATAACAACATAAAAATATCTATGTCTGGTGACCTAATTCTGATAGGCAAATTGTCTTGACAGGATTGAGAAGCATGGAAGCAATGTAATATATTTTTAGTATCCGCTTCTTCTTGTGAAGAACATAGCTCTTCTTGTATAGTATACTTCACAGTTGAACCGTCTTCGCTAGCAAACAATGTGCACTGATCATTATGTGATAAGTAAATGCTTGTACCATGAAAGTAGTGGGCATATTTGTCTTCCTTCCATTCATTATGTAAAATGTTGACAAGGTGTTCCTTATTTTTGCCATTACTAAGAAATTTTTTCCAATCCCGAGGAATCTTGGTTTTAGGCCCTTTTATTAAGAATGTCTCTCCACAACCTCTTCTTAGTCTCTCAATGTTTTTAATAGATACATCTGAGTAAGTATCCGCCACGAAATCTATCCTTTTACATTTTGGAAAGCGGCTTAAGACAATTTCGGCGAGCTCTCCAAAGGTTTCTGGAATGCTAATGAGAGCCTGAAAGTAAGCCATGCCATCAATCATATAAATGCATTCTTCAACCTTAGGAGGGTCGTCTACCACACCCTTGATCTCCAAAGCATGGAGTAGTTTGGACTTGTCTGTTTTTGTAGGACACCCATCAGCAGTTGCTAATGCCCATGGTACTGGACCTAATGGATAGGACAAAAGCATCTCTAGGCTAATTTCACGTTCCTGGGACAGGAGCAAAGCTCGACCAAAAATATTTCTTTCTGCTCTTATCTCAACTAATCTGTTTTGTGAGGATGTAACAATTATCTTCTCTTGAATACTCTTAAAAGTTTGAAGCTTTTGTCTCTTTAGTGGTTCATGAAATTTTTTATTCTTTAGAATAAATCTATCTTGTAGGAAAGTGTTGTAGGCTGCTTTCCCCAGACTGTCTACATTTAGTAAATGCTCTTCCACCGATTCAGGTACAGGTCTTCCAGATGATAAATAGAACAGAGTATCCTTGTTGTCAACGTCAAATGGATTGATATATATTTTTTTAAATATCTGGTGTATCGACTCCACGACTTTCCTACAAAAAAAAAAATAAAAAAATTAAATTTTTCCCTATTATAACATAGATTATTTGGAACAGGAGCGTTTTCATAAGAAACTGATACCACCGCGTGATTCAGCGTTAAAAAATACATAAATATCATGTGTCACACGTTGTAATTGAGAAAATCACGTTTTCGGCTATTGCGCACGGTTTGCGCATGCCGAATATAAAAATCGTCCGATCGACTCGTGCGGCCATTCATTTTTTTCAGCGTCCCGAGACAAACAACAATGGTTATATTCAATTTTTGCGTAGGAGACCGGTTTAGCCGATATATCATTAAACAGGTAGAAAATATGAAATTTCATTTGCGCCTAACTTTTTTCCTGAATTTTTTGGGAGATACGACCTTTTGGAAATGGTCAAGGGCTTCTAGGAGAATACTTTAGGCAAGTTTCATCAAAATCGTTAGAGCCGTTTTGGCGCTACAGTCTACAGAAAAACAAGTTTTTCGGCTATTGCGCAGCGGGTATTGCGCACAGGGTGTCCGATTTGGTACACAGGCATCGGAGGCTGTAATTGATAAGAGGCAAACAACTAAAACCTTAAACTAGATGGCAATAGCAACAAAAAAATATGAGAGTCGGAAATTCCCACGGTGGGGGGAGGGTTTCATATTGGTAGCTCATGGTCTATACGACCGTGCTATTGACAATATCGAATATAGTATCATAATAGTAATTTTAATGAACCGATAAGATTGAAGATAGTAGTCAACAGCAACAACATGCCTTTAGAACACGTTATTTACGTCAATTGTTAATATATGTAGGCTGTGTTACTCTTCGCGGATGACATGGCGTTTTTCTTTTTCTTCTTCTTGTTTTTCTGGCACCAAAACCCAGTGTGGGTCTTGACCTGTTCAATTCTTCCATTCTGTCCTGACACTACACAACCGTCTCCAGCCTCTCACATCCGTAACTCTGCGTCATCGATCCACGTTTTTCTATGTCTTTCTTTAGTTCTTCTGCCTACTGTTTCCCAGTCTACGGTTCCTTTGGTTTATATAATTAATAAAGTTGTGTTAGTGGTTATAATCACAAACAGAATTAACACTGTTGCGCACCGCTATAGAAAAATTATTCCGATTAGAACTTTCAAGCTTCACAGCTCGTCATCAGATCGGAAAACCGATCTGTGAAGCTTGAAAGCGCTAATCAGAATAATTTTTCTTTAGTGGTGTGCAACAGTGTTAATTCTTTTAGTTGTTCTGCTATCATGCATTCGTCTTACGTGTCCGGCATTCTAATCTTCTACTCTGTCATGAACCGGCCTATGTCAGCACCTTGTATTAATTGATCCAGTTTATAATTCGTTCATACCCTCCCCAGACCCATCTTCAGTTCGCCGAGGCGTAAAGATTTTTTGCAATATTTTACGCTCAAATATTCTAAGTAGTTTTTCATCTACATTAGTTAATGTTCAGGCCTCGCATCCGTATGTCACTATGGCATTGGTCGAACGAGACTTCTAGATATGGTTAGCTTTACTTGTTTTTCAGTATCATGGATTTTAACAACTTTTGGTAGGGGAGTAGTAACACTTGTTTCTACTTGCAATACGGAGCTTTATTTCATTAATACATGAGTTAGTCAGAGTAGTCTGTGGTCCTAAGTAAGATAACTGTTGAAGCGATTGCGACATAAGGGAAAAATGAAAGTAAATAAAATAACAGAAGCGACAAGATGTTATATAAATAGTAGGATGAAGCATGCAGAGAGAATGATACAAATTAGGCTCTTCAAACAAGTGTAATATAGGCTATATGTCAGGCGAAATATGGAAAGCTCCGTGGGCACGATGTAAACATATTTGAAGTCGGAATAGGCAGAGTGACTAGAACCTGGAAGAGGAGAAGAGGAAGTATTCTATTAATCGACACATCTCTTGTATTCAAAATGACGTAAGATTTTACATAAATCGACTAAACATAATTTGGAATATTTGTATCGACAACTTTAACTGTCGTCTTCAAGGCAAATGCATATGGGAAATGCAAAGAACTATTTAATACACATCCGAATCTGTTGTTACGGCACGTAGACAGGCATACTTTTTTAGCCTCATGGTATAGCTGAGATTGAAGATGGCACAACAAACAATGTGGGCGGCGAAACGTGTGATTTTAATAATAATATAAATAAAACGTGTGTGTTAATCAAAAAGTCTTCTTCTTCTTCTTCTTCTTCTTCTTCTTCTTCTTCTTCTTCTTCTTCTTCTTCTTCTTCTTCTTCTTCTTCTTCTTCTCTGTCCTTTCCTTTACTCTTGCTCAATACTATTATTCCTATCACATTGTATATTATTATTCAACCTATGCACTCGTTTATACCAACTAAAAAATTATCGACCGAAAAAAGCGTTCTTATTATAAATATTATGTAATGTATCCATGGTAGGATTTAACATTCTAAAGATATTAAACTCAATTAAACAGATTACCAATAGCAAGATACACCATCTGTTTCGCATGACCTGAAGCTGACAAAATATGAGAGATTAAATTCTCTCTAGTATATAATGGGATCTTATTACACCTTACACCTTGAGTTCATTGTTGCAACAGAAGGCATACGGATTTTGAATAATCTTTGTATTTAAGTTCACTCAACTTTCATTACAATTTTTTTAAGCCATTAGACCTAAGCTACGGTGACTTTTTTCTTTATAAAGACCTCTCCATCTGTGTTCACATGACACAAAACATGCCTTTTTATACGTTGGATTTTGCCAGCTTTATTCATATTAACTTTGATCGATCACAATCTTTTTCCTTTGTATAAATCTGCACTCAGGGACTTGCACATATAGCTCACAAAACCTGGACACTGAGGAGCCAGCTTGAAGCTTTTAAGATGAGATGCTGGAGGATGGCCCTAAGAATACCGTAGGCAGAAAGAGTGACTAATGATGAGGGACTGAAGAGAGTGGATGAAAGAAGGATTCTGATTAAAACCATTGAGGAAGCGGTTGATCACCGGTACCATTGAGTACGGTTGGTCACCTGCTACGACATTGAAACTGGTTCACCGCCATGATGGAGGGGAGTAGAAGGAGAGGAAGGCCCAGACAGGAGTACATGGATAAGGTAAAGGGAGGAAGAAAGTATGATGTGATGAATAGTCTGTTTTCGAAAGAGAAGATACGGCAAATCCACCAATCTCTGGGTTGAGAAGAAGAAGATAATTTCAACTATCGGTAAGCATCACATAAGTGAAATATAATAATTGTTTACAGTCTTCATGTAGTCTTAGTGTAGGAGGATGCGGCTGAGTCCTTTCGCAGAAGAGGTAATAGAAGAATAGCAATGTTGTTTCCGACCAGGAAAAGAAGTATTACAGACCAGATCTTTAGTATGGGGCAAACAATGGAAAAGGCCTATGAATACAGTGTGAATTGGACATTTTATTTATAGACTTTTATCAAGTTTTCGACAGTGTGGGCAGAAGGAGGTTGTTGGAGGCGTTTGAAACATTTGGATTCCCACGAAAGCAAACTAGACCTGTAAGAATGACACTGATAGATACCAGCAGTGCAGTCGTAGGGGAAGGGAAAAGATGTAAAGCCTTCAAAATATCAACAGGTGTAAGACAAAAGTGGTGCTTTATCAGCTTTGCCTTTTAACATAGCCTTGCATAAAGCAATTTTTACGTATAGGCTAACTCAAACACATGCCTAAGCAGATGATGTAGCCTTGGTGGCTAGACGTCTCACAGATCTTAGAGAAATGCTCGAGGTCCTGGATGAAGAAGCCCGTCCTTTGGGACTTGTTAACGAAAAGAAAACGTACTATATGAAAATGACAGCAGCGCAGGCAAGACGGGAGCCTCATAACTTAGAGCAGGATAATTACACTTTTAGTGGTGTAGATAGGTTTGTATATTTTCGAACATAACTCAGTGAGGAGAACAAAGTCTCACAAGAAATAAATATAAGAATCGTGGCTGGCAATAGAGCATATTATGTAAATCTTAATCTCTCAAGTCCAAGCTTCAGTCTCCTAAAACCAAAATGAAAGTCGACAAAAAGCTTGATCATACCAGTCGTGACTTAAGGAGCTGAAGCGTGGCCACTCACGGCTGTATCAATAAATTAGTTGAGTCTATTTGAAAAGAAAATCATGAGAAAGATATACGGTCCAATAATGGAAGCATGGATGCCTTCGAAATGCTGAAATTGTTGAAGTATTGCAGCGGGAAGATATAGTGCGCTTGATGAAGGCAAGAGGCGGATAAGCTGTCTGGGTCATGTGGAGAGAATGTCACAGGAGAGACTGCCCAGCAAGTGCTAAATGGAAACATGGAAGGAACAAGAAGAAAGGCCATACCAAGAAGACGATGGATACATGAGGTGGAGGAAGACTTAAGAAGAATGGGTGTACAAAACTGTAGGAATGTTCCAACCGAGAGGTGAGTGGTGACGGAAGCCAAGCGTCATCCCGGGGTCTAGAGGTCCGGAAGAAGAAAAAGATGTTGGAGGATGCAATTGAAATTGGGGAATGTCCGTATTTGGAGAAAAATAGCTCTTTCACGTCAACGTTAACGTCACGTGTCGATCGTCGCGTTCTGCGTCCATAGCAGCATGTCACTCATATTGATTTCTTTACACAATACCAGTGACATAAGTCATTAAAAATAATTTGTTTTCCTTACACCATAGAAACTAAAGTCTTTTAAAGCGATATTTACTTTAAACAACATTATATAATGTCACGTCAGTATAGAATTTGTTCAACACTGAATATCGTACGCAACAATTTTTCAAGAATGATACCGCTACTTTAGTTCTACTCAAATTCACTTTTAATTTTGATATTAATATTACATATATCTATTACAAACCGATAGGCTGTGTGTCCGCGTTATATACCGAACGGATTCAGTCCCATGTTCGACTGTTTCTAACTTTTTAAATCGATGTGTCTACCTTTCGCATGGTTTTGCACCATTGGACCAAACATCTAGACAGCGGATTCAGGCCCATGGCCATTTGTTTCTGACTTGCAAATCGACAGATTTACGAGTAGGCCTAATGTTTTACGTCACTTTTCCGAACAAGTGGGACACGGAATCAAATCCATGGTGTTTGTTTTAGATGCTATACCTTACACCGATACGTTTACGAGTATGGAGGCCTATATGGTTTTCGTTATCACGCCAAGCACTTGAAGACGGATCCAAATCCACGCCGCACGAAATCGATAAAACGATGAAATCGTAGCCTTATCAAGTTACGTCTTTGTTTTGTCCAGTTATGTATACAAATAATTTAATAAAAATGTCGGAATAAAAGAGAGAAAGGACACTTTAAGTGTGCATGGAATTTGTTTATTTAAGCGCTGTTCCGACTTTCAGAGGATCCTATTCACATTCTTGTGTAGATGCCGAGATTACATTCCACATTTGTTTAACCGTAAATATCCAGCAGTCGCCGACTCTCACACGAGTTTAACATTGTTACTAAATTAGAAATATGTGTGTGTTTCTCTCTCTCTAACAAAGTCATTATCTGGACAGATTTTTTTCTTGTATTGTGGCGCGATTGGGTCAATATAGGATACTAAAACGACCCGGTATCTAGTCATAACAGTTTGAGACGCACACTTCTGATGAATTTTATGTAGCCTATTTCGAAGTCTCCTTTCCGTTTAGGCCGAGTTATTGAAGAGCAGTGCGGTGTCTCGTTATATTACAACTCGTACTAATACTGTCACGATATTAGTGCTTCTTTTCTCACATTTCCATCCATCACCTGTTTATATGACTTACAATAGAAATTCGTATTCTGAAACTAATGGGAGAAATTGAAAAATAACATCATAATCACCAAGATTACCTCCACTGGACCTATCTTTACAAAGATTCGTACAGTGGAACCTCACTAATTCGTCACCTACTAATTAGTCTCCCTTTGTAATTCGTCACCCTCTCAAGATTTTTTTTTCTTTTTCTTTATTAATAAGCGAGTAACATATACGCTCTAATTTATAGCCGGGGTAAACCAAAAAGGTGCTGATTGTGGCCGGGGTTCTAATAATAGCCAGGAGAACGGATTGCGGAATTGTATTGGTATCCCTACCAAATGGCCGAAGATATCTCCCAATCGCTACCAGCATTTAATAGTTTGAATGAAGACGACGTCAAAAATTCGTGTTTTGTAGTCTTAACGGATGTAGGCTACAAAATGTTTAGTGATGATGAAATTGTTACATATGTATCCACAGAACCTACAGAAGCTAGCGATGAAGAAGATGACCAACCAACAAAACTGCAATCTCTCATAAGGAGGCCAATATGAAGCATAACTGACTAAAATAATTTTATTGCGCCAAATACATAATGGCTCTTGAAAAGTACGGTCGATAGAAAAAAAAAATCAGAAAAAATTAGACTACAGATTGTTTTCACAATCATCAAACAATTTTTTTTGCAATTACAGTGCTTAACTTGTTTGAATTTGAAAATTTCCAGTAATAAATATGTTCGAGCATAACATTAGTAGCCTGTGCACTGCTGTAACATTAGCCTGTACTGTACATTGCTAGTGTTGCAGTAAAACATTTTATATTGTCTTTAATGGGTTTATTTCTTACTCCCTCATTAATTCGTCTATTTCACTAATTCGTCACCCCTTCGGTGCCGTAGGTGACGAATTAGTGAGGTTCTACTGTACTTACAAAGTTGTCTCGATCTCCATTACTAATGCATACGGTACATACATTCGCACTGTAACGTATGTCATCACGGACTGTTCACACGCCAGCTTATAAACACTGAGTTTGCTAACACAGACAGAGATAAAATAATACGATATAAATAAAGAATAATAAGACTCTTCTTCGGCTCACCTGCAGATTCTCTTCCGAAGCCTAAGTCAACCAATTTCTTCCCTTCCGAAGACAGCCTTATAATAAATACATACCTTCTTCCTCCTTTGATCTCCAGCCTTGTTTGCGGCTTCCCCCACACGTTAGGCTCCTCAATCATTCCCTCGTTCAGGGTGTCCAACGACGTAGCAGGTGACCAACCGTACTGCTTCTCCCATCCGCAGTGGTTTTAATCAGAATCCTCCTTTCATCCACTCTCTTCAAACCGTTATTGTTAGCCACTCTTTCTGTCTACGGTATTCTTAGGGCCCCCTACTCCAGCAACACATCTCAAAAGCTTCAAGCTGTCTCCTATCCAGTTACCTCAGTGTCCACGCTTCTGAGCCATACGTCCATACGCTACAAATGAAACTTTTATGAATGTTTTCCTGGTTTCCAGGGAAAGGTTTCAGGACGCAGCATCATATGATGTTCAGTATCATTACATCACCACTAATATCATCGTCATCATCAATGTCTCCATTCGTAGTACAGCTATATCAACGAAGCTAATGGTGTCCAGATCATGTTCACCACAAAACGGTCTGTATGCATCCCAAAGGCGGGCTTCCGATTCCTGGCTGACCACCTGGCCATCCGCAAAAGTAGGTAGTCTCACAGTAATCTTTGAAAAATACCATTGTAGTATAAAATAGACAAAAAAAAAACAAATTTGTGTGTGATAAAGCAAGAAATGGTCTTTAAAGATAAATATGCAGTGAGAACTAAGATAGTTATAAACAACAGCAATTTAGAACAAGTGTGCCGTTTCAAATATCTCGGCTGTGCAGTAAGCTATGGATCTGAATATGATATAAGAGAGAAGATAAATAAATTTAGGAATATTTTTGGTACCATTCATAGAAATCTTAGAAATAAAACAAAACACAGCACAAGGATTAAATTTTATAAGACAATTGCAATACCCACGTTAATTTATGCAAGTGAGGTGTGGGGCATGACAAAAAAGGAAAGCGGCAAGATTCGGAGTGCTGAAATGCAGTTTCTTCGAAATACTTTAAATTATACATTGCAAGATAGAATAAGGAGTAATCATATCAGAACAGAACTCGAAGTAAAGGACATAAATGAAATTATTGCAACTTATAGAAGACAATGGTGGAACCATCTGCAAAGGATGACAGAGGATCGATTGCCGAAAGCGGCACTGAACTATAAAACCGTTGGTAGAAAAGACGTGGGTCGTCCGAGGATGAGATGGGTTCCGGAAGTGCACCCAGGTGTATACAACCTAGACTTTGAAGAGAAGAAGAAGAAGAAGAAGAAGAAGAAGAAGAAGAAGAAGAAGAAGAAGAAGAAGAAGAAGAAGAAGAAGAAGAAGAAGAAGAAGAAGAAGAAGAAGAAGATGATGTTGATGATGATGATGTATTTGCTGACAGTTTAGATTGTATGGAAGAAGATCAACTGCTGACAGATAAAACTGAACTGTTATGTCCGAGGATGAGATGGGTGCTGGAACAGGTTTATATAACCTAATCCTTGAAGAGGAGAAGAAGAAAGCAATAAATGCAGAAAATGTACTTTCACATTCTTGTTGATAATACAAAACATAACGCATAACTCGAGCACTATGACTCAACTTGTTGCAGCGATAATCGGATACTTAGGCTTTCACGGTCAGCGTCATAATTATTAAAGGTACTATCCCGACTGTAAGGTCGTGGTCTTCCAATTTCTTCATGCCGATAGATGTTATCCAGGTGTTTCGGCCTCGCATCTGGAGGCCATCTTCACTGTAAGGACTTTAAGAAAACTGACACGACGTACGGCAAAGGCAAAGGCCCACAGTACTGTGGTTGTACTGACGTATGCGTTCCAGTTTCCTTGAAGTCCTTACACTGAAGATGGCCTCCAGAGTTGCGGCCGAAACATCTGGTCGAGCGACTAACACCTATAAGCATGAAGAAATTGGAAGACCACGGCCTTACAGCCCAGCCCGGATAGTAGTTTTCATAATTATTAACAATCGGATAATTTTAAATTTGAAACAATGATATTTGAGTAGTAGACTATTCTTGTTGTAAATTTAACAAAACTAACTCTATTCGATACAGAGCTGTCTGCATAATAGACAATAGACATTCGCACGTACTTAAAATAATTTAAAAATATAAATTCACTGGGCACGCTACTTGAGACCCAGATATATTCTTGGCGACTCAGAACTTAACTCAGTAATTATTATTCTTTTTCATCCAATATGACGTTATATATTATCTTGTATTTTTAACAATATTAACCTACATATTCTAATGAGTATGTGTAACAATAATTAATTATGTAGTCCGTTCACGACGTCAGTATTTGTAACGTGTTGAGTTAGTATCGGACACGGTTCATCTTGTCATGGAAACAATATATCTGCCAGCCTAAGGCTCGGTTCTAGACAAATACTGGCCATTACGGTGATGTGATGTGTTTCGGGCGGAGGCTGTGGCGAGGAGGAGCCTTCAATTAACAGGGAATCCGCCCCGCGACCACTAGACCTGCATTTCCAGAAATAGAAGACACCTGTGTGTGTGCGAAACTCGTGCGCGCGCGCGGACCCAAGGCCACGGCAACTCTGTAACTTATTAATAACCATTTACAATGGACGGTAATGAGTCATGCGAATAACTCTTAAATTATATGTGAGTCTTAATTTTATAGAACGTGTAATGTATATTCGGTGTAGCTAGAGGGAATGTATAACTCGAAGCTAGAGGGAAATTTTTTGAGTTACCGAAATTTCGATTTACTGACGTTTGCATTACGATGAAACAACATTGTCCCACAGACCTAATTTATACTGACTTAAGATTACACAATAGGCTACAGTACGTGGGTTAGTTGAAATGTGTACGGAGCGATGTTTATAGTTTAGCGGTAGAACTAAAAATTTTCGTGTGTTGCAAGATTCACATTTCTTATAGACACGTATTGATTTCCAAATCTTTCTACCTAATTCGAAATAGTCTATCAAATGTTCGGAATTTACATGTCATGCATGTTTCAAAATTAGACAAAATCAAACATCGTGCTGTGATTTAATTCTTTGTTAACAACGGTCTAGCATCAATTGAAATTCACAACCGGGAAGGTAAGGAGATGGTGCACCTTCAAAAACAATAATTTGTAAGTGGGGTCTCTGGTGAAACATGATCGTACGAGCGTTGAAGATGATCATCTAGCAGTGAACAACCAAAAAGTGACACAACCCAACAGTGTTGGGAGACCGGTGATTGAGAGAGGATGACATGCTGACATCGTAGGTATTTCACATTAGCTTGTGTATCATATTGTAAGTCGAGAATTCAGTGAAAAAAATCTTTGTGCAACCTGGGTGCCGCATTTGGAGTTGTTGCACTTTTGGCGCGACCACGCGGGGATCATCTTAAGAGCTTGTATGACCACGTTTAAACTCGAATGTCTACATACAAACTGTTATTGCTTTTGAAGGTGCAGCGTTTCCTAACGCAATAATTGTCATTTCGCTGTGAACTCTTTTGGCGCTAGACTATTTTTAACAAATATTTCTTGATATCGTCCGTTTTTCAAAACACGCGTGACTCGTGAATTTCAAACAGCCAGTAAACAAAGAATAAATTGACAAATATATTTGAAAATTGACAGGTATTTACACGAAATAGAAATCTCACGATACGCTAAAAATTTTAGTTCTACCGCTAAGTTAAAGATGTCGCTCAGAGAACTTTTCAACTGACCCTCGTATAACAAGTATAAGGAAACATATTATTATTATTATTATTATTATTATTATTATTATTATTACTATTACTATTACTACTACTAGAACTGCTAGGGGTGGGGCACTAGTTTCTGTGTTAGAAGAAACTCCTAGTTAGCCTGAGCAAAGACGACGGTTCAAACCATAGAGATATTAAAGTAGAGTAGTCATGACGTAGACAACCCTGTAATTGGAAGTGTCTCTGGGCAGCAGGAAAAAGATACAAGTAGATAAAGCTTCGTTTTCTGGCGGGTGCGTATTTTTTTTTCTTACGTTGGGAGTAAGTACCTTATTTACCAAATAGTGAGTGATTGTCATTATTAAGAAAATATCAAGTTCATTTTATTAAATTGGAAATATTGTAATTCATTTTATTTTTACAATTATTTGTAAGCTTCATTTTGTCACACGCAATTGGCTTATAACTAGATCTACGTTAATTGATTACTAACATTTTTAATAGCTCTGGAGGAAATTGATCCCCCTTATCGCCCCCGTAATTACGCCACTGATTCGGGTAGTTACTGAAATACAGTACGTATATTAAACGTAAAAGTGTGTACACATATATATAGGCTATATAGTATTAATTTTATGTGTATTATTACCTTCTTACCAAGTATCTAACCCCCTTCTTTGTGTCCCCCGCCTACCTTGACGCCTCTCTGTCGCCTTCTTCCAGCTTTGGCGACTCGTCCCTGTCTTGGCCGCCCTGAAAAATAAAATAAGCAATAGTAAATGGCGCTTCCATCAGCCAATTCCTTCAACTATATGGATGGCTACAAACTACATTGACACACAAATTCACGCACATGCACTAATGTGCCTCCACTTTCAACGCTTCCGGTCTGCACTGGCGTGCGTCTCCCCACAAACTATCATCTGGCTGAAGGGGGGCGTGCTCCAGATCGGCCCCGAGGCTTGTCCTCAGACAAGTCTCAAACAAACAAAAAATGTATATTATTCAAATACCGGGTGGCCCATAAGTCAGTTGGCACTAGCAGTATGTAGACGCTCGATTGACTAGCATAGTAGTTACTTGACTTGACTAGAGCAGTAGTTCAAATAATTCAGGTGAGAGTTGAGGTTATGAGGTTAGGTTGATGTTGATGTGTATGCTGTTGTTAGCGCTTGTTTGTTGTTTGTTGTTCGTGTTGTTTGCGAGACAATGAATAGAAACTATCTACAGAACAGCGTGTTTTTGTACTGCAGATGTGGTGGAAACAGGACCATAATTACATTGATGTTGTTTGTTGAGGTATGGGTAAAAATAATTAATAATTTAAGTACAGGAGCAAACATACGCTTTATTGAAGAACAGTTTAGTAGCAAGTATACATACAACGGACACACGAAATACACATTACAAAAGCAGATTTAAAACTGAACTAACTGGTCGAGTGCATCTCTGTTTATATAGAAAAAAGCTTCCAGATTTTTCGTTTTATTTAAAATTTCCAGAACATTACTTTTGTAGACTTCTCACAGTAAACAAGCATGTGTGTGGGCTGAGGCCCCGCCCAGGTAGCTAGACCTCCCACCGCACAATACAAACTTTCACTCTACAATAACAGGTATATTTACTTAAAATTGAATGCAGAGTTTTCTAGTATATTCTCAACATTGTTGAGTTATTTGCGGAACGTTTTCCAAACATCGCACCTCCATCTAGAGAAGGTATTCGTAAACTGAATAAGAGATTTGAACAGACTGGAATGGTAGCGGAACTTCCTCGATCAGGTAGGCCAAAAACAGTTACAACAGAAGACTATTTAATTATCGTTGCGCAATGTTTTGTGCATTCACCAAAGAAATCAACACGAAAAGCGTCCAATGAGTATGGAATACCTCGAACAAGCCTGCAAAGGATGCAGAAAACGTTGAAGTTGAGACCATATAAGCCCACTTTACTCCAAGGCCTAAATGAAGATTATCCTGATAGGTGTACAGAATTCTGCGAATGGTACGCAATACGACAAGAAGCTGATCCACAATTTTACAAAACCATTCTTTGGAGTGACAAGGCTACTTACTTTTAAGCTGAATGGTACAGTGAATAGGCACAACTGTGTTTACTGGGATGCTGCGAATCCACATGTGGTATAGAGACAGAGTTAAACGCTCCGGGGGTTACTGTTTGGACAGGGATCTTTGCCGGTGGGATCATCGGACCCTACTTTTTTAATGGTACAGTGAATGCTGAAAGTTACCTACAAATGCTTCACATAAATGAAAAGAGTATTTGAAGAGGGAGGAGGTAATTTTCTATAAATGAAAATGATAGTTGAAGGTGGAGGGGATAATTTTTTATATGTCAACTACGTTATCGGCAACAAAGAAGTAGTTTGTTGTTAAAATTTCTTCCCGGGCTGTGTAGCGATGTTTCGGCAGTGTCATCGACTGCCATCATCAGTGAAAATCGAGTGCGCTAACGTGAGTTTAGTGCGGCCGGTTATACGTTAGTGACCACAGTACTGTGGTTAAGGCTGAAGAAATAAGTAGAAAGAAATAGTTTCTATGGAAATATTTCATTTCGGAAATGATTTTAAATATAAATTTTAGAACACGGCAGTCATGTATACCGATATTTTATTTTTAAGTTAGAAAAATGCATTTATGCAAATATTCGATAATTGTTATATTTCGGAAGTTACAAAGAATTTCCCTAGTCGGTCTATCTTACCAATAATAATTTTCTTTCCTAATGATATTTCGAGAAACTAATTGTTGAAATACCGCTTCAAAAATTAGAGTAAATATTATTTTTCAACTCAACTGAAAGAGGTTTACCTTATGAAGAGGGAGTAAAATTTTAAAAATTCAAGTAATCGATGTTTTTGAGTTATCGAGTTACGACCGTAGGCATACAGTTAAATACACAATTGCAGTTTTTAATTGAAAATAAAATCTCCTATTTGTTAGATTTGTGTTCTACAATTTTGTGTTTCTTATGTCTTAGAGATAGAAAATAAATATAAGAAAAGATTACAACTTAATTATATATGCCAGTAATTCTTCTTACTGTTCTTTTCTTCGTTCAGGAGATGCTTCTGTTCATAGCTAACTATCAGTACAATCGTCACATAGCATTCGTGATCGTCCAATTCGTCTTCTTCCATTTTGGACGATTATCCCGAGCCCTCTTGACTAATCCGTCATCGTCCATCCTTTCGACGTGTCAGCATCCTGCCATTCCAGAGGTGTCGCCTTTCTTGTGTTCAGTCCACTACGTCTGCCACATGGTAGGCCTACGTTTCTCGAATATTGACATTTGCTATTCTATGATAGGCGTGTTCTGCCAATCATTCTTCTTAATGACGTCACCTAAACAACTGTTGTTAGTCTTCTAGTTGTCGTGGTTTCTGGCCTTGCCTCTGCACCATACGTTGGGATAAGCCTCACTGTACAAAACCAAAACGCAAGCCTATTTCTAAACCAGTTGCGTTGTGTTAAAATAAGCCTTACATATACTTCTTCTTCCTCTTCTCTTCAAGGATTAGGTTATATAAAACTGTTCCGGCACCCATCTCATCCTCGGACGACCCACGTCTCTTCTATCAATGGCTTTATAGTTCAGTACCGCTTTCGGTAATCGATCCTCTGTCATACTTTGCAGATGATCCCAACACTGTCTTCTGTAAATCGAAATAATTTCACTAATGTCCTTTACTTTAAGTTCTGCTCTGATATCTTCATTCCTTATTCTATCTTGCAATGTATAAAATAACGTATTCGGCACTGTGAATCTTGCTGCTTTTTTCCCATGACCCACGCGTCACTCGCATAAATCAACGTTGGTATTGCAATTATCTTATAAAATTTAATCCTCGTGCTGTGTCTCGTTTTATTTCTAAGATTTTTATGAATCTTACCACAAATATTCCTAAATTTATTAATCGTCTCTCTTAGATCATATTCAGATTCATAGCTTACTGCACAGCCGAAATATTTGAAACGGCTCACTTGTTCTAAAGTGCTGTTGTTTATAACTGTCTTAGTCCTCACAGGATGTTTACCATTAAAGGCCATGGTAAATTATCAGTGAGTACTCTCTTGCCACTTCTTGTAATTGAAACAGCTCTTTGTAAATCATCCTCATTTTCTTGAATAAGAACTATGTCATCCGCGTATAGCAGGGAACCCATACAAATTGTTATTAGTATTGCAATAAACAAGTATTATTGATATTTACGAAATAATACTCAACTTGCATGCAGTGTTGTTGCCTGTGAAATGTAAGCGTTACGCATGGATGGATTGAGCCGCGGCGCATACCTGTCTGCGTTTTGACTTTCACTTTACGACCTGACACAACAACAATACCGCTCCCCCTCGCCCCGGACACTCGCACGATCATCTGTTTTCCGCGCGAAAATCTGGTTGAGGAAATTCAAATGGAATTCTTTACGTTCTAATTCTATCCCAGCTTCGAAACACGAATACTTTCGAAAAAGTTTTGTGTCAAGTAGAATCTGCGGAAATATATTTGTTGAGACAATAAACGTATACGTAGGCCTATATTTACCCTAAGAGGAACGGCAGAATTGTAAATGAAGTAATACAAATGTAATTAATTACTATTACTGTTATTGCTGTTGGTTTTGTCACCATCTGCAAGGAGTAAACCAAGGACGGTTTGATCCGGTCTTAAACAGTCAAAGAGTCTAGAGTTGGTCACTTCAGTGCTTCCTCGGACATCCCACACCTCTCCGTCCCTTCGGCTTATAGTTCCACAGTTGTTTGGGGATGCGACAGTCATCCAATCGGCAAAGATGGTCCCACCAATTCAGCCGATACAGGGCAATCCTGTCGAGTATACTCATAATATTCAGTTCCTGCCATATATCTGTGTTTCTTCTATGATAATGTAGAGCAGTGGTTCCTAAAGTGGGGTTCGCGGACTTCTGGGAGTCCGCAACAATGTTTCAGGGGGTCCGCAGACACTTTTAAGAAAAATTACAGTATACTGTAATTTTCTCCGATTTTTTAATCCTCTAAAATCTAAAATTTTGAATCTTAAAACAATTAGTAGAAGATTCCAGTATTTTTGTTTTGGGTTAAACTAATTGTAATTGTAAAAGTAATTTCAAACTAATGGCTTTAATCATGTCTTTAAATCATGTGTAGCAGATCTGTTTGTCAGCCGAACTGACTAGACCTCTCTCTTACACTACAAAAAGAAGATTCATTGGCAGAACTTTCAACTTATAGTTCATTAAAATTACAGTTTTCGCAATTACAGCTAGCTGACTTCTGGTTATATGTAACGACTGACCATCCCGAACTCGCAAAAAAAAATTTGAAGCGTTTAACTGTAATTCCCTTTACTTATTTGTGTGAAACCGCATTCTCCCTGTTCACATACTTGAAGTCAGCGTTAAAAAATAAACTTGATGTCGAGTGTGACTTAATATTGAAATTATAAGACTTTAAACCCAATATTGCATAGGTAATTGTTCAAAAGCAGCTTAATTGTTCACATTAAATTATGTTTGGTATAATTAATATTATAATTTTGCAAGTTAAGAGAATTTGGATTTTAATACAATTTTAATTAAAATATTTTGTATCATATTTACTGTATGTTTTATTTCAGAACTGTGACGGGGTCCTTGAATTTTTAAATTATTTGGGGGGGGGGTCCGCGTACTGAAAAGTTTGGGAACCACTGATATAGAGTATACCCTGCCACGTGCCTGAAAAACTTATTTCAGCCGCTTGGATACGACTGGCCTGGCCTTTTGTTAAAGTCCAATTCTCAGGCCCATAAAGAAGCGTGGGAAGGGCCATCACCTTGTAGAATTTTAGACGTTTCTTTACTTGCTGACTTAAGAGTTTCCCTGTTGGTCCCACACATAAGGTTGAACTTACGCAACTTATTCACAACGTGGTTGCTTGTATTGTAAGACACACTGTAGTTCAGGTATTCAAAATTGCTGACTTTTCCAGGACAGTACCATCTATAACAATTTTTCCCCGTACGGGATCAGTTCCACGAAAAGCCATTACCTTGGTCTTAAGTGTGGATATTTGTAATCCAGATTTAACAAATGTACACCCATCTGCAACCTGTTTTCCGGAGTCCGACAGAATAGCCCGATCGTCCGTAAACAACAATGTGTCAGTTGCAGAATGGCCAATCATAAAATGCTCCGGAAGACACATATGCCAGTCTGTTGGTTTTGTAACAATAGTGATAATTTTAAAAAATTTGTTTGTAATGGCCTCGACATCTCTCCTTATAGCCACCCCAGCCTCATTGAAGATTTCTAACACAGGGAAGCAGAATGACTGTATTCTGATGTGAAACAGTCAACGCCTTCACCATCACTAACACTGATGGTCATTTTGATGGATCAGGATTACTCCAGGACAGTATCCTGGCCGCGCGCCCCTTGATTCGTGTAATACATTCTTTTTCTTTTCAAGTATAAGGTTTAAAGTCTATCACGTCGTCCGTCGTTACAACTGATATCTCCATCTTTTCATCGACCGTGGTATTCTTGATAGGTTCATACCTTCTACGTGATCAAACCATTTTTGTCTATATTCCCTCACCATGTCATTCAGTGGTCGCACAGCTAACTCATGATGGAAGTTCTCGTTCCTTTTACCACCTCTAACCTGGTTTACCCGGCTACTGATCTAAGGAGGCTCATCTCTGCACTTTGCAGTCGACTTTCGTGCGCATTCTACATTATCCATATTTCACTACCAAACAAACAGCTTGGAATGGACATCACCGTGAGAAAGTTAAATAACATTAGTCTCTTGCCTGACTTTATTCCTTAAGGCTTGATAGTGCCATTCGTTTCGTGTAATATCTAACCGACAAAAAAAAATTAAGGCTCGTGCCCAGGTCGACAAAAAGTGAATCTTAAACATAGTACATTTAAAATTGTTCTCTGCGAGTTTGTGTAGTGTACGATAGTGTTAGATGAGATTAATGTTGCAACACTGGCAAGGCACGGCACCTCTCGTCTTCGTTCCGGTTTGAGCTCGACTCTGCCCACCGGCGATCACTATTCTTATTGCCGTGTAAAACTAATGAAGATAAATGCGCGCAACTTGTGAAGAAAACGATGCCTGTCCGTCTAACGCACTCTTCATATATAGGCCTATCACATACGCGTACATACATACGTTCGCTGTAATCGTACATGTGTTTAAATACATATAAACATGCATACACACTTAGGCCTATATAAACACAAACATGTCTATAGGCCTATATATTTCTTTATAATTATATTGATGTATACTCAAATATTTCTTGTGTTTATATTGTTATTAATAATAAAAAACTTTTACAAGAATATATTTTTTATTTTGTAAATTACCAATGTTTCGATAGTAATAAAACTACCATCATCGGATATAATTAATAAATTTCAAATTTGTAAATCAATTGTTCAAAACAGCTGTTTTATATGTAAACTAAATTTAACGTTGTTATATGTGTATATAAAATATGTTATATAATTAATTGTCAAATATAATATAAATATTTATTATTTTTATTAACTTAGTAATTTAAGAAAATATCATGAATTTGTTTTGGTATTAATTTATTACTTGTTTTATGTTGAAATAATTCTACATTTTCCCATACAACCATTTTTGGAGCTTTGGAAATGTGTGTTGGTTTTTTATTAAGTTTGTAGCTCAATATTTGATTTATATACAGCTGGTTTTAAATATGAATTACGGCGTTGTATGCACCTTTCTTTTAAACGTTTTTTTAGTTTGGTCAACATAAAATTTGTAACAGTCAGGGCATTTAATTTTATATAGGCCTACTCCATTTAAATTATTAATCAATTTATCTGTTTTAGGTTTGATTCTATCAAAATCTGTTTTATTCCTGTTCTAGATAATTTTTATATTTTATTTTTAAATAATCTTGTAATTTTTTGATTAATATTGCCTATGTATGTGAAATTAATATACTTAATATTTTGATTTTTCTGCGTTTTGTTACTGAAAGAATTATTTAGCATTTTTTGATTAATTTTGTTTACTATGTTATCAATAATTTTGGGGTTTTGTCCATTTTTTATAGCAAAATCATATATAATTTTGTTTTCTTTTTGTATTTTAAATTATTTAAAGGAATATTATTTATTCTATATATCATAGAATTGAATGCAGCATATTTATATTGAGGAGGATACAAAAGCAAAGGTTATTATAAAGATATATTCTATAAACAATGGTGGAGAAGATAATAGATTTATAGATTATAATATTAATTAGATTATAGATATAATCTATAAGCAGATTCGGAGGACTCTATCAACAACATTTAAATCAAACCAACAGCGAAAGTTGAAGAATGTTTTTCTGCTTCCCGAAAAAATGAGGTTCCACGTAGGTATTTTCTGGTTCAATTAGGTATAAGCCTGAAGACCTCTGGCTAGAGATCGCTGTAGGTGGAGGGTGGAACAGGTGACAACGCCTAACACTGAAGAGAAAAAGAAAAAGAAGACCTTGACTAGAATAAATGATCAGGAGAGGATTCTCCGTCGCTTACTCCTACATATCATAACGTATATATTAATTAATAACTAAATTTACCTTATTTTAAGGTATATATTAAGATAGGGTTAACCTATGTAATGTGTACATAGGAAGAAGGCGGGTTGCAAAAAAAAAAAAAAAAAAACAACTGCAACTATATTCAACAATATGCAAAGAATATTTATCATGTTTTACGATGAATTAAAATTCGTTGAAGTTTTTCCACTCCGCTCGTGTTTTACAACCCGTAATGAATATTTTAGCATAATTGTCTGTACGTGACTTTGTCGAGAACTACGTAAAATTAGCTTAGCAATTGAAATCAATTTGACCGTATAGCGTACTACAAGTCTGAAGCAAATGTTGCAAAGTAGAGTAGAGCATCGATTATACGAACCTTTCGGGATGAGGGCCCGTTCGGATAATCGATATTTCGGATAATAGATCGTAAATTCAAAACATTATTTCTCTTTACAAAAACAAAGGTTTTTATTACAAAATCATTTCTGACATACTGTTATATAATTACAGCAACCTGTAGGCCTGTACTGTACTGTAGTGTACTGTACTAAGGCTAAAAATCGTTGAATTAAAACTGAATGTAATTAATAAAAAACAACAGTTAACTTAAACAAATTATGTTCAATAAATATCCAATACGCCTACACATGTCCAATACATTACAGTACAGTGCAGAACATAATTATACTTTTTAATCAGTTCGTATAATAGATTGTTCGGTTAATGGATGTTCGGATAATCGATGCTCTACTGTAATCCTATACGGGCTCTGTAACAGGCCTACGTGTGTATATTATTATAAGTTTAATTTTTACTTCCATGTTCCGCAAGGAAATGGAAGTATGGTAATTGCGAAAAAATCGTGATCGAGATAAAGGCAGATTCTGATTGTACTACCCTCAAAACATGAAGAAAAGTCATTTTCCGAAAAGTGTGTGTGTCTGTGTAGAATTTTTTCTATGGCGAACGAAAACCGCCACAAATTCAAACAGAATCAAATACATTTTTGCAAATGTAACCGAGTTAAAGAGGACTCAAGCCCTGTTGATTTTGGTGAAGATCGGTTAAGGGGAAGGTGTAGTTTACCTATAACGTTTTACGTTTTAACAAGAGTAAAGTACTTAATTTGATAAATAATGTATCCTGAAAAGAAGGTCATAATAATCCACTGTAGAAAGGTAGTTAAAATATCTATAAACGAAAAGGGTAGTTGAAGGGGAGGGAGTAAATTTTGTATTGATGTTATAAATTTGTTCGACCGAAAACTTAAAAATTTCAATAAAATATTAACAACTGATACCGTTCCATGCTATGTAACCACGGATACGAAAACAAAATAATGTTTCGTTTTCAGAAAGTCACAGAAAACAAACGTTGGGCGGTATTCGCTTTTTTTCGCGTTGTTTAAATAAAAGATAATTTAATCAAATTAATTCTTTATTTTTAAAAGTATTAACAACTATGAACAATTTGTATTTTGATTATCTTTCGAAAAGCATGCTGATATATTTGGTTTCGTTCAGAGTTTTTGTGTACATATTTAAAATAATTTGATAATTAATTAGAACATGGGAAGTCATGTATGGTTCTCCATACCGATTTTTAACTTCGTCACATGTTATAAAAACGCGTCGAAATTACATGACAGCATGTTTTTGTTTATTTTTAACCAGTTTTTAATGTTCAACGCAAGCCATGTTTATTTAAATCTCAATCCATTAAGACCTACCTGTACTTGCCACACACGCAATACGCGGTAAGCTAAGGGCAAATAACTTTGCGAGATATCGGATTGCGAAATTAATTCAGCTGTGGATAACAGACGTCACGGGACTGTTTCGTCATACGACTGTCAATAAAACGGGGTGGGCGGGACCATAATAAAACAAGACGAGCCATTACGATCGCCCACGTGCGGTGTTGATGGCAGTGGACGACCGTTTCCGCTTTCCACAGCTAACAACTTTACATTTTATTGTCATGCGTTTGCATAATCCATTGCCCCACGTATTTTACAGCTATCGTTTTTCTTCAAAAATTATTCAGCATTGTACACAACAATGGTTAGTGCAAAAAAACATACGATATATCTAACAGCATAAATAGCCAGCCGTATATAGTAACTATAATATACACTTAGGCCTAAATGTGGACAAATTATTGTCCATTTATGTTCATAAATGCATTATTTTTTAATGCAAAGATTACAGACTATCATCTTCAGACACAAAACCTAGAATTCAAAAGGGAAACTAATTTTCTTACAAATTCTGTTTATAATAACGTTATATAATAATATTAGTTGTGTTTAGTCTTTGCTGCCTTATATATTATCAAAGACACTTAGAAATAAAGCTGGATTGGAGAATAAACCCGCTGATACAGGATCTGTCAAGAAGAAACGGAAATAGGCCTAATTACATTACATGTTCTAATGTTAAAAAAAAGAAAACAATTTATATAAACATATGTCCGAATACACTTTATCGTTTTCGAGTCAAGGTTATACGCACATATATATTTATTTATGTTATATTTAATTTGTATAATGAATTTACCTCAAGACATTTCTTTCCTTATTAGGAATATGTTTCGGGTACCATCTTGTACCCATCCTCAGCCTTCCGGATTTTGTGTCTGGTGAAGTACATGTGTGTTGATCGCTATTGTGGCTTCCTGTTGGCTTCTGGTATTTTAAATTGTTTTTATTGTGTGTGATTGTGGTGTATGTATTAGTATTTTGTGTATTTTCGATGTTGAGTGCTTTGAAAACTGTGTCATGTTTTGTATTGATTTGTATTTGTTCAGGTATCAGTTTGTTTTGTGTTTTATGTTTGTATATTTGTAAATTTTCCCAAATGTTCATTATGGTGCCTTTGTGTGGTATGTGTTTTATTAGTGTCATGTTGGTTATGTTTGGGAATTCATGTCCAGTCTTTATTGCATGTGTGACCAAATTAGATTTGTATATTTCTGGTTATTTATATGCATTTAGGTGTTCAAAATAAAGTTTTTCAGTTGTATTTTTGTTTGTCCTATGTAACATTTATTGCAATCTTGGCATTCAATTTTGTATATACCATTGGTTGTTGTATTATCTTTGTTGTGTAGGTTATTTAGTTTTTGGCCACACATGCAATAAACACTGGACATGAATTTCCAGATTACCCGAAACATGTTCCTAATAAGGAAAGAAATATCTTGAGGTAAATTCATTATAAAAATTAAATATAATATATACATCAAGAAACGGACTGTAGGAAAAAGTCTTTGAATTTATTTATGTATATTTATTTATGTATATATATATATATATATATTATAACAAATTATGTAATACAAGTTTTAATTTATATATATTTTAATACGTTATTTGTACAATTCCTTTTCTCGACATTACAAATTAATGTTATTTAAAACAACCATCACCATCAAGATGTAGTTTCTTGTGCTAGAAATCATGTATCACGTGTCTACTTGCGTGTTTCATGGGGACACGGGGAGAGTGCGTTCAGAAAACTCGACATACGTCTACATTAACTAAGAATAAATATCGGTCTGGTGAACCATACATGACTTCCATGTTCTAAGATTTATATTTAAAAAAATTTTCGAAATGAAATATCTCCATAGAAACTACTTCATTCTATTTCTTGCTCCAGCCTTAAACACAGTACTGTGGTCACTAACGTATACCACCTCACGTTAGAGCACTCGAGTTTCACTGATGTTGGCAGTCGATGGCACTGCCGAAACGAATGATTTTGCAGAAAACATTGGACCACGGCCAAACAGCCCGAGAAGGAATTTTAACAACAAACTACTTCTTTGTTGCCGATAACGTAGTACACATATAAAAAATGATCCCCTCCCCCTTCACCCTTTCAAGTATCATTTGCATTTATAGAAAATTACCCGCTCCCCCTTCAACTAGCCTTTTCATTTATAGATATTTCATCTACCTTTCTACAGTGGATTATTATGACCTTCTTTTCAGGATACTTTATCAAAATTAAGTAGGCCCTACTTTACTCTTGTTAAAACATAAAACGTTGCAGGTAAGCTACCGCTTCCTTAACCGAGCTTCACCAAAATCAATAGGCCTTGAGTCCTCGACAATTCAGGCACATATGCAAAAAATTATTTGATTTTGTTTGAATTTGCGGCAGTTGTCGTTCGCCAAAAAAAAAATGTCTACACACACACACACACACACATTTCGAAAGATGACTTTTCTTTATGTTTTGAGGATAGTACAATCAGAATCAGCCCTTATCTCGAACACGATTTTTTCGCCATCACCTTATGGAACATGGAATTAAAAATGTTCAATGAGAGATTACCTTTGTATAGACTATTTAATCGGACATTGAGAGTCATTCAATTTAAAAGTACAACGCTTCGGTCAATATCTATATATGTGATTGTCTTCGGGTGTAACTAAACATAACCTAAGTTCCACGAAAAAGGACTATCTACCACAGAAACAAATCGTCGAACTAAAACTTAAACGTCGACAAAGAATAACAAATATGAAAATAAAATAAAATAAAAAACAAAAAGAAAATCTTAGAAATTTAACTTAATACTCTTACTGCTATTTGGCGCTTCTATAGCCAAATTCTGTAACCTTGAAAATTCTATGGTCAGAGGGTTGTCAAACTTAATTAAAAATTAACTTTTTAATTTTATTTTGTTTGGTTAAGGCCACTTTGGATCGCGTTGCCCATTTTCTTTGTTATTATCCCTTTTCCAGTAGGTTTATTTCATCTTTCACTTTTGATCATACTCTATTCTTCTGGAATTTAACATCTCCTCTCTTGTCTGTTGATCGTTTATTCCACTATGAATTTCTCTATTATTTATATGTACTTATTCCTGTCCTTAACTGTTTTTTCGTCCATATTTTGGACCTGTTCTAAATCTTACTGTACGTTTGTAGCAAACGGCTTTCTGTACTTCTTTGTGCCAACCATCCAATTTTTTCCACGTTTCTTAGATATTCAAATATCTGTTTTCTTAATCTTTACCATTCTTAATCAATTTTCTCTTCTGCATTAATTTTCTCTTCCACATTTCTATAGAAAGTTTATAGAAATCTCTGAAGATTTCTTCATTTCATCTTAATATAAATTTAAAGTATTCTTTTATTTTGGGACATGAATTTTTCTTAATATTTTTCATTCTACTTTTAATATTTTTCTGGAAAAGCATTCACATATACATAAGGTTTCAGGTCATGTCTCAATTTTGCGTTTCTGGTTGTGGACTTTTTAAAAAAAGGTTTGGCGTTAGAAGTTATGCGATTTCTATCTTGTATACTCTTCTTTAATATGCCTAATTTTCAGTTTTTTTTTTAAATATTTGTTAATTATTATTGCTTTGTTAAAATTTAATATATGACTTGACAATTTGCTACTTTAGTTGCAAAGATTCTTTCTATTTTAGTTTGTAACAGAAGGTAAATGTAACAGACGGTTAATAGCCGGCTAAACACTTTACATAACAATAAATACTATAGCTTTACTACAAAATAATTCTTTTAATAAGAGCCGAATGAAATCTTTAATCCTACACTGAAACTGCAAGTCTTCATTATAATATCTTGACAGAATCTTTTCCTTCAAGTGGATGATGAAATATTTAAATCTTTATGAGAAAAAGTGACCGGCCTTCTTTCACAAGTTTCTATTTCATCTGTTGCACTGGATTCGATACTCTCATCCAATACAATGTTAACGACTAGAATCGATTCCGCAGCTTGTACTACGCCACCTCAGTCTACAATTTTTCAACCTTTCTTTTTTTTTTAAATCATTCCGTTGAATTTATAGCAATCTCTTTTTTTAAAACTGACTACATTTTCTAAAAACTAATTAAATTCACAGTTTGTTATCTAATTAAATCATACTCTATTATCGAGTCATAAATTTTCAATACATCATACCTCTTTGTCTCGACCAATCGATAAATACGTCATTCCGTTCCCCCTGTGTGTGTAGGAAGCGGTATTGTATAAATTGCATAAAACAAACTATTAATCATTTTGTGTTTTTGGCTTCCACAATGTCGATCTTTATAGAGAGATTTTGTTCTTTCTACTTCCTACGTACGGAGGGCCCTCCCGTCGTTATAGAAAATTAATTATTATTATTTCATTATTTATTACAAATTTCAACTCCCGTTCAATGGACGAGAAGTCGTTTTGTTTTAAAAATAAAGTCAATTTATTATATTGTGTTTTGCGTTTGATCGTAATGACGTTTTGTATTGTGCACGAACCAACGTACACTTGACTAAAAAGATCTTCAAGTTTTACATAGTGGTATGAATAAGTACATTGTTATTTTGTTACGTTGTTGTTGCTGTTGTTATTTAAGTAACAGAACAGGCAGTGACTTTAATACGTAACAGTTTACTCTGCATGTAGGGCTCTCCGTCTTCTTGTATACAAACAAAATAATGTTGTTTTTATTGATATCAGAATTTAAACTACTGCATGTAGAGGAATCTGAGTTGTAGAGGAACCAAGGAGTATTGATTTTGGTGAAGATCGGTTAAGTGGAACGGGTAGTTTACCTGCAACGTTTTAACAAGAATGAAGTACTTAATTTTAATAAATAAAGTATCATGGAAAGGTCATCATAATCCACTGTAGAAAGGTAGATAAAATATCTAAAAATTAAAGGTGGTAGTTAAAAGGGGAGGAGGTAATTTTTTCACATTTGGTATTGATTTAATGAGTTTGACGAAATTAAATTAAAATGTATTTAATCTTTTTCAAACAATTGTAATTTTTAAAAATAAAATATTTTTTTGCTAAGCAATAAAATTATAATTTGGTTTATTTTAATTTACTTCATCTATGCATGAAGATCCGCAACCACGGCCCAGCATGCCACATAATTACATAAATATGTAATTAATGCGTGATTATCTATGTAGTAAAGTTTCTTTATAAGAATAAAGTACCTAATTTTTATAGATAAAGTGACTCGAAAATAAAATTATATTAAACGATTACCCCATAATAACAAAAATATCTATAAATAGTGAGAATAGTTTGAGGGTGGGGTATAGCCTACTTTGTTTAGAAATTATCGAACTGAATTCAAGTAAATGATTGTAAATATAAATCTTAGAACATGGAAGTCATTTATACTGATTTTTTGTTTTTGTAACGACAGCTTACAAACGCTTTGAAAACGATCCAGAATTGGCAAGGAGTGTTGAGATACCTGCAATCTAGATAGTCAAGTATTGTAACGTTTCATTGTTACCGTCATTGTTAGGCTTACTTCTGCAGCTACTGCCGTCCCTCGTGTCTTGCACACCAGAGGCTTATGTCATTCCAATCTCATCACTACAACCCTCTGTTCCTCATCTCATCAAGTATGTCCTCTTTCCACGACCTCCTGGGTCATCGTCGTCTAACTAGAATACAGTTTAACAACTCTTTGAGCCAAAGACCATCAGGCGTCTGTTCCACGTGGCAATACCATACGAAGCGCTTTGTACGAGGTTTGATCAAAAAGTTGGTGCAATTTTGCAATTTCCACCGCTATAAGTGTCCGATCAAAAAACTGTTTTTATGTGATATTGGTACACATGTTAATGATAATCGTCTAAACTTTAACCCTATTTGATACATAGTTCAGATTTCACAGCTAATTGAGTGAGTCGTCTTTAGGTGTATTAGGATATTTTTTGTTATTTTACAACGGAAGATTGAATAACATGGATAAAATTTTGTGTAAACTGTGAGATAAACTACTCTGTCCTGGTAGACGTGTTCAGAAGGCTTCTAGCGAGACTGCTGTGCGTGAACAAGCGGTTTACGAGCTTCAAAGAGTAAATGAGTTGAAGATCGTGGTTGTCAGATGAAGATTATGTTTTTTGTGTTCCACGAAATTTCACCGCTAGGCGCAGTGGTAAATAAAGAGTAATATTCGGACATTGTACGCCATTTGTATGAAGCGACTCTTAGAAAACGGCCACATTTATGGAAGAATAATTTATGAAAATTACAGTCCGATAATGCGCTTGGACGCATGTCATTGCTTGATAAGAATTTTGCCAGGCTAAGCAGAAGAGAATGTCATAATGATGACACGGCAACTGCCGTATTCTCATATGTGTCCCAAGACGATCTTTCCTCCTCGAAATAGTGATAATTTCTACGGAAGGACGACGTTTCGCGACCATTGAAGACGTGAAACGAAAATTGCTAAGCGAGCTCAAGGCTGTACCAAAAAGTGCACGCTTGAAATATTTTGAAGACCGCAAAACGAGTTACAAAGCTTAATCGTGTTACACTCGACTGAGACTACTTTGAAGGGGGCAATGTAGGTGTCGATAAATAAAGGCGTAATTTTTAAAATAAACAAGAACTGCATAACTTTTTAATCAAACATCGTATTTATTGCGTTAAAAATTTTTTTTACAAATGAAATTGCCTCCTGATGTTCTCCATCAGACTTTCTCTCGAAGTTCATTTCCGATGGTTGGACCCTTCGGGAGATTCTTTGATTTATCCCTCAAGACTCAGTCATAGACAAACGTTCTAGGATGGCAGAGTAAAGTTTTTTAGGTTCTCTCTTATGCTCGATGTTAATTTGTTTATCCATATTTTTGCCCTATCTGTCTTCAACTCTACACTTTCAGCGCCTCAATTCTATCTGTATTGACCGTTGAGACCTGGAGGGACAATCAGCACGTGATGTTACGGTAGGAAGACAAGCCAAGAGTAGGAAGCAGGTCACTTTAGACTAGGCCTAGTAGTACTGAGGAAGGATAAATCTGTAACATTGATTATCGTAGGACTATCATAATCTGTCTGTTTTAACGTTTTAATAATTTTTTTTTAATTAAATGTATTTACTCACATAATTCTTACGTGTTGTCCCCCCCCCCCGGGGAAGGAGGGAGACGGTTAACGGAGTTTAATATTTTAACGGGTTTCTTACCTTTATTGATTTTCATTCCTCCTGTCCTGCATTGTTTCGCCTATGTCTTCTTGTATTTTCTTCTTTCATCATTGCATGTTTATTCCATAAACACTCCTCCCCAATTGCCTCCGTAGTAATGTTTTTACTCTTGACGTTTCGACCCCCCAGATCTGGGATCAACTTCAAAAACCAAAAAAAAAGCACAAAACAACTTTTTGTTCTTCGTCCATCAGGAAGTACTCGAACCAGCTGCCCCAGTCCCAAAGAAAGAACGTCTACTTCCACTAACGCTACCTAATTCTTCCTATACTTTGATGTCCGACAAGCTTGTATTGCTAAACTTCCTTAGGTAACCTGCCCTCTGCCATCCTATTCAAATGAGTAGTTCATCACTGTTTGTTCTCTGCAATACGATCTTTGATATTAAAAATGTTCAATCTATACGTATGTCTTCAATCTAAAATCTATGTCTTCGTGTGCAGCCTTTAACAGATCGCAAGGATCTCATCTCCGATGTCTGTATCCTAATCAGGTGTTTCTTGACCGGTACTCAAGTTTCAGATCCATACAATTACACTGGCACAGCCATTACCTTATAAAATTTTAGTCCAGACTCTTTATTTTTGTTTTCCTCGATAACGCTTGACGAATTTCTCCACATATGAAATTTAGCCAACTTGTGATCAACATCATAATTTACGTCATAAGTGACGTCACAACCAAGGCAGCGGAAATGTGACACCTGCTCTACACTCTTGTTATCCAACACAATATTAGTTGGCAAGGTTGTATTTGCCCACATAATCCATAGTTTTTGCCTTCTGCACAGGAATTTTCATGTTGTAATTCGGACTTTTCTAATACACCAACGTTTTTGTTGCGATAAAGCAACTTATAATGAATATGACGACCAAACAGAATGTTGTCAAAGTATCAATAGTTACATGTATTTGAAATTTCTACCGGGCTGTTTGGCCGTGGTCCAAGTTTTATATTCAAACCAAACGTTTCAGCAGCACCACTCGCTGCCATCTTCAGTGGATATTCGAGTCAACCTAACAGTACTGTGGGCCTGACGTACGACACCCCGCGTTAGGTTAACTCAAATATCCACTGAAGATGGCAGCCAGTGCTGCTGCTGAAACGTTTGGTTTGAATGTAAAACTTGGACCACGGCCAAAAAGCCCGGTAGATATTTCAAATACATCTGACACCGGCCGTGAAAGCCTAAGAACAACGATAGTTACAATTAAGATTCTTATAATTGAAATGTAAATTATACGTAAATTTGAATTAACACATTAGAATTAACTATAAAGTGATGGAAAATGAAGGTTTCTTAACTGTGATATGTAAAGACCAACAACTGTACGTGATTTAAGTTTCACAACAAATTTTACGTTGTTTTTTTGTTAAGTTATAATTTTTTAAGTTAAACTTAAAACCTATAAGTTATCAAATATATTGCAACTTACCGTCTGCGGCTTCCAGAAACAACGTCTTCACAAAGTTGACATGTTTCGGGACACTTGTCCCATCATCAGAACTTAAAATAATCGTGTATCATTTAAGTTGATACATTTGTCAATTAATTAAAATATTAAAATTCAACATGAAATAAATAATTTAAAACAATATAAATACGTAAATGTCTAAAATCGAGCGCGAACGTTTAACGATGTACATCGTACGGAGATTGACCGCGCACTGAATTACGTTTTGCTTCCACCACGACAATAGCGCAAAGCAGTGTCGTACAATACATTTGATTTGAAAAGCAGTTTATCATTTAAAACACGCGGCTTGGTAACAGTATTGTTATATGCTTTATAAATTTCATACTCTTCAAGAGCGTTCAAATATCGCCCTTTCTTATATATGTGAAGGGGTATTAAATTAGTTTTAAAATTTGTGTAATTATGATTCTCGGAAATGAGGTGTTCTGCAAATTTTGACTTGATATTGTCCAAACTGTGAAGGTGTGTAGGCGGCCTATGTTCTGTAAATCTTTTTAAAAAACTACGTCCTGTCTGGCCCACATAAAAGGCGTCACAATCGTCACATATCAATTTGTAAACACCAGTTTTGTGTTCAAGGCTGGTAGTTCTGCGGACACGAAGATTATTCATAATATTATTAGTGGTTTTGTAAGCGACCTTTATATTGCTGGTTTTATTAAAAATTGACCCAAAAATCTTAAGCATAAGGTATGTGTACGGTGTTGCAATGTATTTGCGTGTTGTATTCTCGCGTGTTTTATGTCCGCTAATGTTTCTATGTTTTTTCTTATGTTTTCGAAAGATGTTGTTCACCATATCGACATCATAACCATTAGCAACTGCAATGTGTTTAATGGTGTCTAATTCCTCACGGTATTCTTTATCACCGAGGGGCAAAGATAAAAGTCTATAAATCATACTATGGAAGGCAGCCAATAACAATTTTGGTGTTTACAAATTGATATGTGACGATTGTGACGCCTTTTATGTGGGCCAGACAGGACGTAGTTTTTTAAAAAGATTTACAGAACATAGGCCGCCTACACACCTTCACAGTTTGGACAATATCAAGTCAAAATTTGGAGAACACCTCATTTCCGAGAATCATAATTACACAAATTTTAAAACTAATTTAATACCCCTTCACATATGTTAGAAAGGGCGATATTTGAACGCTCTTGAAGAGTATGAAATTTATAAAGCATATAACAATACTGTTACCAAGCCGCGTGTTTTAAATGATAAACTGCTTTTCAAATCAAATGTATTGTACGACACTGCTTTGCGCTATTGTCGTGGTGGAAGCAAAACGTAATTCAGTGCGCGGTCAATCTCCGTACGATGTACATCGTTAAACGTTCGCGCTCGCTTTTAGACATTTACGTATTTATATTGTTTTAAATTATTTACTTCATGTTGAATTTTAATATTTTAATTAATTGACAAATGTATCAACTTAAATGATACACGATTATTTTAAGTTCTGATGATGGGACAAGTGTCCCGAAACATGTCAACTTTGTGAAGACGTTGTTTCTGGAAGCCGCAGACGGTAAGTTGCAATATATTTGATTGAACAACACGTGGCGTGGTACTAAATATTTGGAATTATTCCTTTTAAACATAAACCTATAAGTTACAATTTTTACAACTTATTACGATGACTTGTGTATTTAAAAATTAGGGAAAAAGTTGCTCTCCCCGGCGGGGAATCGAACCTTGGTCTCCCGTGTGACAGGCGGGGATACTGACCACTGTACTACCGAGGACTCGATTCCTGAACGTATTCATATGTATTCAGCAGTACGTTAAATACCTTATGTTTCATTATGTTAAAAAGAAATCTTTTAAAATGAATAGAATCGGGGAAAGACTTTATTTGATTGAATAAAACCGTTTATATTTTTGAATGTTTTAAAAAAAATGTTAAAACTTAGTAACAAAATTTTATCAGTGTTAAAACCGGGGGACTTGTTTTTGAAGACTTTGATTTTTCCTTCCATCATTTAATGATATCGTTCAAATAAATAATAAAAAGTATGTGGGAGTTACAACAACCTTGTCTAACTTCTTTATTTGTCTCCTCAACTGGCACTGTCAATCGTTTTCCCGTATCAATGACAACAGAGATGTACTGATACAGACTTCTAATCACCTTGACAAGATGCAAAGGAAAACCTCTTCTGATCACAATCTTCCAAAAGACATCCCTATCCATGGTCAAATATTTGAAAATATATATTACGTCTGTGTCAGCAACAATGGGCAACAGTGATAACGTCGGTGTTACTTAATTGTGTACAGCTTCTGGATGCAGCCGTCACGACTTCTGTGTCAGCAACAGTGGGCAACAGTGATAACGTCGGTGTTACTTAAGCATGCACAGCGTCTGGATGCAGCCGACGCGACGTCTGTGTCGGCAACAATGGGCAACTGTGATAACGTCGGTGTTACTTAAGCATGCACAGCGTCTGGAAGCAGCCGACGCGACATCTGTGTCAGCAACAATGGGCAACAGTGATAACGTCGGTGTTACTTAATTGTGTACAGCTTCTGGATGCAGCCGTCACGACTTCTGTGTCAGCAACAGTGGGCAACAGTGATAATGTCGGTGTTACTTAAGCATGCACAGCGTCTGGATGCAGCCGACGCGACGTCTGTGTCGGCAACAATGGGCAACTGTGATAACGTCGGTGTTAATTATGTACAGCGTCTGGATGCAGCCGACGCGACATCTGTGTCAGCAACAATGGGCAACAGTGATAACGTCGGTGTTACTTAATTATGTACAGCGTCTGGATGCAGCCGACGCGACATCTGTGTCAGCAACAATGGGCAGCTGTGATAACATCGGTATTACTTATTCCGTCCTGTGCAAAATTATAAAACAAAAACATTAGGTGACGCACAGAGCAGGCTGAAAATCCGATGCCACGAAGGCTTTAGTCGGTGGGTGGAGACTGCAACATTATTCTAACATGGGTTTGCCCACAACACACCGACGTTGTTTGGATACATATACATGTATATGTATATGCCTACTGTGACCTTACAACAACAGTTAGTACACCCTACGTAGTTAATTGGTGTCGTATTTTCCTCCATGCACTTAACCTTATAATTATGTAAATTTGAATAATCGTAGTTAACATTACAGTGTATAAGAAGACACTACGTTTGTCTTTTTAATGGTAGACGTGTGATCATGGTGCGCTCACACACACACACACACACACACACACACACACACACACACACACACACACACACATTTGTTGCCTACAGTAAGCTTTCAAGTCTAAAAACCAGAATGGCAAACAAGGGGAACATAAAACTTCAGTAAAATTATTTTCCGCGCTGCTGGTCTGTTGCCGTCCGGTGATCCTCTGGGGTCGCGTCGTCATTTAGTCGCCAGAGAAACACAACAGAAAACCACTGAGGGTGACTGCCGCAGCTGCAGTCGAAACGTGTGGATCTTCAAAAAAGAGGACCACGGCCCAAAAGCAAGGAAGATAATTTTGGGCCTAAGGAAAAACAAACAACTTACAGAAGGAAAATCCGTTTAAGAATATTAGCTTCGGTGATCAACACTGGACTTAATGAAAATCAAATGCAGTCAAGAATTATATACTTTGAGATAATCATTATTATTACCTCGTACTTGTGTACAGGGAAGGGTAGTATACCTGTATTATTGTACAAACACAGAATATTACATTCATGCTTTCAGTGTCCAAGTCTCTTATACGTATATGAATAGAATAAAATTTAGGCTACCTTTTTTATCCGTCTAGTGGCTTTTCCTTTTAATTCCATGTTCCATAAGGAAATGGAAGTATGGCGATGGCGAAAAATCGTGTTCGAGATAAAGGCTGATTCTGATTGCACTACCCTCAAAACATGAAGAAAAGTCATTTTTCGAAAAGTTTCTGTGTGTCTGTGTGTAGAATTTTTTCTATGGCGAACGATAACTGCCGCAAATTCGAACAGAATCAAATAATTTTTGCATGCATCCATGAATTGTAGAGGACTCAAGGCCTATTGATTTTGGTCAATATCGGTTAAGGGGAAGGGGTAGTTTACCTGCAACGTTTTATGTTTTAACGAGAGTAATTTTTTCTATGACGAACGATAACTGCCCTAAATTCAAACACAATCAATTGTTTTGCACATGTGCCTGAATTGTAGAGGACTCAAGGTCTATTGATTTTGGTGACGGTTGGTTAAGGGGAAGGGGTAGTTTACCTGCAACATTTTATGTTTTCACAAGAGTAAAGTACCGTACTTGATTTTGATAAATAATGTATCCTGAAAAGAAGGTCATAATAATCCATTGTATAAAGGTAGATAAAATATCTATAAATGAAAAAGCTTGTTGAATGGGGTAGGGGTAATTTTCTATAAATGAAAATGATAGTTGAAGGGGAGGGGATAATTTTTGTATATGTGTACTACGTTATCGGCAACAAAGATGTAGTTTGTTGTTGAAATTCGTTCCCTGGCTGTTTGGAATCCGTGGTCCAATATTTTCTGCAAAACTAGACGTTTCGGCAGTGCTGTCGACTGCCATCATAAGTGAAAATCGAGTTCGCTAACGTGAGGTGCTATACGTTAGTGACCACAGTACTGTGGTTAAGGCTGAACCACGAAGTAGTAAGAAGTAGTTTCTATGGAAATATTTCATTTCGAAAATGATTTTAAATATAAATCTTAGAACATGGAAGTCATGTATGGTCGTTCATACCGATATTTATATTTCACTACGTGTTTCTGGGCATATGTCCCATCTTCAGGTATAATCACTCAGTATAAAGTTCGTCAGATAATTAAAACAAATTACGTACAATTTACACACATGTCGTAAATAAATATAAAGTATATGAACACGGAACACACGCGGTGTTGTTGGTGCGCACCACGGTAACACTATAATCGACTGTTTGTTTACGTTGTTATTGACCGTGCACTACGGGTAATCTTATCGCTGTGTCGTATAGAGAATTATACGTAATTTTTTTTTAATTATCTGACGAACTTTACTGAGTGATTACACCTGAAGATGCGATTATATGTCCAGAAACGCGTAGTGAAATATAAAAAAGGAAAAGCCACTAGACGGATAAAAGAGGTAAATTTTATTCTAGTCATAAACACAGAAGGTGACGGGAGGAAAGGAAACTATTTTAGTTTACGGATAATAGATCGTTCGGTTAATGGATGTTTGGGTAATCGATGCTCTACTGTATTAACTTAGGTTCGGTAATGCTCTGTTAGTGAGTTATAGCCTGTTTGTCCATGATTCTGTTTCGAAGGTAAAAAAATGTAAGATGACAGTTCCGGGTCATAATTTGTAGTTGTATGTGTTTGTTTCACCTAAAATATACAAAAAATATTGGTTTCAGATCTGTATTGCTAGTAGTTTGCAAGAAAATTGCTGGAAAGTGCCAAAAAATGGAGTAAGAAAACATAATTTTTTTTTATTATATGACATTTTTGTCTTATTTTTATCTCTAAAATCGCCTCATGAAACAGTTCGCTTTCCTCCCGGAACACTCTGGCTAAGGGGAGTTATATGTGTCAGAATCTGTTAAACTAAAAAGCAGAGACGGAGCTAGGATTTCGTTTCATACAGTGTGCAGACAGGATTGCAGGCGTGAAATCAAAGAAGACAATAGCCTTTCCAGATTGTCTGGGGATACGGAATACCCCCTTCCTCCAGCCAAGGAGGGAAGGGGTCCAGACGCTTCCCCTACAACGAGGTAGACAATCAAACTCTCCTAAAGTCGGGTTTTACTGTGATCCTGCATTCGTGTAATTGTTACATTGAATAAAAAGAACATTTTCTGTCGTTTTTATTTTAATTTTTTTTTTTTATCGGACTTGAATAAACAACAGTGAATATTAAAATACGGTTTTGATAGAATCAGCCGCTAATGTGTAGCCTACAATATAAATCCTGGGCCTTGAAAAAGTCTGATAGAGCATATCACAATATTAAACCGTTACATTTTGTCATTTAAAACTATAAAACATTAAAGCAAGTTTTTGTTTCTAAATGGGACTTCTTGAAACTAAGTTTGGTGGATGACAAGTGAAAAACATACGTACTGTATAATGGATGTGTGATTGTCCAGAACGTCTTCTTCGAATAACAACGACTGTTTGAACATAAGGCTAAAACTTTGTTTATGACTAGATGCGACTTTGTTTGTTAATCCAGGTTTTGAGTTCAATGTTGTCCTTTATCATGAAATGTATGTGATAATTCACGCCACTTTCAATATTTCGGGCAGTATCGTTTTTGCTACAAAGGTTGACGTGAGCTGGTCGTGTAACAAGGATGGCAGAACGTAGAAATCCAACGTTCTTGTAAACGCACAGAGAAAATGGATGGGAAACGTGGAAGAGATCGAACAAGAAAAACATTGGGAGGAGGTAATCGCAAATGATGAAAGAGACGTATGAATAATGAATTAAACGATAGCAGGGCCCAACTTTGGATTACAGTGTCGTAGAGGAATAAGAGAGAGAGATTGTGCGTGCGTGTGAGCGGTTGCCTGTTTGTCACAACAATAATTAATTTGCTCTACATGTGTTTATGATATTATTGTTTTGTCTTGCGTGAATTTCGCACATTGGTAGCTATAGCAGAATATATACAATAGACTACAGCAACATACAACAAAATGTATAAACGGTTAATCGATTTGTTGTAATGCTTGTACAATATTTAATCAGAGATTCTGGGAGTTTAAACAATTGTTTACATGGGAATATATATATTGTATATTCGTTTACAAGTTTTATAATTTCTGATGATGCAGATGATGCTTGCGACACGTGACCAACAGAAAACATATTAATATACAAATGTGAAACACAAATGTAATAAAAGTCGACTGTCAATTTTTAATTTATCCAAATATCCAATGTCAACATCACTTTAATGTCTCAGAAAGTGATGTGTTAAGTATTCAGTTCTGAATTTCGACAATAATCTTTGAACATACGTAGTATGGAAATACGTGAAATTTATTGCAGAGATATGAATACGAGTTCGTCGTTTCGGAGAAATAAATGTTTATCATTTGTACATGTAAAAAGATTGCAAAACACGTGAATAACAACTTGTAACAATATTTGACGTGCTACTCCTGCGGTGACTCGATAAATTTCCTTTAACGTTTAGCTTTATCGCCTGCGTAGCCTACTTTATTCCTATAACAAACACACAGGCGCGCGTGTTGTCTGCTGTCCGTCTATCTATAGGGCCTATGCTGGCCGCGGCAGACAACTCCCGCGCGAGTGTGTTTGTTATAGGAATAAAGTAGGCTACGCAGGCGATAAAGCTAAACGTTAAAGCAAATTTATGGATGCATTGCTAAGACTGTCATAAAATCAAGTTAAATTAAAAACGCCCTTCTTTAAGCGTTTTTATTTTTCTATACTATCCTTCTACTTCGGCCGTCTGTGGCTTTTCAAAACACTCCACGGCACTATAATTGTGATGTTGACAAGCTATTTTGTGAACGTTTCTGTACTCAGGCTGATGTTTAGTGAATCTTAAACCACTAAATATATTACTCTTAATGCGTCCACAATAATATGTATTTTTTCGCTTAACGTTTCAGTCTATATTATGTGGGCTCGTCTTCAGTAGCTGTGAGTCGCGGTCGAAAAGCCCTGTCGTTGTTAGGTCTTCCAACAGGATCTTCCAACTGCCACTCACAGCTTCTGATGACGGTCGAAGCTTCTATGGATCGAAACGCCAAATTACTTTGGAGGCAATCCGAGCAGAGGGGGTCTACCCGATTCAAGTCACTCACGACCTAAGAGTTTCAACGAGACCTAAAAGATTTCTTCTTTCTTCTCAGCCACAAGCGTACTTTTGAAATTACGTAAAACGTAACGGTTCGAAATTTATTATAAATTCAGTAAAAGTTTACAAATGTAACGAGATTCGAGCAAGGTAAAATGTTTTAAATTCATGCTTTCGGTATCCAAGCCACTTATACGTATATGAATAGAATAAAATTTACCTCTTTTATCCGTCTAGTGGCTTTTCCTTTTTTATATTTCACTAAGCGTTTCTGGACATATGTCCCATCTTCAGGTGTAATCCCTCAGTAAAGTTCGTCAGATAATTAAAACAACAAGTTACGTATAATTTACACACATGTTGTAAATAAATAAAAATGAACACGGAACACACGCGGTGTTGTTGGTGCGCGCCACGGTAACACTATCTAGTGTATAGATACGTACACTATAGATGTAGATACGTACATATAATATGTTGTTCATTTATATTGTTAAAGAATATATAATATCCTCTCCTTAAAGCCCCACTGTTGGGCTGGCCAATTTGTTAAAGAATATAGATTAGGTGTTAAGATGCGACGATGATGCCCCACGTTGCGAGCGTCAATTTGTAATAATATAAAATAGAATGTGTTGAGTACGTGTTTAAATAAGCTCCACGTTGTTATGCGCCAATTTGTAATAAAACCAATATGTGCCGGTACTAGCGAAAATGTCCGTCTTATTCAAAATCCCACTGTTGTAATCAATTTAGTAACGAACTGCTTGTTAATTATGTGAGGACGTATGTTATATTGTACGATACCAGCTGGAGACGTCAAATTGTAAAGAAATCTTGTCTATTAGTGTAATTAGTTATAAGAGACTCCGGTGTAACAAACGCCAAGTAATACGTTGTAGGTGGCGATCCGTAACTATTAAACTGCTGTCACCTGGTTTAATTAATATATTATTAACTAATATACCTTTCGGTTGTGACCGGTGAAACCCTCAGAACATAGATTATTAAGTCCACAAAATTAGAATTATGTTCCTGAATTTATAATGGTATTATTCTATAGACTTAATTTAGTTCTCAGTGGTTGTTTAATATGAGCAATATATATGGAGTATTTACTGAATGTAAGTGGTATTTGTTTCAACCCTAGTCCCTCAACGATCAAAATTTTGTTCAAATTTAGTATTAAAAAACCAGTTAGTTCAGCAATCTCCCGTCTCACCAGCTGCAAACTTGGAGCGCTGTTATTAGAAATAAGTATACTTATAGGTTAGTTATTCGGAGTTTTTGTATCAATCTGTTAATAAATTATTACACCAACTACATATAGTATTTTCTCTGCAATGATTAAAACGTTATCTAATACAACCAATGTACTTTATTTATTTTTCTCTGGTATTTAACAAGTTACGTTGTCTCAGACAAACAATAAGACGATCCAATCGACTATCCCAACATGTATCGATTCTTAATTATTCAAACTCTAAAAACATATATATTTGAAAATAATGACAATTAATTCTTATACCAGGGTTCGTGTAGTTCTTTGAACCATTAGTAAGGCCAGGTAAAACGCATAATTAAGGTTGTTCAATTTACAAAAAGAATAAAATTATTTACTTAAAATACAATGATATGAAAATAATTTGTTTTTTACCCAAACAACGAAAGCTTCATTAGGCGGTGAATGTTTGTCAACAGCGGTCAAAATCCAGTTTATATCGTCTTCACCCAGTAAAACTGCTCTGGTTTTCAATGAATTGATGATGGTAATCCCACAGGAACTCTTGTGCTTCGATTCTTCTTTTGCGACTTCACAATTCTTGGTCCCAATGAACTGGAATTAGGATCTCAGCTTACGCTGTCAATGAAGGTTATTTCGTCAACCGAGTCTTCTGTATTTCCAAATATTTCCGTTAATTCAGGCTTTAACTCTTTACTGGTCTTCAATTTATAGCATGAATTGGTTTGATACCAAATTCAGCGGAATTATTTAATGATTGAGGTGAGAAGCTTTCAATTCTTTTTTATTTTACTCATTGATAATTTAGAGTGTTATTTAATTTGTACGATTCATTAGCGTTCAAATATAATTGTTTTACAAAAAAGGCTTTATCAGTTTGGACATATCTTTCCTTTATATTTATTCATATATTTTTATATCGGTTCATTTCAATCTAATAGCTTGTAACAATCAGAACCATCTATTCAAAATCAACAACTTATTATATATCAGTTGCCTTAACAACCACGTTCTCTATATATCCTTGAGCCGGCATTATAGAATATTACTACTTCTTTCCAATAAAATACTCCATGCTTGGATTAATCTTGAATCACATAAAACTTTCCCCTAACCTTCCTTACTAAACAGTAAATGTTTTACTAGAGTTTCGTTGGACTGGGTTTACTAAAAAGGTATTAATTTCCTTTCACTAATATGGAATTTAGGCCTATAGATTCATTTACAACCATTATAACATTATTTGGTTTTTAACTTAATTTTCTTTTTACCTGACCTACTGTACAATTAATTATTGGTTACATAGTTAATTACATGAATTTTAATTTACTGGTGGTTATTTGTTTTTATATTAATTAACTGGTTCTGGAACCCTTTATTAATTTATGACATAATTGTCAGAACTACTTGTTAGAAAAACACTGGTCACACTCCTGATCCAGTTTATAAACATTAATTAGAACAACAGTATTTTTCAACATTATACAATACTGATAACTTAGTACAGTACCTAACATTGGTAACTATACTGGGTTATATAAATACAACTCTAATATAAACATAAACATAATTATTGGTGAAGTATTATTATCAAATAACATTATTTCATTTTTAGTATATTCAACATACAATATAAAATACTCTGTGACCTGAACATGTCACAGTACAAAACAAACAATTCATAACATTCAATCATTCCTTAGTCTGGCTTTTATACATTTAATACTAGTCATTGCCTCCTTCTGGTTTGAGTTACTTCTCGAGCACATGACCTATTGAACAACCTTAAGTCAGGGTATGGTCCTTGACCATATTTCATTCAAACTTTTATGTAACGTTGGGGAACCTCAACTATGTTGCGTTACAATATTTATTTACAACATCTGTGTAAATTATACGTAATTCGTTGTAATTATATGACGAAATTTACTGAGGGATTACACCTGAAGATGGGACATATGTCCAAAAACGCGTAGTGAAATATAAAAAAGGAAAAGCCACAGACGGATAAAAGAGGTAAATTTTATTGCACTTATAAGGTAATATCTTTTTTTCGTATCGCGTGGCATTTAATATAAGCCTACCTCCGCCTACCGCGGGTTGCCCATCAGTGTACCAGCGTGTTTAGTCTATTAATTATAATTAACTTATTTTGTTTCGTCGCATGTGTGTGTGTGTGTGTGTGTGGTACAAAGATCTGTCGGACGTTGCTCAATTGGCTTTGTGGCGCGAGCTAAGACATATCAAGGTAGACCGGATCAGAACACTTGGATCGGAAGAGACATCGCATCAGGCGATTTGCCAATAATCATCGTTAGTTAATACTTTCTCACATGTCTCGCTAATATCATGCACCGTCTCCCTCCCTCTCACACTGTCTCTCTCTCTCTCTCTCTCTCTCTCTCTCTCTCTCTCTCTCTCTCTCTCTCTCTCTCTCTACGCAGTCGGGATAAAACAAAAAGACAATCGGTACAGTCACTCCTCTGTTCGTCGTGTTATGTATGTGTGTGTACGCGCTTGTGCGCGTGTGTTCACTACGCATTCTTTCCATAACTGCAGTTTGTTAAGCTATTACAAGAAGGATAGTAATTACTTGATTGTTCCTTTGTAAACAAATTAGCTGATGTTCTTTAGACAATGAAGGGCGTAAAGCTATTCGGCTAAAGAAATGCTTCTTATTCTAAGATACTATTAACGCAAAACTTCTTTTTGGCTTCCTTCTGTCTTTCTGTGTCTGACTGTAAGTAATTATACCATTTAGTGGGATATACAATGGAACTGAAAGCCGACCGCTTGTCTTCTTTCGTCCGTTTACTTATTAGGTGGATTTAAACATCAAGCTGAAGCTGAAGATTTTTTAGGTCTGGTTTACATGTTTCGATCCGCACATTTACAACAGTAGATTTGACGGTCCGTGGATTAGATTCCTTTATTCTTCTTCTTTTCCTTTTCCTTCTTCTTCTTTTTCTTCATCTTGTTCTTCTTCTCCTCCTCCTCCTCCTCCTTCTTATTCTTCTTCTCCTCTCCTTCTCCTTCTTTTTATTCTCCTTCTTTATCTTCTTCTTATCTTTCTCCTCCTCCTTCTCCTCTTACTGCTTCTTTTTCAGCCCAATTCGTTATATAGTGGCCATCTCTTAACGTTTCCAAACCTTAATCATACACAAATAGCTTTGAATTTTTTTCGCAGCTCACACAGTCATTTATAGAACCGTATTTATGCACGGTGTTTTCCAAAGATGGTGCCATATTTCGGGAAATGATTATACTCATTAAAGTGAAAGAAAAATGTCTAATAAACATATACCGAAAAATGATTAATTTCCGTCTATATGTCTATGTTTGTTTTCTTACGAAGTTTGTCATAATCTTATGGAAAAATCCTGTAAATAGCTAGTATGTATCAAGGGACTGGTTCAACGAAAACCCAGCACTTGGCATTTGTATCCCAGTAAATATAAATAAAAAGATACACTAATATTTGTTAATGGAAGCAAAATTCAGACACTAGGCCTATATGAAGTTAGTAAGAACGGAATACTTACATGCTGTAGTGACAATAGATGATAAAGGACTCTCGGAAGTAGAAGAGAAAGAAAGGACATTTCTAAGCAATATTCTGGAAACCACAACTGTACAAGCCTGAAAATAAGTACAAAAGAGGTAGGACTATAAATAAATGTGGATACAGCAAAATGATTTCAGGCAATGTCTACCCTCCAGGTAAAGTTTGATTATAGAAGAAGTCTGTATAGAAGGAGTCAGAGGTTTCACATACCTAGGAGCGACGACGATATCTGAATATAGGAATGAAGAGGCAGAGATAAGAAAAATTATAACTCTAGCCAACAAGCACCTACTTCACGCTTATCACCACCTTTAAGTCAAGAGTTATTCATAGACAGACAAAAATGCGCATATATAAATCTATCATACGACCCTTCCTGTGCTATGGCAGTGAAACCTAGATATTAACGCAAAGAGCAGTCGAACTCCTGAAGATATTTGAAAGTAAGCTCCTGAGACGGATCCTGGGCCCCATATATGCAAATGGAGAATACCGCATAATGATGAGATATATTGACACTTCAACGAACCAACGGTAGAAGTGTACGTAAAACTGAGGAGGCTGCAATGGGCTGGCCATGTAAGAATGGACAGCAAACGAAATCTTAAAAGAGCCCTTATGGGGAGTATGGATCGGAAAAGATCAAAAGGCCGTCCAAGGAAAATATGGGAAGATGCTGTAACTGTGGATGCAAGAGAGATGTCGGGAGTGCGATTACAGAGAGAGATGGAGGGTCAGGATAGAGGAGGCCAAGACTCCACTTCGGAATGAAGCGTCATAGGAGGAGAAAGAGGAGAACAGTAGGCCTATAAGCAAGTGCGCTTACATTTTATTGAGACCAAGTCAGGAGTTGTGTGACTGAGAGAAACCGTTTTACAATACCTTGAATACGAAAGTGTATATGGATTCGACATGTGTCTTTAAAACGAAATCTATAAGTTTGGTCATATTTGTGCAATAACAATACGATATTTTACACACACAACAAGAAGAGAGCCACCTCCTCAGGAGACAACGCCTTATCGTAGCACTATCCGTGCGGGCGATGAAGTTTGCGTGCTCTTATGAGATTGAGAGCTATGCCGGTAGAAGTGTAGCTACTGGTAGGGCCTCCCTTGCCGGACAGGAGCCAGACAAAGTGTGTCCAGCAAAGACCCTTCTGTCTACCCAAGGTCTCTACCTACCCTTACCTATCCTTACTAATCATTTCATCGTCATTTGAGAGGTTGATGGCACTCCGGAAGTCGGCGTAGACCAACTCATCTAGGGAAGAAACCCTTACACAAATCCTACGAGATCGGAAGCAGTGAGATGGCAGCCCCATCACCAACTTTCCCTGCACAGCGCTGTAACGCGGTCAGGGAAGATTTCGCTTCGTCATTGCTGTGTGTATGTGAGGAGTCACAGGTTCTTACTGACAGACAAGAAAACCACATACAGGCAATAGAGACGAAATTCCATACAGGTGTGAAGGGACATAGAAGAGAAGGGAGGATATTAAACGCGGGCATAACGGAATTGCAAGTATACAGTTTGCAGGATAAAATAACAGTAAGAAGGTGAGTGGATCACATGAACAGAATAGATCCAGCCAGACTTCTAGTTCAAGTGTGGCATTATCTTGGAAGGCCAAGGAAGAGATGAGTACCATAATAGGCGATTTGTGTTTGATACTTGTAGTGTGGAAGGAGAAGACAAATTCGATTAACTGAAAAGACAGAAATCAAAGTACATCTACGAAATTGACGCCATTACCAGTTTGTACCGACATTGTTCTAACACATTTTACATACCACGGCAAATGCCTGTTATCTTTTAATGGTTGCAGTTTGACAGCACAAACCTAGGCTGTGCTTCGTAGGAAAACTGAACTCCTACTACGTAAAGACAAACAGATGGCAGTGAATTGTTGCGGTTGTCACATTCCTGCGGCTTGTGGCGTGTGCTACAACCTGCGCGCCCTCTGGTAGAGGCCTGTGTCACAAACAACGAATGGTGTCACTCGCTGCTGACACGATAATCATTTGTCAACGATGGCTAGAAATTTGTATCATCTTAATTCTCAGAGGGCAATTGTTATACTTTTGCAGGTTTATGCAATTGAAGTGGGAGGTATTTTCCGCGACTTTTCTGATACCGTGAAATGTTATGTGAAAAGTAATGTGATTTTTGCGCCAATATCTTTGAAATATATTTGAAAATTTTTTAAATATGGAATTGCATTTTATTATTAAGTTTACGTCGGTCTTTTTTAATTTATTCAATAATTAATTCAATTATTAAATACAATCCTCATTAAAGATATATTCTTAATTTATTCTTTAGAGTGCTTTAATACCTTGTTGTTCCCGCTTCAGTGAAAATGGCCACCTGGGTGCGGCCGAAACGTCTGGCTTTTCAACGAACGTTAAATTAATTTAAATACAGTTATGGAGAACCATTCATGACTTCCATGATCTAATTAAATTATAAAATTATTTATAATATGTACACTCAGAACGAAACCAAACATATAAACATACTTTTGATAAAATGCTGAGAATGATAATCAAAATACGAATTGTACCTAGTTGTTAATATTTTAAAAATAAAGAATTAACTTCATTAAATTATCTTTTATTTAAACAACGCGAAAGAACGCAAATGCCGCCCAGCGTTTGTTATCTGTGAATTTCTGAAAACGAAAAATTATTTTGTTTACGTATCAGTGGTTACATAGCATGGAACGATATCAGTTGTTAATATGTTATTGATATTTTTAAGTTTTCGGTCGAATAAATTTATAACATCAATACAAAAAATCGGTATGGAGAACCATACATGACCCACATGTTTTAAGATTTATATTAAAAATTGTTTAATATAAATTGAAAACTTTGACAAGTTTGACAAATTGAAATGAAATATTTCCATAGAAACTATTTCTTTATTGCCGATAACGTTGTACAAATATAAAAAAATTATACCCCCCTCCCACTTTAACTATCATTTTCATTTATAGAAAATTACCTCCTCCCCCTTCAACTACCCGTTTCATGTGTAGATATTTCATGTACCTTTCTACAGTGCATTATTATGACCTTCTTTTCAGGATACTTTATTTATCAAAAAAGTACTTTACTCTTGTTAAAACGTAAAACGTTGCACATAAACTACCCCTCGCCCTTAACCAAAATCACTAAATCAGTAGGCCTTGAGTCCTCTACAACTCTGACACATATACATAAAAATTATTTGATTCTGTTTGAATTTGCGGCAGTTATCATTCCCCATATAAAAAAATTCTACACACAGACACTTTTCGGAAAATGACTTTTCTTCATGTTTTGAGGGTAGTACAATCAGAATCAGCCCTTTCCTCGAACACGATTTTTTCGCGTTCGCCATACTTCCATTTCCTTAAGGAACATGGAAGTAAGAATAAAACAACTGGGGATATAGGCCTACTACTAGTTTTCGGCCATAATTTTTCTTGATTTCCTGATTTTTCATGGTAAATGTTTGTAACTCGACCATGGATCTGATTCCTTAGCCTATACAAAGTTTGTGTGTGTGCGCGTGTGTGTGTGTAAATTGCTGTACATCAGTATTAATAGCTTTTAGAGAAACAATGAAGCGGTTTTTTTGCCGTTTCTTTTCTTTTTAGGGTATACGCATTGAACGTAGGCCTATAATTAATTTTGATTTTCTGAAAAACTACTTGATGACAACAATAGCTCGAGAAATGAAGAAGTGGAGAGAAATTTTACTTTGAATAATAGGCAAATTTAATCAGATCCCATATACTATATTGCGTTCCGTTCTATTTTCATCTTTCATGCAAAACAACACTAATGTGTTCCCGTCATCATCCTTGCCTCGGTTTTCAAGCATATTTTAACCGAAACGAGTAAGCCTTTGCTTAAAGTGCAAACACGTTAATAATGGAGCCGGGCTACTAATATAGGCGTCCAGGGTTCGATTCCCAGGCGCACAGTACGACAAGGTCCGTTTTTCAGCCCCGAGATCGACTCAGCCTGTATAAATGAATACCTGGGATAACATCCTAAGGTACTAATGGGCGTCTGAAGCGAAATACTGGCTACACTGCCTTCCTATGTGCCGAAGGGTTTTCATAAGATACCCTATCCTGCCTAAATCCTAAACAGCTTCGGCGGTAAATTATTATTATTATTATTATTATTATCATTATTATTATTATCATCTTCTTCTTCTTCATCATCACTACTATTAAGCACGTTAATAAAACAAAGTTTTTTATATGTTTCAGGTATATCCATTCCAAGGAGAAGCCGTTCAAGTGCGGAGAATGCGGCAAAGGGTTCTGTCAGTCGCGGACGCTGGCCGTGCACAAGATCCTGCACCTGGAAGAGTCCCCGCACAAGTGTCCTGTGTGCACCCGCAGTTTCAACCAGCGGTCCAACCTCAAGACTCACCTTCTGACGCACACGGACATCAAACCGTACAACTGTTCCGCCTGCGGCAAAGTGTTCCGCCGGAACTGCGACCTGCGCCGCCACAGCCTTACGCACAACCTCGGCGGAGCATCGTCGTCGTTGGCAGAGGCCGCGGGATCGTCGCAGAACTTCAGTATCGACGCGATCATTAGTCCGGAGAAAGCTTGAGTTTATGAACGTTACACCGCCACCTCTATCGTTTCTGTGATCTACGCGACCAGGAGTATTAACGACACAAGATCTCAGAATATTTATAAAATAACAAAAGTACAATGTAATACGTTATGTAGACAAATGTAGCTCGTCCATGGATCTGATTCCTTATATGAAGTTTTTGTGACAATCGCTTGTATGTGTGTGTAAATCGAAATTACTGTACAATACTTTAGTGTTACGTATAGTGACTAATTGAAGTTAGAGAGACAATCAAAAGTTCCGCATATTGTGGAACAATACTCAGTGGAAATAATCGACAATAAACACCCGTTTGTACCCCCCAAATCGAATCATATTGATTCTTGTTATCATGACAAATAACTTACTAGCGGACAATTGTTTAAGTATTTTATCTTGGTATACTTGGATATAAAGTAAATGGGATTTACGTAATGTTTATAATTGTTTTATGTAAGCTCCTGAATGTTAGTTAAGAATTTTTGTATATAAGATTTATAGAATTACAAGTCACAAAGAAATCTGTGTTGATCGTAATCTCATATTTCATAATGTATTAACTGAAATTAAATTGAATACATGTTAAATATGTTTTAATATGTAGGTAGCAAACTTTCATAGTTTTCGTTCATAAAAACTACACTCTTTATTAATTCAACCGCTGTTTTTGAGTGTCGAGGAACTGAAGATGCCGCATCAAATAATGGGCGAAACGTTTGTCGTAAAAAAAGTAAAGAATATGTTGGTGTTAATCTTTCAGTTTATACTGAAATAAAAAAAAAAACTTTAATTGATGTCCAATTAGGACTGTGTAACCTACTGCACGTCATTGTATGAGATGAACTTCATAATGTTACAAAAAATACACAACTTTGCATTGAATTTCATTATTATATATACAGAGAGGATTTGTATATCTGTTGCTGTCTTCCTCCTTTGACCCACAGTCTCCAGTCGTTTCTAATTTCACATTCCTCGTATTTTCATCGCTTCGTTCACATCGCCTCTACAGGACCTTCTTCTTCTTCTTCTTCTTCTTCTTCTTCTTCTTCTCCTTCTCCTTCTTCTTCTTCTTCTTCTCCTTCTCCTTCTCCTTCTCCTTCTCCTTCTCCTTCTCCTTCTCCTTCTCCTTCTCCTTCCCCTTCCACTTCCCCTCCTCCTCCCCTCCCCCATCCCCCCTCCTCCTCCTCCTCCTCCTCCTTCTTCTTCTTCTTCTTCTTCTTCTTCTTCTTCTTCTTCTTCTTCTTCTTCTTCTCCTTCCAAAGCGAATCAAGTTTGTAACCCTTGTTGTCCCTGTATCATTTCAAGTTCTTCTTCCGTACCCAAACCATATCTGACTTTTCTCTTCGATAACACTGACCACATCTTCATCCAATTTCCCTTTGCTTCTTATTTTATTACATCGTCGGTAATCCTGTCCATTCTTGAGAGTTTACAGCTCCACCACCAGTAGTAAATTTCCATTGCTGTTATTTTCTCTTCATACTTTTTGTTTTGAGATCCAGTTTTTCGTCCACTCTTAATTCATTATGACCAGAGCAAAGAGTTCAGCTTTTATATTTGGATAACTATTCGTCCTTGAGTCAATATCATTGCCGCAAGTTCCCACTTGGCCAATTACGCTCCCCATATACGGTAGCGTCTTATACGTCCACAGTCCAGCACGACGTCGTTCAATTTTTCCTCTGCACATAAATATTCTGTTTTCTGTAAACTAATTTTAAGTCCCCACTTTTTGTATAATCATCCATCAGCTTTCCCACCACAAATCAGGCACCAAATTTATAACGACAAGTTGATCGTCTGCAAAGAGCAATGTATCGAGACGAACGTGATGCAATTTGTAATTCCGACGTTTTATAAATTTACATGTGTTGCGATCATTTCACATCACCCGCATGTGTTTACCATCTACGTTATCGATGTCGAAATAATAGAAATATGTACGTTTATGTTAATCCTGTGTATAGACAATCGGTCTTCCAGTACTGTCGAACATAAATCGTAGTCAGATTAGAAATAAATAACAGAAGACTTATTACAGACCTTAGATAATCCACGAGTACGTGCCACTTTAAGTCACGACACGTTTTAGCTTACGTTAAAGTTAATGTAATACAGGATTACATTTAAAAAAATCTTCTGTTTGTATCTTCATTTCAGAGACTGGTGGGTGGCATATTCAGGCCATTCCGCTAACTCCGTTTTATGAGTCCGTTTCTGGCCCTCCCCTATCCTTCTCTTCCAACTAACATTTCTCGCTAACTTCTGAGTTTTCCACTTTATTCCCTTAAAATCATTAATTTAATCGATGCTTTGAGTGAATTAGCATACGTTTTTGAGATATTTAGAGGTTTATAAACATTCCTGAAAAAAAAACTTTAACCAATAAATGATTAGCGCAGCCTAATTTTTTTGCATTTTGAATTCAAAGTATAATTGTGCACCTAAAACAATGTAAGCGCCCATTCACCTGTAACCTAGACCTTTTATTATTTTTAACTGTTTTTTACCTTACGCCATTACTGATTTATGCTCAAGCGATGAGTTTAATATTTCGTTTTCTGCGTTCATGTAACTTTAAATCAGGCTTGATGACGGATGTGGATTTTTTGGTGGCGAAACGGCGCTTCAAAAACAGTAATACGAATATTTCGTTACAGTGTGAAAGTTACGTTAATACAGCCCTGATATTTTCTAAAGTATGAAGTGAGTAGAGAAATTTTGTGAAGTATGGTAAAAATAATTATTTTAACAAAAACGACGTTAATAATATAAAAAATCAATAAAACGTATTGCCTTACTGTACAACTGTTTATACAATCGTCTGTTAGGTAATTTTTCCCAAATTTCATTATCATGTTAAACTTTGCATGTTAACATGTTATTATCATGTTAACTTTTATTATCATGTTATTACTACCAAACTTTGCTAAAATAAAAAAAGATTACTTAAATTATTAAACAAATTGTGCCTTTTTCTCTAACGACTACGGAGAACGACAAATAAATTGACAGAGATTAAGTATTAGTTGGTATAAGTATGAATTATTTTTTTAAATGTATTATTATTTTTAAAAAGAAACTGTCGACGACAATGTAAGTAAATTAGATACATAGTTATAAATATTATTTGTATAAAAGTATTTGAAACTGTTTTTATTTGTCAATAAAGAGACGAATTTTCGTTTTTAAACTATTTTTTTTTTTTTTTTTTTTTGTTGAACACAACAAATCCAAGTAGATATTAAGCAATCCACGTCCATACAATTAACTCAGTTAGTCTTCACGTTTTTCAATCTTGACATATGAAAATACATGCTTCATTCCCACACGTTAGACGCACAGAACAGTTACTTTAATGATGCAGAACAAGTCCATGGAAAGTATGAGCACAGGAGTAAGAAACAGTAGCGGTTTAAGGGGGCGTGGGGGACGCACCGCCCCAAGCCCCACTTAGTTGGGGGCATCCAGATTTGGAAAATTAAGTTTTTTTGGTATATTTTTTAATTTATTTGCAAATGTTCTATTGTCACGTCCTGAAACGCAACACTAGTAGAGGTCCAGGACTTAATCGATCGATTCCAAAGACTTTTTCATGTTATTGTGAAATCTACCTTACAAGACTACCACATAGCTGAAGTGGTTACAAATGATAAAAAAAACTTATAAAGGTAAGTTTATTATTATAAATATATTCAGCTAAAAAAGAAGCGTCAGTTGTACCTGGCGTCAATAAAGTGGATTATAAACACCCGTGTTATGAGAGGGGAGCCTCAGAAAGAAATCCGCCCCGGTCTCCGGTGGCCTAGGTACTCCACTGATAAGAAATAAGTAGATATGGTTACCACACCAAAAACTAATAAGAATTGAGTTTTTACAACAATTTTTAAAAATATTAGTCGACGGTTCAGTACGTTGGGTAGTCAATGTGAGGCTGTATCAGTGTGTGTGTGTGATATAATTTACAGTTTAAATTTTCTCGTAGCCTGTTTTTGTTTATAATCGCGTCTTTCTTGTCCTATAGTATATTTTATAGGGTGTGCTCCCTCCATGCATTCCTAGCCTGGACTAGTCTCTTCATTTCCTGATATCGTTCATCATCTGGCCTCTCCTCGTCCTCTACTTCCCCTTTCCACTTACCAGCCTCGCCAATGTTTCTACCCTTCACATTACTTCGTGTTTGCCGCTTTCAGTGTTCCAACCAATTTCTTTACCTGCCCCTGATGGTATCCAAAACTCTCCTATTCTTCCAAGCACCTCCTTATTTGTCACTGTCCTTCCAGAAAATGGTTTCCGTCTTTCTGCACGTCCACATATTGAAAGCTTGTAACCTGCTATCCTCTTCTTTCCTCAGTGTCCAAGTTTCTGCACCGAATAGGAGCACGCTTTGAACATAACATCCTCTTTCTCAGCTTTATGTCAAGTGACCCGCGGAATAATCTTCTCTTTCTATTGAAGGATTCCTTAACTAAGGCAATTCTGGATTTCGTCTGTTGACTACGTACACATTCTATCTAACTAAACATCCAAGATAATATATATATATATATATATATATATATATATATATATATATATATCGTATAGTATATCTAGTTTACCTTGGAAAACCTAACAGGGTCTTTCAACCGCCACTCACTGCGCCTGAGGACGATCCCAGGTTCCAGGGATCGAAACGTCAACCGACAAAACACTAAGATTGGAAGCAGTTCGAATAGAGCAGTTACCAGTAGGAAATCACCCATCGCTTAGAGGTTTTGAAGAAAGTTTACAGTTCATAGTTTCGTTTAATTTTTTTTTTAGTTTCTATATTTGTTCATTCTTTTTCGACTATAATATAGTCTATAATGTCATAAATAGACTATTTGTTAACATTTATACGCGGTGTTTCATATAAAACGCAACCCACTAATCAGCCTTCTGTAATATTTGAATTTACCGCCAACTCCCCTACGTTTTACTGGAATAGACTCGACCAACAATCGAACACTGCGCCGGCGCAGTAAACTGCCACTGATACCTATGACAAAGTGATCATAACGCTCAGTGCATTGTTAGAGACAAAATGTTTTTTTTCGCAAGACGAACGTGTTTTTATTCTTGAGTCGTACTTTAGCACGCGGTCAGTGGTTGCAGTGCAAGAATCTTTTTGCCGTAAGTACCGTGATAAACCAGTACCTAACAAGACATCGAATTTAATAAAATTTACGAGTTTTTGAAAGCCCTCATCGTAAAAATCTGCCGTCTGTGATTTCATCCATTCATTAACGCCCGCCTTCAGCTCTTCGTCGTCTTCAAAGCGCTGTGTTGCCAGCCACTTTTTCATATGCATGAGCAGGTGATAATCGCTCAGTGCCAGATCGAGGCTGTATGGGGGATGATTGAAAAGCTCCCATCCAAATTTTCCCAGAAGTTCTTACGTTCGTGATGCTGTATGCGGTCGGGCGTTGTCGTGGAAGAACAATACCCCGGAGCTCAACTTACCGCGTCGCTTGTTTTGGATTGCTTTCCTCAGCTTTTTTAAGGTTTCACAGTAAACCTCGGAGTTGTTTGTGGTACCCCGTTCCATCAACTCTACCAGGAGAACCCCTTTTCTGTCCCAAAAACTGTCACCATCATTTTCCTTGCTGACAAGGTCTGCACACACTTCCGCTCATCATCGTGCACATTGGTGGGGCCATTTTTAAACAGAACACACCACTGCCTTACTCCATTACATTCTTCCCATACACCTCACACAGTCGCCGATGAATGTCCACCGGTCTGCAGTTTTCTGCTTGCAGAAATCGTATTACTGAGCGCACTTCACAGCTCGCGGAATTTTCAATCGCAGCACTCATTTTAAAAATTATTATTAATAAGCACCTACAGCAACAAACCACGAGCACTTGAACAACTGAAGGTCAATATCGAACAAGCTGTTTTAAATATCAACCCAAATACTCTAAAAAAAGTTGCAAGAAACACAGTGAAAAGGGTGGAAGCGTGTATTCATGAAGATGGCGGCCACTTCCAGCATTTACTCTAGAATTTTAAGTATTGTAAAGGTTGGAAATAAAATATTTAATTAAATACTTTACATATGCCTTTTTTATTTAAATGTAATTACTGGCATAGATGGGTTGCGTTTTATATGGAACACCCTTTATTTTGTGTGGAAAATGCTTTAGCGTTTTGCTCCAAGTTGAGCCACAGGATAAAGTCGCAGGATCAAGCTCGCGATATAGTGTGGTGCGTAAGAGAATTTGCGTTGTTGGGGTCCCGTAGTGCTACTAATGTGACTAAACCAAAAACAAACTCAGCTATATCACATTTTCGTTCCCGTGGAGTGTTATATTTATTAGAATTATATTATACTGTATTTCCTTAATACGCTGTAGGTCAACGTGTTTATTTACAAAATAGGCTGCAGTACAGTTTGCCTTTAGACTTTTGTATCCCGAGCTTCGCATCTTCCCGGTTCTTATCCCGAATTTTGTATCTTCGTATTAACTTAAATCATAAACCAAAATAAAATGTGAATTCTTGTTTTATATTTGGACCATTTACACTAATAAGTCATCTTATATAGAACATGAATTACCAGGAGACCAAAAAAAATTTGATCATCTTCGTCTTCAGAAAGGATTAAATCAAAAATGGTTTCTGTCTGAGGCTTTCACGGGATGGCTTCAATGTTATGAGAACTTGGGCTTGCCGGGCAGTAAGGTCGTGGTCCAAGATTGTTTGGTGCAAACGTTTCGGCCGTGCCTTCGATGGCCATCTTCAGTGCAGAAGGCTGCAAACCACTGACAAAGGTTTCATAGTCAGTGACTACTGACCTGTGGTTAAGGCCTAAAGTCGTAGTTCACTGACTACGAACCTTTGTCAGTGTTCTGCAGCCTTCTGCACTGAAGATGGCCGTCGAAGGCACGGCCTCACTGCCCGGCAAGCCCAAGTTCTCATAACAAAAATGGTTTGTTCCGGTCCTAGGCAGACAGACTACAGATGGTTACTTCAGCTTCTTCGGAAGCCGATCTCATACACAATTGGCAGCTGAACCTCCCAGAACATTTTACGATTGGTAGCTCTGCAGTTGACACATTTTTATTTGCTGATGACCAGCGTATCCTGTCGAAATCGGATAACGCCTCGTAGACGGCTATGCACCCATCGAGTCAAGTCTGCAAGGATTTCGGATTACAGATCTCCACACTGAAGAGCAAGGTGATGGCTTTTCACGGAGCTGATCCCATTCTAGCAAACATTGTTGCAGACGGTACTGTTCTGGAGCAAGTCAGTAATTTTCAATATCTCTGCTGTAATGTATGTTACATTATAAACAATTGTATGCTGAAGAAGCTGGACAAGTTCAAACATGACTATGAGGGACTATCAGGGAGTACTCTAAAAAAAATTGATTTATCAAAATAGAGAATTCACCTTTTTAATGGTTTAAGAAATTAGTTAGAGTTGGTGCAAACACAAGTAAATTGTCATCAAAAAAAAAATAACATTTAATACAGGAAAATAATTGTAGACATCTTTTTAAATGTCAGGTAATAGTGAATTAAGTGTAAACAAAATTTTACTGAATTTAATTAATTTGCATTATATATTCCAAATTATATATGTCCAACAAGAAGTAGTTAACACAGGAGGTTTAGATGATTTAACATTAGACGAATTAAATGAAGCATTACGTACATCAAAAATCCGGAAAGTGGCAGGGATGAACAATATTAACACACAGCTGTGGAAGTACGGAGAATAATTTTCAATATCTCTGCTGTAATGTATGTTACATTATAAACAATTATACGCTGAAGAAGCTGGACAAGTTCAAACATATGTGTGTGACTATCAGGGAGTACTCTACAAAAAATTTATGTTGTCAAAATAGAGAATTCACCTTTTTAATGATTTGAGAAATTAGTTAGAGTTGATAAAAACACAAGTAAATTGTCATAAAAAAATAACATTTAATACAGGAAAATAATTGTAGACATCTTTTTAAAAGGCAGGTAATAGTGAATTAAGTGTAAACAAAAATTTTACTGAACATTTAATTTGCATTATATATTCCAAATTATATATGTCCAACAAGAAGTAAGTTAGTTGACACAAGAGGTTTAGATGATTTAACATTAGACGAATTAAATGAAGCATTACGTACATCAAAAATCCGGAAAGCGGCAGGGATGAACAATATTAACACAGAGCTGTGGAAATACGGAGAATAATTTTACAATTACGCTTTTTTTTTTAACTATTTGCAAGAAAAGAAATAGATGTTGACCATGTGGAGCTGTTATCCTGTGATAACAAACTCAGTTATTCCTTAAAAGTAAGTTACAAAAAGAAACAACAGTCACAAAGATTATGGTTGCTTAAATCTAGATGGTAGGTCTAGTATTTTTTGTCTCTTTAGTCTATGAGTGTCTTCACTATTGTCTAGCAAATTTATTACAAGAATATTAGGGTGTAGTTCTAGTTTACTTATATATTTTTCACTGCACTTACTCACTTCATCTTTAACAGATGACACTTTTAAGTCACAGAGGATTTCTCTATTTGGTATAAACCAGGGTGCATTTGTTATAGTCCGTAGAATTTTTGTCTGGACTCGTTCTAGTATCTCTATATTAGACGTTGAGGCCGACCCCCACAGTTGTATGCCGTCGGTCCAGATTGGTTTGAATGCCACTTTGTAAAGTAGTAATTTATTGCTAAGGGACAGAGTTGATTTACGCCCAATCAGCCAATAGTATTTGCTGAGTTTATGGCCAACTTGTTTTCTTTTGTTGAAGATATGGGTCTTCCATGTCAAGCCTTTATCCAAATGAATGCCCAGATATTTAACATTGTCCCCTTGTGGTAGGTAATGGCCATTAAAAGAGACTTGACGTGACGCTCCTCTGCACTTAGTAAAAGTGACATGGACAGATTTTGTTTCATTGATCAGGATGCGCCATGATTTCGTCCAACGTTGAATTTGATCCAAGTGTTGTTGAAGCATTCTCGCAGCAATGCCAGGATCTGCATGACTTATTACACTTATTATTACGCTTATTACACCTTTTCAACATGTGCTAGAAACACAGTTATATTCCCAATGATTGGAGGGCAGCCAAGTTTATATCTTTGTTTAAAAAAGGTAACAAGAATGTTTGCGAAAATTATCGCTGACACGGCATACAAAATTTATGCCAAGATTTTAAACGAGCGCTTAAAAAATATAATGGAAAACATGATAGGAGAAGGACAGACGGGATTTAGAAAGGGAAGAAGCACAATAGATGTTGTGTTTACATTGCAACAACTAATTGAGAAACGCCGAGAATACAACCTAAGTACGTACATAGCTTTCGTTGATTGTGAGAAAGCTTTTGACCGTGTCAGCAGAGAAAAATTATGTGAGATCATATTATGTTCTTAAGAGGATATCCACCACATCTCATCAGAACAATTCAAAGTCTATATCACAAAAAAAAAATTTATAAACCTAGACGGAAAGATAAGTAATTCAGTAATGACTAATATAGGAGTAAGACAAGGATGCAGTTTATCACTCACGTTACTTAATATTTATATAGATGATATAATCCGAAACTGGAAAGAATTACATAAAGAGGGAATATATTTAGACAAAGACACAATATTAAATGTAATTTTATATGCTGATGACCTCACACTAATTGGGAAAAAAGAGGAAGAATTGCAAAAGGGATTTTATAAACTGCAGCAAGTTAGCGAAGGATACAATTTAAAAATTTCAATTCCTAAAACAAAAATAACGGCATTCGCAGGAAAAGATCCAATAAGAGCCAAAATCATCTTAAACGATAAAACACTGGATCAAATAAAACATTTAAATACCTAGGTTGTGATAATTCCTTCGATTACAGTAAAGATATTGATCAAAAAATTAGTACTTATAACCGTATTTGCGGAACTATCAGTCGATGCCTGAAAAATAAAGCCAGGAAAGAGACAGTGTTGAAATTTTATACAACAATGGCTGTCCCCGCACTTATATATGGCAGCGAAACATGGGTAACGACAAAGGCACAAAAAAATCGAATTCAGGCACAGGAAATGAGATTCTTAAGACGAGTAAAGGCCTGTAGTCGAATAGACAGAATAAGAAATGAAACGATTAGACAAGAACTTCATGTATTCAACTTAAATTAAAAGATAAAATTTAATAAAAACAAGTGGCAAGAACATTTAGAAAGAATGCAACAATACAGGATTCCAGTAAAAGCTAGAAAATACAAAGCCAGAGGAAGAAGAAATTTAGATAGACCAAGGAAGAGGTGGGAACCGTAACAGGCAGAATGCCTACAACATGAAGTGAAGAAGAAGAAGAAGAATAAGAAGAAAAATATTCCTTATATTTTTAAATACTGTATCATTGAAATAATTCATCTGTACATTGTGATATAAAGATAAAAAGTCCATTTTACTTATTGCTGATCAGTAGTTCATAAAAACCGTAGCTTAAGTGTGTGTGTGTGTGCGTGTGCGTGCGTGTTTTGCGTCGGTCGTTGAGATAATGGGCTAACTCAGCAAGTCCACTGCTTTCCAGTTCATTCCATAAATGGCGTAGGTGTAGGCTAAATATGATTCCTGGACTGCCGTAAGGTTAAACCAGCAACCGTGTGTCTCACACCGTACTGTTATTACGTAAAGGCGACTTCCTGGGTACAGCTGGCTGGTACAAACAAGTTATACCCTTTAATGTGAAATACGGCCATTAATATCAGCGCTCGGCGGAACATTATAATACACTCCCTTGGATGAGGAGAACTCTCTTGTCCAATTGGCTACACACATAATGGTCATATCTTGTGTCCTATGAACGTAAATCTATATATATATAAAACTCAAAGTATGAGGATTTATGGGTACTGAATACAAATCCACACCGTTACACCGATCGCCACCAACTTTTGCACAGGTAACCTTTGCCACAAAGCGCAAAATACTGTCTAACTTGGAATTTAATAATTTGCCCCGTTCGCACGATTTAGGCCCTTTTAATTATGCCTTTTTGTTGACGCGTATAAAGATGTCAACAACACCATGGAGACCAGAATTAATTACCATAGTAACAAGTAAATAAACAAATGATATTTAGTGGCATCGAAACTGTACCTTTATCCGTTCCTGCAGTTTTTAATGTTTTTACTATGCGATTGTATCGATATGTTTTGTAATTTGGATACAGATACGTCTATATATTTTGTAATTGTCTTAAACGATTATAAAATTGATGTTTATACGTATTTCTGATGATCCAATGAATAAATAATGAAATATATTAAATACTACTACTAAAGATGTCAACAACACCATGGAGACCAGAATTAATTACCATAGTAACAAGTGAATAAACAAAAGCTATTTAGCAGCATCGGAACTGTACATTTATCCATTCCTGCAGTACATTTTCGATGTTTTATATAATATGCGATTGTATCGATATATTACGATGTGGACAAGAAGAAGTGTACTAATTGTAAATTGTTCTATTAATTAATGCAAAGCAAAAATACGTGTTGTTTTCATTTGTGAGGTTAGGTGACAACGGTTTTTGGTTTTTAATATAGCTACTGCTGAAATAAATAAAAGCCATGGTTGAGGAAAACATAACGTTTAATGTGTTATATAATGTTTCTAACACAGTAACACTTAAAATAAAGGATTTAGCGTTTTTGATTTAACAGGTACTTTATAAATATCTCCAAAGGCTTTGTAAACGGGTACTTTTAAATCTCCAAAAGCTGTTGCACCAACATAATAATTTAGTACAAGTTAATATAGTACAAGTGTTCAAGTTATTGAAAGTCCAATATTCGCGTGCGAAGCCGCGGGCAACAGCTTAGTATACAATAATTTGTTGTGTATTTATTTATTTGATCAACGGTTGGTAAAGAGTCTCGGAGGTTATGTAGTCTGCCGTCGCATACATAGCCACAAAACTCTGGGAAACGCTCACTGATGTGTCAGCTCTGCCAACAAGTGCTAATTCCACGTCCATGTCGTGAATACTGGGCAATGCGTGGGTGTGAGTTTACGTAGCAACGAAAGTGAGTAAAGGCGAGCCTCCGGCGCCTGAAAATCGGATCCGATCGGCTAAGGGAAGAAACCCCAACAGAAAATGTGGGTCCTTCTGCAGGGGACTGTGACAATGGGTTTGCTCCTCATTTCACATAAAATATTTAAAATGCAAAAAAACTATAATTGCAACGACTGACAAGAATGGAGGTTAGGCATCGGACATCGGCGTAGCACTCTAATAACTATACGGGAATATATTTGGTTGATACTGTTTACAAAATACATTCATGAATATAGGCTATTGCACGAATACATGGATGAATAAATAAGGACGTACGTAGAAATCCAGCAAATCTATAGAGCACCAGATATCGTCACTGACATAAAAAAATGTAGAATCAGGTGGGCAGGGCATGTCCGGAGAATGTCAGGCACATCCACATCGAAGAAAATTTTTACGGGGAGACATGGTGGAAGAAGAAGGAGGGGTCGGCCCAGAAAACGATGGTTGGTTGTTATGGAGGACGACCTGTGCAGGCTCGGTGTAAGAAGATGGAGACTGAGAGTAGAGGATCGAGACGACTGGAGGCGGATTGTACAGGAGGCCAAGGCTCTCCAAGAGCTGTAGCGCCAATTGAGAGAGAGAGAGAGAGAGAGAGAGAGAGAGAGAGAGAGAGAGAGAGAGAGAGCATGAATATAGTATGCAGACGGAATCACTTCCTAGACTATTTCCGAGTATATTATATTATTTTGGGAGAACAAAACGGTTTTAGGAAGAGCAGATCTTGTACAGACAATGATTTTATAATTACAAGAGCCATCGTGAGTTCTATACAGAAAAGCATGCAGCTTTCATTGACTTTCAGAAGGCCTTTGATAGAATAGATAGAAAATTTTCTGTGGCAAGTATTAGAAGAACGGTGATGTCCACAACAATATCTTTAAAAACTATATAAGGCCTATATAACGGAAAATAAGGCGTATAGTTATTAAAAATAATGGTAGGATATCTCGAAAAATCTGTCAGTTAAGATGTCAGACAAGGTGATGTACATCACCTACTGTTTTTAATATTTATATTGACGATTTAGTAAGGAAATGAAAACATCTGGTGAACCCTGGTATTAACATATCACGAGACAGATATTTGAATGTGCTGCTGTTTGCTGATGACTTGCTGGTAATTGAAAATACAGAATTTGCTTTACAATAATCTGTTTGTAAGCTTCAACAGATTTGCAAACAGTACAATACGAAAATTTTCACTACAAACACAAAGGTATTGGCATTTCGAGGCAAGCAACCAGTAAGAACAAAAATAACAATTAATGATCAAATTGTAGAAAACGTGAGTCATTTTAACTATTTGGTAAATGATATTGGTTATGATAAAAATTATGATATTTATGTTAAGTTAGGTAGGCTAAGTTAAAAACCTCTAGGACAATCAATCGTACTTTGGCAAACAAGGTACGTCGAGATCCAAAATTAAAGTTTTACAAAGTTATGGTGGCCCCTGTACTGTCCTACGGGTGTGATTGATCGACGACAACCAAGGAACAAGAGAGTAAAATACAGACTTCGGAAATGGCGTTCTGAAGAGGAGTTAAAAGGTATTCTAAATACTGGATCGTGTGAGGCCATAAGAGAAGAATTACAAGTTTTTAAGTTCAATGAAAGACTAAAATATTATAAACAAAGCTGGAAAGAACAATTAGAAAGAACGTCAGATTCAAAACTGTAGACTATTTATCTTTATTTTGTAGGTAATTCTTTAATATTTCTTGCAGGTTTTATACAATAAATAAGATAAAACATGAACTCACTAAACAATCATCTAATAAAACTACATGTAAAACACATCTATTTATGTTAATATAAAAATGTATGACTTTTACTTATTACGGAAATATAACTCGTAAACTAACTAAACTATTTAAAGATACAAACGTTGAAATATCGTCTAACACAGATAATATTGTTTTTAATAAAATAAACACTAAAAATAAATCCAACGTCAACATTAAAAATGGAATATACGAATTAGAATGTCCGGATTGAAATAAATTCTACATAGGCCACACAAAGAAAAAGCTACTCGATAGATTCCTTCAACATCTCAATGAGTTTTTAAATCCGAATATTCATCATCACGATCATCATCTCCAAGAATTAAAGCAAGGATGGTTTATTCCGGTCTCAGGAGTCAAAAATTCTAGAGCTGGTCACTCCAGCGCTTCCTCGGACATCGTTGCTTGTATTAAAACCTAATATTTACAAGTCTAATTTAACCACTCAATGTTTAAACAATAAACATCAATTTCCAGACATTCAAAACGTTAAATTGATTAACAACGTACAAAAAAATGTAACAATATGGAATATCTGAAAAAATCTTAATTGGTGTATTTACAAACACAATAATATTAATTTATTTTTAAATTAAAGAACACATTCAAATAAAAACAAAACAAGACGATTTATTTTAAACTGTACGTTACTACCTGCTACCCGCGGTTTCGCACGCGAATATTTGACTTTTAATAAGTATTTTAATATAATTTTTATTGTCTATGTCTACATGGCGTTCTATCAGCTCGTGTAACAATTTTGTATTCATTAGTCAAATTCTCTCCAAAGCTGTTTTAAACACTTGTACCATTTTAACTTGCACTAAATTATTCTGTTGGTGCAACAGCTTTCGGAGATTCAAATTACCCGTTTATAAAGCCTTTGGGGATATTTCTAAAGTAGGCCTACCTATTAAATCAAAAACGCTACATTCTTTATTTTAAGTGCTACTGTTTCAGAAGCATTGTATAACACATTAAACGTTATGTTTTCCTCAACCATGGCTTTTATTTATGTCTGCAGTAAAATAAAAACCAAAAACCGTTGTCACCTAAACTCACAATTGAAAACAACACGTATTTTTGCTTTGCATTAAGTAATAGAACAATTTACAATTAGTACACTTCTTCTTTTCCACATCGTAATATATGGATACAATCGCATATTATATAAAACATCGAAAATGTACTGCAGGGATGGATAAATGTACAGTTTCGATGCCGCTAAATAGCTTTTGTTTATTCACTTGTTACTATGGTAATTAATTCTGGTCTCCATGGTGTTATTGACATCTTTAGTAGCAGTATTTAATATATTTCATTACTTATTCATTGGATCATCAGAAATACGTATAAACATAAATTTTATAATAGTTTAAGACAATTACAAAATATATAGACGTATCTGTATACAAAATTACAAAACATATCGATACAATCGCATGGTAAAAACATTAAAAATTGTAGGAACGGATAAAGGTACAGTTCCGATGCCACTAAATATCATTTGTTTATTTACTTGTTACTATGGTAATTAATTCTGTGGTCTCCATGGTGTTGATGACATCTTTATATGCGTCAACGAAAATTCATAATTAAAAGGGCCTAAATCGTGCAAAGGGGCAAAATATTAAATTCCACGTTACACAGTGTTTTTCGCCTTGTGCCAAAGGTTACCTGTGCAAAATTTGGTGGCGATCGGTGTAACGGTGTGGATTTGTATTCAGTACCCATAAATCCTCAGACTTTGAGTTTTATAGGCTATATAGCCTATATATAGATTAAAATAATGAAAATAAAAGCATTAAACGTTTGAATAAAACAGCTGACTACTTAGTAAACATACATCAGAACAACAGAAAATTAAATCGAAGTAAAACCGACTGGGCCGAATCGTTAATTCATAAAGAAACCTCTGAAGGTACAATAATTGTGTGAAACGTACTTCAGGTGAAAATATAACAATATAATTTAATAAAATATACGCCTACTTGCAGAAGTATTTGAAAACACAGTTCTTATTATATATGTGTGTAGTATGTACAATTAAGTAGAGTAAAAGTACTTGTAAATTTTATTTTTCGCAAAATTGCTCAGCCCGAAACTCAATGTATTACACAAGAACAGAGATAATAAACTATAATGTAAATTAGAGCCCGCTTATGGTATTAGCTACGTTGTCCATTCACAGGTAAATACACACACAAGCACGCGCGCGCGCTAACGTGTATCTGATTTACATAATAAAAACGTTAAATGACGATACAACTACGCGTACATAACTCTACGTGTAAAATATTTGAAACACGTCTGTGTGTGTGTGTGTGTGTGTGTGTGTGTGTGTGTGTGTGTGTGTGTGTGTGTGTGTGTGTGTGTGTGTGTGTGTGTGTGTGTGTGTGTGTGTGTGTGTGTGTGTGTGTGTGTGTGTGTGTGTGTGTGTGTGTGTTATAATAATCATCACAGCTTCGTAATTGTTTCACACACACATACTTCGCGCGCGCGCGCTTTGGTGTTGTGTGCGATACTGGTGGGAAAGGTAAAGCAAGCAACGACAGCGGCACAGCCTTGAGTGGCCGGCCACCACGCCACACCACCTCAAGCCATTTCCCAGCCACTTTGGCTATAAATCATCCATCGACTCTGTGCAGTACAAGGATGCTTGCTTGGCTGCCTTCTGAATGCTCGTCGTCTCGTACTCATTGTTATAGTAAATTTTATTTTAATATTTGATTTTCTTCAATTGGGAAATTTTCCTGCTTGCTGATGGTTATCTCCTGCCAAAACACCACAATACGTAACTAACATATGTAACATATATATTTAAGCATATTCAACGCATTAATAAACACATTTATCCTCATCATCATCATCTTCATCATCATCATCATCATCTTCGACAAGTATCAGACCTAAACTAAAAATGTTTTGTTCCGGACCCAAGCAGAGATGTATGTACTAGAGATTGTGACTCCAACGCTTCTTTGGACGTCCCATACCATTCCGTCCATTCGGTTAAGATGTTCCAACCATTCTAGACGATATTGGACAATCCTATCGTGTACAACCTCAAAATTTAATTCGAACCGTATATCTGTATTTCTTGTACGATCTTGAAGAGTATATCCTGCTATGTGGCTGAGAGATCTCATTTCGTCCGCGCCGCCTGAATGCGACAGATCTCGGATTTCTTTAAAGTCCAATTCTCAGACCCATAAGAAGTGTGGGGAGAGGGTCATCGCATCTGAAAACATCAGATGTGTTTCTTTACTGCTTGATCCAGACCGAAAATCGAGCTGGACATTAAACGAGAAGGCGGCAGCCCCGCCATCGTCTTACCCTGAGATACGCCAGTAACATATCCATTGGACATAGTGTTACGACGGTCTAACTGATCGTCGTATAGTCCAGTGGAAACAAAATACAAGACACCAGTTAAGTCACTAGACGCTCTGGCTGTCAGGTGGAACTTTCTGTAGTAATTCTGCGGCAGGTCCTTTTAAAGCGAGAACGAGTGAAATTGCCTTGTCTGTCCAATTATTTGCACTTGCAGCAGCTTCAAATTGGCGGAGGTACGTTGCCCAGTGACTGCTTCCGTCAAAGGTTGGGGCCTTGGCATGAACTGTCTCTACTGCAGGCAAAGTGACTTTCTCTATTGTCTTATTTTCTGTCTTTAACATTGGTACAGTCTGCTCAGAAATTTGTTTTGGTTGTGTCTTCGTGAACTGCTCGACTTCATTTTTAATTTGTTCTCTTAAGTAGTAATTGAGTCTTCTACTGCAGATATTTTAATTGACATGGATTCTTCTATGACAGATATTTTTGTAGACATCGATTCTTCAACGATCGAGACAGATTTTCCACTTCAGCTATTTTTAATGTCATTCATTCTTGTACCTCCGATATTTTAGTAACTTGCTTATTAAGCTCACCTCGTAGGGGACCCAACTCTGCAGCGGTTTGTTCTTGTGTCTGCTTTTGCTCCTGTATTAACTCTTTGACGTCTTCTGTTTCGCGCTTCCGTTTCTCTGCCTGTCGTCCTTCCGACTCGAGCATCAGTGCTTTCTGTCGTTATTCAGCCTCTTCTCTTTCCTGCCTGCGTTTTTCATCCCGTCGTTTTTTCGCTTCTTCCCTTTATTGTCTTCTTTCTTCTTTTTGTAGTCTTTCTGCTTCTTCCGCCTCCTGTCGGCGTCTTTTCTCTGTTTCCGCTGCATCCTGACTCCGTCGCTCCTCTGTCTGCAACAGCAGCGCCCGGAAATTTTCCACCATCTGACTGGCATCCATTGTTTACCGATTGATTACGAATTACAGTAGTCTTGTACAAAGTTTCCACTGTTTCCGCTGTTGACGGTTCTGTCCCACTTCTGACCCACTGTTATTACGGTCTAACTGATTGTCGTATAGTAAGCCTACAGTGAAAACAAAATACAAGACACCAATTAAGACACTAATCATCAGCTTTAATTATCACAATTACACAGTTTGTAATCAACAAGTTAGTCTCTTACAACAAATCAAATAAAAATTGTTCACAATGTCAACTAATATAAAACACAATTGTATTAAAATTGTTCCGCACAGTTATAAAACACATAACACATTGCCACAATACTTCAAACCGCACTCCAATAAGTCGCAACTCAAACTGGAACTGAGCGTCGCTGCGTACTTGTATTTATACCCCGCCGAGAATCCAGAAAAATCCATACTACGCATTAACAACGGTAGCCTACTAGAAAACACCAGAACGTAATTGGTTGCGGCCTTGCACACAGGTTGCGCGGCCCGCGACTTCTGGTACAGTCTAGCTAACGCGTTGAGAATCACGTACGCACACACATTACAGCCGGATTCCTCTGGAACATTCGAGAAACACGTAGATTGTTCTGTAATGTCGTAACAATATTTACCAAATATTTCCAGACAAACATTTATCTTCATATTGAACAATTTGAGGTTACATTGCTGGATGGAACACCACTTCACGCCATCTAGTTGTACACGTCTTGAGTTTCTTAAGTGTGTACACTAATCACCAGCAGATTAGCTTAAGACTGTACTTGCTGGTTACTAACACACACACACACACACACACACACACACACACACACACACACACACACACACACACACACACACACACACACACACACACACACACACACACACACACACAACGATTTGGCAAAAGAAAAGCTTATCCTGTTTTACGACAGTACGCGATTTAGTGTCCAGTTCAACGATGCAGCCAACGGGAGTTTATGGGAGTTATAATATCCCCCACTTAGTAGTTCGCCAGTGGAATATAGAGATAAATTCTGCTGGCAGGTAATGCCAAATCCCTACCGCCGGCGATATAACACACACACAAACACACACGGGCGCGGAACTATTACTGACGAATCCCCTACTTCGCCAGGACTCTTCCGCTAACCACGGAAAATTATGAAACATCTTCATCTTCCCCATGGGAAAATCTTAACCAATAATCTGTGGAAATCCTGGCTATACCATTTTGGTGCACTTACAACAAAGTCAAATGAAGTGGCGGAATAAAATTTATTTGCCAGGAAGTAGGCCTACTCCTTACTATAGAGGAAAAGGTGAAGGATGTTCGGATAGAATTAAATATATTTTGATATGGCAACGTTTGGACCACTAAACATTGTTTGGTAGTCTTCAGGTGTAAGTTAAACTAATACATTAAATACAAAAGTTAAGCCTACCCGAGAATTGTTCGCTTAGAAGTGTGAACCTTCAACTAAGTTAATAAACCACACAAAGTTAAACACAACTATACAAACAACAAATGTAAATAGAACCGCTACTTATTGTCTAACTCTGCTGCGCCTTTTTTCTATAGTTGTGTTTAACTTTGTGTGGTTTATAATTCTTTTGACGGTTCACACTTATTACTGAACTATTCTCGCTTAGGCTTAACTTTATATTTGATGTATACTTGTTTAGCTTACAGCTGAAGATGACCACAGATTTTTTTTTTTTATAAGGTCGCTGCAACAGCAACGGTCATTAGCGACCACAAAAATGATAAAAATGAATTTGTACAGATTCTTAAACAGGTGTATTAACATATAGTAAATATTTGTTTAAATACCAAATAGTGCAAACAAATGAGATAGATAAAAATATTTAACAAATGAAAATATTTGTTTAACTGATGCAAAATAAAATGAGAATTATTAACCCCCCCCCACCACAAACACAAACATTATAAATACACATCATGCAGATATATAACATAAATATAAATATAATAAATATAACACTAAGTAACAAAATAAACAACTATATAACAATAAGTCATAATAACATATCAATCCATTAACTTAATTACACAATTTTTAACGTTCTTATAATTTTCTTAGTTCGTACCTATATTGCTGTTAACAACTGAATCTCCTTTAAGAGGAGAAGTATGTTGGCGGCTGCAGTCTTGTCATTTAAACTTTTTCGCACATCTGCAGGGATATGAAATTTGCTTCGTAGATGTTGAAGAGCAGGGCACTCTGAAACAAGATGGAAAGCTGACAAAACCGTGTCACAGCGGTTACATCTAGCAGGAGGCTCTCTTGTGAAAATGTACTTGTGAGTCAGTAGCGTATGGCCGATGCGGAGTCTTGTTATGACCACTTGATTTCTCCTGGAGTCTGTAGCAAGTGAGTGCTGCTCGTAAATATTTTTCCTCACTCGGAATAGCTTGGCGGGTGGTGACTTAAGCCATTCATCATTCCATTGTTCCAGAAGTTTTAAATGCAGATATTTCTTAAGGTCATTGTGGGATAGGTTGTGAGGATGTTATTGACTCGACGTAGCAGTTTTTGCAGCCCTATCAGCTTCTCGTTGCCCTTAATTCCGACGTGCGATGGTATCCAACTGAAAATAATTTCCTTGCACTGTCTAGTTGAGATATCAAGGGTTATGTTACTTATGTCTTGAATAATGGGTTCTTTGCTGTCCTCCTGCTACAGACAGATTGATTTGTGATAAATTCTAACGATAGTAATAGTCGAATATACTAAGCTGCTAATAAAGTTCACGTACCATCATCACTTTAGGTTTCAAGTCCGAAACTTCTAATCTGAAAGGGCCAACCTGAAATGTGGCTTCCCATATTGTTGACTCGATGGGTCCTGTTAACAGCATCGTTGAGTTCTGTAAACAACTAACGTAGTTATTTTCTCATCTAGTTCCCACTCTACCACTGTTTCTAAGATTCTGCTGACTCCGTTCATCTAACATGACCTTCTATTAATCATTTGCATTCTCTCTTTTCCGTTATCGTATTATTCATATAATTTTTATTACTGTTACAATCGTATTTGTATATTTAATTTTGTTTTTAAAAAATTTTCATTGAAAAAGAAAATTTTTTAATAAAATTAAGAATCCCAATTTGTAATATTGAAATTAAAAATTTCAATCATTCTCCATTTTAAAATTCTTTAAGATAATACTTTTGTTTCTTTTGTGTTTATAAGAAATTGTAAACGTACTAAGCATGTAATAAATTTCAGCTACACATTTCGCCTCGTTCGGCAGATATTAATTTTATAATATTAAAACAAAAACATCGAGTCATACAGACAAAAACGAAGTATTTTCGGCATCTGTTTATTGGCCATTTTTTCTTCAGTTTAATGAACAGAATCATTTTCCAAAGTTTGGCACCGCCCTTCTCGAAACACTCTATATATATTTCGGAGATTGAATACACTTTTAAGAATCCCAAAAAATTTAAGCTTGTAAAGTGTAAAAAACTTGAAATAATAATAGGAATAAAAGTAAAAAGACAAACTGTTAAACTTAGAAAATTATAATCTTAAATAGCCCATTTAAAATGGGCTCCCCATATTTCTGACTCAACGGGTCTGTTAGCCATACACCAATCTGTTCTGTACGCAGTTAATGTAGTTATCTTTTTCATTTCATTCTCATTCTACCACTGTTTCTAAGATTCTGCTACCTTCAGTCTTTTAAGATGGCCGTACCTATTAGGTCTAATATTTCTATTCTTTCTTCTGTCATTATTTTCCTTATAGTATTATTCCTATCATTACTATGTTAGAGTCGCGGTTTGTACATTTTCATTTTGTTTACTTACAATTCCATCATCATCACCACTCCAAAGACTAGGCCTTAGACCTGTTCCGGAACCCATCTTTTTCTCGGTCTACCGACACCTCTCTTCCCGGTATGGTGATAACCCACGGCAGCCACAGGTAGACGGATATCGGCCATGCGAATTCAAGTGTTCACACCATTTCCTTCTGTAGTCTTCGATCTTCTGGTACAATGATACAATGTTTAAATCGCGTCTAATATCCTCGTTCCTTCTCTGATCCAAGTGAGAACAACCTTGCGTCCCTCTTAGAAATTTCATTTCGGCTGCCTGAATCCTCTGCACGTCCCTTTTACCAAGAGTTCATGTCTCACTTGCATACAGAAATGTGGGGACAGCCACAGTTTTATACAATTTCATTCGGGTATCCTTCCGTGTTTTATTTTTCAGGTACCTATGAATCGTTCCACAGATGCGTCTAAATTTTGTTAGCTTATTATCCCAACCAATATCAGTTCCATATGAGATATTACAACCCAGGTAATTAAAATGACTAGCCTGATCCAAAATCTGATTATTTACAACTGCCTTAGTTCTTACAGGATACCTGCCCTGAAATGCTATAGTTTTAGATTTTGTAGCAGAGATCTGTAGCTCGTATGATGCTATTGAACATAAATATCGCCCGCTGTAACTAGTCTTCTGTTTTCTGTATCGTTACCTTGTCATCTGCATAAAGCAATGCATTCACATGAATATTTCGCAGAAGTAATATTCCCGAGTCAACTTTAGCTGTCCATCGCCGAAATATGTCGTCCATGTAGATATTATAAAATGTCGGTAAAATAGGGCACCCTTGTCTCACAACTTTTTTTTGTAGGAATACCTTCTGTTAATTTACCATTCAAATTCACCACAATCGCTCTCTACAATTCTATTAAATTAAATAAATAAATAATATAAAATATTTTATTTACTCTCTTGCATAAAATAAAACATAGCACTTATCCAATTGAAGCTTTACAAAACGACGGCAGTGTGGAGTCTGTAATACCTGAACAAATACAAATCAATACAAAACATGACACAATTTTCAAAGCACTCAACATCGAAATTACACAAAATACTAATACATACACCACAATCACACACAATAACAGGAAACCACAGTAACAACCAACCAACATACGAGTACTTCACTAGACTCAAAATCAGGAAGGCTGACGATGGGAACACAATGCTTCCCGAAACATGTTCCAAATAAGGAGAAAATATCTTGACGTAAATTCATTATAAATATTAAATATATTATATACATCAAGAAATAGATTATAGCAAAAAGTATTTGAATTAGGCTATATATATTGTAAAATTACTTGTTTTACAAATTCTAAGTATAGTCTTATTTATTTAAAAGTACGGTAATTACCCTTTATTATTAGGATAATTATGTTGTTATGATGAGATTGAAACGCCTCACGTTGCTCGCCAATTTGTAAAATAATAATGATGATGAACCTCTATATTGTAGTAGTCCTGTGGTAGTAATATGCCGTTGACCTACCTGGTTTACCTCTTCTGTTAATTATGTAAAAAGAATAACTAAAGTAAATAGTATTTTCAATCATCAAATAGTATATATAACCCAGTGTATTTCTATGATAATTCACACAGGGATAATAGTGTAGCAGGCACTCGTTGTTGACATCAAATATGTACAAGAACTGGTTGACATACTTGTATAGACTCTCTTCTCTTAATGTGCTGAGGAGTATAAAAGGTAATTAACCATATGGTATAACTCTAACTTCGTTTAGGTATCTATGTTGACGTATAAAAATATTAATGCGTTCTATATTGGTAAATAACAGTTCTATAAAATCAAATAAGTTTAAAGTTCTTGAAGTGTGAAGAGTTGTGAAATTGATTGATTCATTATTTAACCAAGGTAGTGAAATTCAAACGGTACATTGCTGGTTGATGTAAATAAATATGACCTTTAGTTAAATTAATTACCATTCCCATGACATTAAGTAACATATTGGAATGTGCTGCTTGCTTCACAAGGTTAACTCTGCTTACTCATTTAAACCTTTGAATTGGTGCGAATAATTTACTAAAGATCTGCCGCCAACATAACCTGTGAAGTTCGAATAACACTAATTTCTAAGTAAGGCAAAACGGCCACTAATAGTAATAATGAGGGTTCATACACCAGTATTTTCCTTTGACATGCTTTTATTTTTTCTTTGGTATTCATTTATCTTCCTTTTGATTTAGGTTAACAGAATAATTCTCATAACAGAAACTGATTGACCCGGCTAAAGACAATCCCTGGTTTCACAGTTGGTAACGTTAGATTTGTTAGCTAACGTAAACAGTAGTATTAATTACGATACAATTATTAAATTCTTGGGTTCTTTTGACCATGATATAGAAACAAAAATGTCTTATATGAAGAACAAAACATCACAAAAAAGTAATAACAATGGAATTATACTTAATAAATACTTAGATCTACGGTTGTGAACAACACTAGTGTCGGACTATGTCCGTGTGATAAAGTAAACAAGTTTGGTTATAGTGTTCATCGAAACGTTAATAATATCGAAACAATAATATTAATTTAAATTAAATAAACATGACAATTAATAGTGAAAGTGGCTAAATATAGTAACAGTGATCTGATAAGTCATAAGTGTCTCTAATAATTGAAAGTGTATACAAAATTCTTAAGTCCTAGATAGTGTATTATTGGTTAATTAACACCATACTTGCTTCATTGTACACTTTTTTATTTATTTCACTTTTATTTTTTATTTACTGTATTGTTTAATTGACATATATTATCCACTACACAACACTGATACGATATTCCGTCGAGGTGACCCGGTCATAGGTTAGGATTTCAATTGTTGACATCGTACATAACCTAACTCGCACTGTAAGGTATTGCCAGTCGCACATATGACTGGCTTTACTAGGTTAAACACGAAATTTTCGTCACAGGAGGAGCGTGGTGTCCCCTTCGAGTACTCACTGTAGACTGCCTTTTCACCTTGACCCAATTCTCGCTCCGACTGACAGGTGATGAGTTCTGATTGGTCATTCTTCCGTAATTAATCGGCAATTGTCGTGAAAATAGGCGCCTTGAAGCGTTGTTCGCGGGGGGTTCATGGCTAAAATAAAGGGTTTCACAAAAGTATTTACAGGTGCTCAGAATTGATCAAAATTTTTATAATTGATACAATTCCCTTATATGATGTCCAATTAAAAATTCATTAATGCCATTCATCTGCACTCTTTGAGATGAACATTTTGATACCCCATTCGATAGGTTTTTGTTCAGTAATTACAAACTAATAATTTTAACTTTGATATTAATTAAGACCTTTACATAAAAATGTTAATTTTCTTGGCTTATCTACTTAATTACGATAACAAAAATGGTATTTGCATACAAAATATCGAGTGTAACATTATTTACAATAATTAATAATGTCACAATATTATAAAAATCATGTTTGGCTAGTTAGGCTTAACCAAACCTTGGTTCCTGACACCTTAATTCTCTTTCTTACATTAATATTACTTAAATTTATTATGGTATAACTGATCACAATGGTTCCTTATAATCTAGTTAAACTTTTGAAACAATTCTAATAGCAAAATTTAAGAATATATGATAACAAATAAAGTAAACAAGTTACTTAGGCATACTGGCCTATAGTAGTTTGAACATTATTCCCTTTCATTTTTTTAACAATTCTTATTTTTAATCCAAGACAACTATTCTAAATTGTTCTCGATCCTCGACTTTCACTTCCATAACACTAATAGGGACAATTATTAGCAATAATTGATTACAAATAACATAAATTAGTTGTCCCGGTATACTGGCCCATGGTACTGTACACATTATTTTCCTTCTTATGTTGAAAACAATTACTTTTGTTATAAGACCATTATTACGGAAACTTTGACAACATAGTTTGTCACTTAAAGTTGTTTTTCCTTCTTATTCTAAGCTTTATAATCTTCAGAATCAGTATCCTGAAAGTTTAGTCCATGTGTATCTTGTTCCATTATTTACATTGTTCATTCTTTAATGGTTAAACCTTTTTTCAATACTAGAATATTATACTAATACTAAAGATTCTAGTATTGTTTATACAAGATAGTTTGTTTAAATAGGTTACATTAAAACTGTTCTTTTTACAGACAATTATTGACAAGTTTCAGTGTCTCATATTTCTCCTTCTTCATGTTATAATTCAAATTATAACCACTATTATCTAGTTATTATTGTCTTATTTACTACTTCATATGTAGTTTTCACTTTCTATTAACAATTCATGGATTTTACAATGCTTTTTAGTTCTTTCTTTTGTTCAAAACATTATAATGGTACATAACCTCACATGTAGGATTACATTTTGTTTCATTGTTCAATTATCATTACATTCTTACCTCACTAATTTTAATACTCTTATGTATTTACATTATTTTCTTCATAATCATAAATAAAAATTATTATTTGATTTCATCCTTACTTAGAAGCTAATTACTTGTATTAATAATTTTCTTTATTGATGATCCAGTTTGTTACTGCAGTATGGAGTATAATTTTTGTATTTTTACCATGTTTTCTTTTAATGCAGTTTACTGGAGTCAAAATCTTATTATTATTAATATAAACAGGTATAGTATTCCAGTTCTTATAAATTTCCTTACATTATTCTTATCTTTTTTATAATCTAATACAACATTCATGGTACACAAGTTAGTAAATGGCTTATTATTTTGTTCTTCATGTATTATGGTCATAGAACGGTTTAAGTTGGGGCCTATTTTATGTAAGGGGTGTAAAGGCGTTGTAACGACGTTGTAAGTTTTAAAGGCGTTGTAACGACGATAACGTTACAATATATATAATAATTTTATTAAATAATAACATACATAGCCTATATACTATTAATAATTAAATAAATAATTTACATCAAACAATCTTAAAATGGTTATTTTCAAATAATTTAGTAAACAATTTAATTAGAAGAGCCTGAATAGTTGCTCTAAGTGATTCGGAATTTAACCTCATGAGTTCAACTCCAATGTACGTTCAATTCGTTATTGCGTTTACCTTGATACTTTCCACAAATCGCTTTACATTAGTAAATAGCACCTATCTTAATTTTTCAAACATCTTAATTCTTCACGACAAAAATCAATTCTAGACCACGCAAAATAATGTAATCATAATCGTATAAACAAAATAAAATAATTTAAAACAATTGTTCATAGTTTGTAATATAGGAACGCGGCTTTCAATACTAAATGCATGCCGGTGAGTGGTGAAGAATAAATCTGGAAACGTGAAAAACATTCCGAAGACTTTCGTATGGAGGACAAAAAGGTTTACGCTTTTGAGACCTAGCCAGCAGGAAAGAAGCAAAAGAAGCAGTTAAGCTTCACAGTTAGCAACACATTTGATATGTAGTGCTACAGAAAGGTGTTAAAAATGAGAAAGGCGTAGGCCTTATCTCCTTTGGGACTGGAACAGTCAACTCGCTCTATTCCCTGAAGAAACTATTAAAAATTATATAATTATAAGTGTTTTCAACCTATTTCAACATGTTTTGACTCTCTCCATCTCCTGTTAGTATACTACAATTTCCTTAGAATTTATAATATACTAGCTGTTACCCGCGGCTTCGCACGCGAATGTTGGACTTTTAATAAGTATTTTATTATAATTTTTTATTGTCTGTGTCTGTATGGCGTTCTGTCAGCTCGTATAACAATTGTGTACTCATTAGTCAACTTCTCTCCAAAGCTGTTTTCAACACTTGTACTGTTTTAACTTGTACTAAATTATTATGTTGGTGCAACAGCCTTTGGAGATTTAAAAGTACCCGTTTATAAAGGCTTTGGAGATATTTATAAAGTACCTGTTAAATCAAAAACGCTAAATTCTTTATTTCAAGTGTTACCGTGCTAGAAGCATTGTATAACACATTAAACGTTATGTTTTCCTCAACATAGGCTTTTATTTATTTCTGCAGTAAGCTAAAAACCAAAAACCGTTGTCACCTAACCTCACAAATGAAAACAACAAGTATTTTCGCTTTGCATTAAGTAATAGGATAATTTACAATTAGTACACTTCTTTTCTTCCACATCGTAATATATCGATATAATCGCATATTATATAAAACATCAAAATATACTGCAGGAATAGATAAATGTACAGTTCCGATGCCGCTAAATAGCTTTTGTATATTTACTTGTTACTACGGTAATTAATTCTGGTCTCCATGGTGTTGTTGACATCTTTAGTAGTAGTATTTAATATATTTCATTAGTTCTTCATTGCATAATCAAAAATACGTATAAACATAAATTTTAAAATCGTTTAAGGCAATTACAAAATATATAGAAGTATCTGTATACAAAATTACAAAACATATCGATACAATCGCATAGTAAAAACATTAAAAACTGCAGGAACGGATAAAGGTACAGTTCCGATGCCACTAAATATCATTTGTTTGTTTACATGTTACTATGGTAATTAATTTTGGTCTCCATGGTGTTGATGACATCTTTATACATAATTAGACAACGAAAAGGCATAATTAAAAGTCCCTAATCGTGCGAACGGGGCAAAGTATCAAATTCCAAGTTAGACAGTATTTTTCGCCTTGTGCCAAAGGTTACCTGTGCAAAATTTGGTGGCAATCGGTGTAACGGTGTGGATTGGTATTTAGTAGGCCTACCCATAAATCGTCAGACTTTAAGATTTATGTATAGATTATGTACCCACAGATTTTTTATTAGTTGAAGCGCATATAAATAATACATCACGTATTATATATAGGCCTATGTATTAAAATATTATATATACCATTGTATTATACAAAATTTAAAGCCATATTATAATTTCTAGCGATCGTCAAAGATTTTTGTGTCTCGTCAGTTTGTGGCGATGTTCTATCCAGTGCCGGATTTACCACTAGGCCGACTAGGCCGCGGTCTCAGAGGGGGGCCGCAAGCTACAGATCATTTTTTTTTAACAGAAGTATTTTTATAAAAGTAGCAGCTACTTTGATTTATTTAAGTATGATTTTTTGAAATTAAATGATCAATTTTTGTTAATAATACAAATGGAAGATAGCTCTTATTTAAATATTGCGCGCTTATTTTTAAGACGTTGGCATCCATGAAAACGGTCTGTGCATATATTGCCCCCGAATTTATACGATCGTGGTACCACCGTCATTTGTTATCATTGTTTATCTGCGTTGTGACTGAAGGGTTTGCGATTTAAGGTTTTGTTTTTATTTTGTACTGAATGTAAAGAAGGTTTTTAGCTTTGTGTGGTGGGCAGCGTGTTGTTTCGTTGATATTTATTAGTGTGAAAACTTTGTGAACATAGAATTGAATCCGTACACTAAACGTATTCATCATAAAAATAAACATAAACATTCACACTAGTGGAGCCTACAGACGTAAGATACAAAGAATTAAAGAGGAAGGTCATTTGGAAGCAATAAAAAAAAACTCAAAAACTAGATCAATTTTTTAAAACCACGCCAGTTTCTAATGGTACCCTGCAGTTAAATGTGTATCAGAAACTGACTTCAATGTTCCAAGTACTTCTGCAGCAGAGGTTGCAGACGAATATAAAAAATAAATTTTGTATGTTAAATTTCTGAATAAGCTTAGTTAAGTTACTCTTCTTAAAAAATAAATTAATTTGCTCAAAGTTTTTGAACACGTTTTCTAAATGAAAGCACGCTTTTCATAGTAGCCTACTGGTTTTAAATTTGATAGTATTAATCTGACATCAAATCACTTCTGCAGTATATATATTACTTCAAAGTCACAGCCGTACTTCAAAGGGTGCTCATAAAACTTGGCCTAGGGCCTCAAAAATCTTAAATCCGGCACTGGTTCTATCTAGTTCTGCCTGTGACAAAATGTTCCAAAAAAATAGTAGGCCTAATTTGCATCTAACCTAAACTCACATAACTATTTAAAAAATATCGGTATGGAGAACCACACATGACTTCCACGTTCTAAGATTTATATTTAAAATCATTTACGAAATGAAATGTTTCCATAGAAACTACTTCTTTCCACTTATTGCTTCAGCTTTAACCACAGTACTGTGGTCACTAACGTATACCACCACATGTTATCGCACTCGATTTTCACTGATGATGGCAGTCGACGGCACTGCCGATACGTCTGGTTTTGCAGAAAACATTGGACTACGGCCAAACAGCCCGGGAAGGAATTTTAACAACAAACTACTACTTTGTTGCCGATAACGTAGTACACATATAATAAAAATTATCCCCTCCCCCTTCAACTATAATTTTAATTTATAGAAAATTACCCCCACACCTTTCAACTAGCCTCTTCATTTATAGATATTTCATCTACGTTTCTACAGTGGATTATTAAGATCTTCTTATCAGGATACTTTATTTATCAAAATTAAGTACTTTACTCTTGTTACAACAAAAAATGTTTCTGGTAAACTGCCCTTTCCCCGTAACCGATCTTCACCAAAGTCAATAGGCCTTGAGTCTTCTACAACTCAGGTACATATGTAAAAAATTATTTGATTCTGTTTGAATTTACGGCAGTTATCGTTCGTCATGAAAAAATTTCTCTTGTTACAACATAAAACGTTGCTTGTAAACTAACCCTTTCTCTTAACTGATCTTCACCAAAATCAACAGGTCTTGAGTCCTCTTCAATTCAGAAAAGTATGCAAAAAATTATTTTTGTCTCTTTCAATATGCGGCAGTTATCATTTTAATTACCCTTTTAAAACATAAAACGTTGCAGGTAAACTACCCTTTCCTCTTAACCGATCTTCACCAAAATTAACAGACCTTGAGAAATCTATAATTTAGGAAGGCGTGAAAAAATGTATTTGATTCTGTTTTAATTTACGGCAGTTATCGTTCGTCATAGAAAACATTACCCTTGTTAAAACATAAAACGTTGCCGATAAACTACCCCTTTCCCTTAACCGATCTTCACCAAAAACAATAGATCTTGAGAAATCTACAAGGGCTGTATGCGAAACATTATTTGATTCTGTTTGAATTTGCGGCTGTTATCGTTTGCCATAAAAAAAATTACCCTTGATAAAAAAAAATGTTGCAGGTAAACTACCCCTTTCCATTAACCGATCTTCAACAAAATGGGTCTTGAGTACTCTACAATTTAGAGGTGTGTACAAAAAATTATTTGATTCTGTTTGAATTTGCGGCTCTTAATCGTTTGCCATAGAAAAAAATCTACAGACACGCACAGACAGACAAGTAGACAGACAGACACTTTTAGAAAAATGACTTTTTCATGTTTTGAGGGTAGTACAATCAGAATCTGCAATTATCTCGAACACGATTTTTTTTGCCATCACCATACTTCCATTTCCTTATGGAATATGATAGTAAAAAATCGGTATGGAGAACCATACATGACTTCTGTGTTCTAAGATTTATATTTAAAAACCTTTTTCGAAATGAAATATTTCCATAGAAACTACTTCTTTCTTCAGCCTTAACCACAGTACTGTAGTCACTAACGTATACCACCTCACGTTAGCACACTCGATTTTCACTAATGACGGCAGTCGATAGCACTGCCGAAACGTCTAGTTTTGCAGAAAACATTGGACCACGGCCAGACAGCCCAGGAAGGAATGTTAACAACAAACTACTTCTTTGTTGCCGATAACGTAGTACACATATAAACAATTATCCCCTCCCCCTTCAACTATCATTTTCATTTATAGAAAATTACCTCCCTCTTCAATTAGTCACTCCCCATACAACTACCCTTTTCATTTATAGATATGTCTATTTTATCTACCTTAATACAGTGGGATTATATGACCTTCTTTTCAGGATACTTTATTTATCAAAATTAGGTACTTTACTCTTGTTAAAACGTAAAACGTTGCAGGTAAACTACCCCTTGTCCTTACCCGATCTTCACCAGAATCAATAGGCCTTGAGTCCTCTACAACTCAGGCGTATATGCAAAAAATTATTCGATTCTGTTTGAATTTGCGACAGTTATCGTTCACCATAGAAATAATTCTACACACAGACACTTTTCGGAAAATGACTTTTCTTCATGTTTTGATGGTAGTACAATCAGAATCAGCCTTTAACTAGAACACAATTTTTTTCGCCATCACTATACTTCCATTTCCTTATGGAACATGGAAGTAAAAACGGAGTCACACGACGGATCTACGGTAATTTATTAATTTGTGTCTCAGCTTTGCCGGCCGGGAATATTTTATATCGCCAACATCGTCAACCAGTAGGTAAGCGTTGCGGCGGCATACACACAACCCACGTTAGGCCACGTGTTGAACGTGAACAGTTGTGAACGTGAAGTATGGAGTCCATTAATTGGATTAGAGACTTTATTCATGTTTATGGAATACAAAATCAGATTATTATCGGGATAAAACTTGGAAGTGCAATATGATGAATTTCAGGAAAATCTGTATTTTTTAAGAACCCTGTTTTTTTTTAATCCCTTCACACCCTGATTTAAATGTGACGCCGCAACAGTCGTTCATAGAGATATTGGTTTGTGTTAAAGCGTTAAGTTATGTTTAATGTACTCCAGAAATAAAAATAATTTCTTTTCTTTTCACAATTTACCTGGGCTATTTTAGACATGTATACTCTTAAAATAAGGGGTCCAAAGGAGGTGTGACGCGAACATATGCTTTCATAGAAGAGAAATGCACCAGCATCTCCACCCCAACTCCACTCTCACCTACACGTCGGTGGGCCCTGTTATGACGAGCAATCCACTCCAAGGTTGTGGTAACCAATCCCTTCGCCTTAGTGGATCGGTAAGCTAACGAGAGATGGGGTTTCTATCAGGGCAGTCTGGGGGTATCCTGGGCCCAAGCCTGGCAGGATGGTGCACATAGGCAGCAGGATGTGCATCTAGTGTGGAGGTGGAGGAGGCTATAGTAGCCCAACGGCTGCACACATGGACTGAGTCAGTTAGCCTACTGCGACCGGGCAGAGAGAGCCGTCAGCTAAGGTGAAAGCAACTGTCTAGGGGAAGAGCACCCTGAAATCAAAGTTCCTGGTCCTGCAGGTTAGGGGTTGACTCATAAAAAAAGGAGGCCTTGACTCAGTAATGGGTTGTTGCGCCGCTGAAGAAGGAGACTTAAAATAGTCAGTTAGAATCATCAATTTATTTCTCCTTTTAAAGTAAACTCAGCAAATAAATTACTACCATTGGGTCAATACTATATTGCTACATTATATTCTCGAAAAAATATAAAACCCTACCCAGAATGAAATGTGTCTAGGCTATTAGCGGATGAACACCCACAATATCAGCAGTCCGAAATCAAATAAGACTTTAGAGAGCGACATAGCTTGTATCGCGTCATAAACGTAGCCTATTTTTTTTATCGCAACTTGCAAATAAAATGTGCGAAGTTTTCGCGTCCACACCTAGTTTTGGCCTGCAGTTTACGTAGAAACACCAAAAACCCGGTTTTTGCTCGTTTTGTGGCTGCCACAGCACAGGTTGTCAGCCGGAACTGTTGCCTACAGTAGTAAACATTTAGACTGTTTCACGAATCTTTGTTAACGTCCTTCCTAACAGACCGTTTGATAATTGCCAATAAAGCTTTTGACCACTGTTTCACCAACGCCGGTGAGCTTGGACCCTGTTAGTAAACGCTCGTTAACATACTACCTTTGTATGTTAATATCCTATCATTACATAATAACGTAATAACACAAATGTCGATTTTGCTGTTTGAGATCTGTGGAAAAATAAAAATAACTTACAAACCTTCTGCGTTCTGGCGTCTACCTTATTTGTTACAGGTATCTTTTATTTTTTTTAATTTAGTAATGTTTGTGGTACGATTCATAGAAATCTTGGAAATAAAACAAGACACAGCATAAGAATAAAATTTTATAAGATAATTGCAATACCCACTTTGATTTATGCAAGTGAAGCGTGGGTCATGATAAAAAAGGAAAACGGCAAGATTTAGAGTGCTGAAATGCAGTTTCTTCGAAACACTTTAAATTATACATTGCAAGACAGAATAAGGAATGAGGGTATCAGAGCAGAACTTGAAGTAAAGGACATAAATGAAATTATTGCAACTTACAGAAGACAATGGTGGGGTCATCTGCAAAGGATAACAGAGGATCAATTACTGAAAGCGGCATTGAACTAAACAGCCATTGGTAGAAGAGACTGGGTTGGGTCGTCCGAGAATGAGATGGGTGTCGGAACGGGTTTACATAACCTAATCCTTGAAGAGGAAAAGAAGAAGACGGTATCTTTTTAGTGTAATTTGGGATTTTCTTATTTAATTGTGTTTGTTTTATAAGTAAAAAAATATGATGTTAAAATGAAAATTATCAGTTGCGAGGCGTCCACTGTTTCATTGTCTTGTATTTATTAAAGTGTATTTGTGTATTTTTATGTTTCTATTTGTATTATTCCAGTTTCATTTCCATTATCGAGGATTACCAGTCCAAACTATGAGGATCAGCTAGTTAGAACATGTGTGCGCATGGAGGACAACAGAATGCCCAAAGCGATTCTTAGAGGGACAACAGATGGCCGAAGAAGAAAAGTGAGACCTAGAAGAAGATGGCTACAGGACGTAGAAGATGACCTTAGGAGGCTGGGTGGCGGAGGCTGGTGGACCGAGGTGTTTGGAGGGGAATGAGGACAAGGCTCGTCTGGGCTGTAGCGCCAAGGGGAATGGAATGGATCACCCAGTTCAAACTCATTTCAAGAATTTTGAGTTATTTTTTTTTTAATCTATAGCATTACACAAATTTTGAGATACTCAAATTGCAACTTCATTATTTTTACTGCCGGTAACATTATTATTTGTTTTGTCTTCGTTTGAATTATTTTCTTAAATAGGCCTACTCTAAATGCAGCGTCAACGTTTCCTTCTCTCAGATCCATTTTTTGTTTGTCACAATAGTTAATATTATATAAGCATACGCAACAATTGAACATAAAATTAGTTGGTTAATGCTACGACAGAATATTAATATATAATATCATCATACCTAGTGACATACAGAAAATGGTAATTGCTAAATTACACTCAAAGCTACTGTTTGGTTTTGCAGGAAATTTTTTATCATCTAATGACCATAATTTATAAACTCTGAATGTTTAAATTGGATACACAATGAATAAACTATTTAAAAGACTTTATCTTTTACTAAACATTTACACAGGAAAACTGCAAATTACACGTCATATGTTTCCTAACCATGGCTTTTATTTCTTTAAACAGTAAGCTAAAAACCAAAAACCATTATTATCTAACCTCACAAACGAAAAAAACACGTATTTTCGCTTTACAATGAAAAATAGACCAATTTAAAATTAGTACACTTCTTCTTTTTTACAATAGTAGTATATAGCCGGCTACGCACTAACCATCCCCGTTGGAACTCATGACGGAGAGCAAGTCAAAAACGACAGTGCGTAGCTTTGACATCCATCCGCACGTCATGTATTTTTTGAAGGATGTGCACGACGAAAAATGAGTCCAGCAAGACCATCAGCTCAAGCCGCACGACGTGTGGATTTATCGTGTGTAGTGTTGATGGATGTCAAGGAATCGTGCATCGTGCATGTTTGATCATGCGTACGCTTGCTGTCTATCAAATCGTCATTTTCGAGCAAGTCCAGTATACATGTTTTTAGAGCACATTCGTTTAACAAATGTTTACTGTTTAATTTTACGTTACATTCATTCTTTAGTTTATATTTAATAAGTAACGATTCAGATAAAACTTAATTTTAATATTTAGTTTAGTTTATTCTTCGTTTACATAATACATTAAAATATCATTAGCAGTTATTATTTTAAATATTGTTATTATTAATTTGTTTTAATTACAGTTCATAATGGAGCGTGAAATAACATCAAAAACATCAATTTATCGAAAAATATAAATTAAATAGATGGTTGTGGGACGTATCCTCGGCAGATTACATGAATAAAAATAAAAGAATGACAGCGTTGCAAGATATGATGTCTGTGCTAGGAGAACAATATTTTTATTTTAATACAGAAAAAATCAAAAAAATGATTTTTACAAAACACAACGAGAACTAAAGAATGTCTTGCATTCTGACGAGTTGCACGACAGTGTGGTGCACACATCCATCACCGACGACGGGTATGCTGGGCAGCGGCGATGGATAGTGCATAGCCGGCTTATCGTTACAGTCGCATAGGCCTATTGAAAACGCCGAAAATGTAGTGCGGGTATGGATTTTGGGACAGTTCCGAAAACAGCCCAGACAATGAACGATTCGTGTACTCACCTGAGTTCTGTATAATGTGATTAAAGTTCTGTGATTAGTGTTCATTATATTTTGGTAATTTACCTAAACACTGACGAGATTTATTTAATTAATCTTCCAACTACATGTAAAATTGTTCTCAGGCTTTCACGGCCGGCGTCAGTTGTATAAGAAGAGTTTGCCGGACTGTTTGGCCGTGGTCTACAGTTTAATGACAAACCAAACGTTTCAACAGCACCACTGGCTGCCATCATCAGTGGAATTCAAAGAAATCACGACCTCCTGAACGTAGGTTGTTATCGTCAGGCCCACAGTACTGTGGTAAAGGCTGAGGATAACAACGTACGTTCAGGAGGTCGTGAATTCTTTGAATTCCACTGATGATGGCAACCAGCGGTGCTGTTGAAACGTTTGGCTTGTCATTAAACCGTAGACCACGGACAAACAGCCCGGCAAACACTTCTTTTCCAACTACATGTATTTGGTGATAGTGTCTGCTACACGTTTTCAACGAAAAGGATCATTTTACTTACACGTTCAATTATAAGCCATTTAAGTGGTTTTGTAAGGTAAGTTAATTATTTCTTGTACACATTAAACTAGGTAAGCATCGATGTTCAAAAATAATTTATAATGTGCAAGGTAACGGGTAGTTAGCTGACCAGACTTGCAGAAAAAGAATGCTCCATTAGTGATTTACATACATTTATTGTCTCTTTTTTTACACTAATTTGTATTAAAACGTTTTCTTGTTATTTCAAACAATGATATAATTTTAAATGTTCAAAAAGTTTCTTTTTCCTTTTGAAGGCTTTATATTATTGAAAATCAAATTTAGTTTTTAAATTTTGCTTTCTTGAATTCTCGTCTTCGTTGTCGTCCCGGTCGAAGATCTCGGTCCCGGTCTCCAGCGATCCGTCGCCCTTGTTCCACGTTCCAGCCACCCCCTCCAGGAACTGCCCCGCGTCTAGATGTCCGTCTCAGCCGCCAGGATCAGCAAACGAAGTTCAGGAACGGTAGTAGAAGATCTCGTACACCGTGGTTGCTCCCTGCCGAAACTAGCTGCTTCCTCGACTCTACGGGCCCCAAGGACTCCCTGGAATGGATGTTGGACTGAACGATTACTACACTGCAACCGCTCTCGATGAGTGCTACATGAATACTGCCTGAAAACTCTTGTACACTGAATCAGCAGCGATATAGGGTGACGTCACAGACTACCTGCGCACAGACGTAATTCCTATACATTCTATGCTGTACGTAAGAACATTCTGGACACGCCACGAGTTTGCAAATTGTATTTCCGTTTTCTCGATTTTTCTAGAACACACGTTTCCACTACATATGAATAAATTAAATTAACCTTTTTATACGCGCACAACACTTCACTCAAACACTAAACTATAGCTTTATAATTTTTATATCGTCTTATTACTAATTTATACTATTATTCTTAATTTTTAGCAATATTTTTACTTTCAATCTCACCCCAATTGTCCCAGACACCCACTACAGCTGGTCATAATTATGCTTTACATAATCACATATGGTGTGACCGCCTGTCACATTGCAAATGTTTATTGTAATTTTATTAACTGTTGATGTTGTGCTGTTGTTATATCGTCTGCTGTACTTATTGAATATTAGTGTTACGACATCACAGAATAATCTACGTGTTTCTCGAACGATCCATTGGAATTCGGCTGAATGTTGTGGGGTTTTCTGATTTCAACAAGCGCTTGCGAGGTTTTTCTAGACGCCACCAGCCTCGCTGACTGTGTCAAGGCCGCAATTAATTACGTCGTAGTGTAGAGATAATGCGTAGTTGTGGAATGTTCTGGTCTGTGAGCGGGGTATAAATACAAGGCGTCAGCGGCCTTAGTTGAGTTATTATCGGGCGATATTACTCTGTCCGTTCAAGTGGTTATTAGTGCGGTTCGTAATATTGTGGCGAAGTGTTATGTGTTTTTACAACTGCGCGGGACAATTGTAGTAAAATTTCGTTTTATATCAGTTGACATTTTTCTATTGCGTGTGAACAATTTTTGTATTTGATTTGTTGTAAGAGACTGTCTTATTAGTTACAAACTGTTTAATTGTGATAATTAAAGCTGGTGATTAGTGACTTAATTGGTGTCTTGTATATTGTTTTCCACTGTACCATGCGACGATCGGTAGACTATCGTAACATTATGTTTGATTCAAGAAATGCATAAATTACAGTTAAAAAATGTAACGTGCGTCAGCGTTAAAGCGTATATTCAATTAATTAATGAATTAATTAATTTTTATAAGTTCATCACACGTTTAAGCATTCGTAAGGACATGTTAAGGAAAATGTAAACAAAACGACTTTCGACCTTATTCCACTAAATTTTTTTTATTGCTTCTAAACGATAATGACTCAAACTAAAGTTAACGTGTAGACTACAAATTTCTACAGTAACATGAGCCTAATTATAACAGTTAGTTAAACGTTGATTTTTAAAGTTACTAAATATTTAACTTTTTATACTCTGTGTGTGTGTGTGTGTGTGTGTGTGTGTGTGTGTGTGTGTGTGTGTGTGTGTGTGTGTGTGTGTGTGTGTGTGTGTGTGTGTGTGTGTGTGTGTGTGTGTGTGTGTGTGTGTGTGTGTGTGTGTGTGTGTGTGTGTGTGTGTGTGTGTGTGTGTGTGTGTGTTGAATATATTAAAAATATAATACGTAATATAATATAATACGTGTGTTTATACGTTTAAAATATAATTAAATATTGTTATTGTCACAGTTCGTTAATGAACAACAATTCGTGTAATGTATTTACATAATTAGATTATAAACGTAGAATGGAACTGAACTCACGGCGTTAAATTTCGAATTCGCTTCAAAACAAATGCAAACTGCAAAAATATTCTACATTCGATAATAAACTAACGTACACACTGAGCGTTTTAATTATGTAAAAAATGTATGTTTATATTATGTTTATAAACAATCTAAATAATTGGTGAAGTATTTCTTTTAAATATGTGTTTACACCGTAATATTTAAGTACACCCACAACTACGTCATAGGTTACGTTTGCAAACAGGTGAATCAAACATTTTTTAAATATACCGCGTACCATATTAAGTACTCTCATAATATTTTGTTCAGAATGTGTATGCGTATGTGACCATAAACACGATTACATCTAATTTTCTTGTTCTGTAAAACTGTTATCATAAAAAAAAAAGGGAAACGCTGATGTTACAACCGATTCAGAAGGTTAACGTTAACGCTGAACAATGGAACTCAAGCAGCCAGATCAAGAAAACGGCTGGTTGATGTTTACAGGGAGCTAAATAAAAACTCCGCTGGAATGGGACTGAATGTAAATATCAGGAAAAACTAAACAAACGCGTGCTAATTTCTGCATCAGAAATCTGTATGCTATAGTTTATGCATTGAGGGTAATTGATTTCATCCAGTTAATAAGTTCAGATACCTAGGTAATATGATAAACAATGAAGGGCGGATAAACACGACAATACACGACAGAATACAAATAGCAAATAGGGCATTAGTTACATTAGACCATTGAAATACAAACTAATTAATCACAGCACAAAAATGAAGGTACGTAAGATACTTATTAGACCGGTTGTTGCGAGACGTGGCCATTGGCAACGAAGGAACAAGAATCACTGAGAAGGTTTGAAAGAAAGACTGTACGACTTGTTTGTGGCCCGGTTAAGGAAGACGATGAATGCAGAATAAGAAATGACCAGGAGATAGATGAGTTATTGAAGCGTGAGGACATCTCGACATTCCTAAAGGCTCAATGGAGACAACGGCTGGGTCACGTAGATGGTCTTCGGATGTTCAGCATACGCCAAAAGAAATCCTGAGGGCTCCGCTGTATAAACGCAGAAAGAGGGGTCGACCTAGAAGACGGATGACGTGCTGGAAGATCTCAGAAAAATGGACGTGAGAGGGTAAGGAGACACTGGAGAAGATTGGTGTTGGAAGCCAGGACTCACGTTGGGCTGTAGTGCTAAAGAAGAAGAAGAAGAAGAAGAAGAAGAAGAAGAAGAAGAAGAAGAAGAAGAAGAAGAAGAAGAAGAAGAAGAAGAAGAAGAAGAAGAAGAAGAAGGCATATGCGTACTTCTGTTGCATAGGTAGTACGTGGCATGTTTTTTGGTTTACTTTCAGACTAGTATTCCGTTTATTTAGATCTTTTGAATCATTTGTACTGCTCTGCTCCAATTTGCTTCTCTGTATGCAATTGTCTTCTTATTTATTTTTGAAACTGTCTTTTCTGTACACCAATGGTGCCCATTCACCTCCCCCCCCCCAAATCTCCTTATCCTTCCAAAGTCTCTTCTTTGGTCTCCATCTACTTCAATTATCTTCAGATCTTATTCAAGTAAGAACTATAATGCCGGCTCACTCCCGTATACCTCGCGCTCCTAAGGCTCTAATCTGATTCAACTTGTAAGGAAATAGATAAACAAAAAAGCAGTGTTGCCAGGTTAACTAATCTTCATTTCCCCACATACCTACCCAAAATTTCCCCACTGACAAAAATATGTGTGCATTAAGCAGAGCGTAATATTTTAAAGAATGTGAGCATTATATAGATGTTAACGTTCTGTTACAAGAATAACGTAAAAATTTAAAATTTATTTATTTATGATAAAAGAAAAATACATTCAGACGCTGATAGATCGAGCTCAATACTTTTGAAATCCTTTTTTTGTACATATTTCATTATTAGCCTAATATATTTACACAAATTTCCAATTGCTTAATTTATAAGGACAATTTAAAATTAGTGACACCCCCTTTTTATTATAATGTTTATAGTATCGTCAATGTGAATTGCTGTGTAGCTTACATGTTTTAAATTTCGAAAGAGTATAATTTACATTGTTTACATTGTACGTTTTTTAGTTATGCCATGAGTCGATTGTCGTTTTTATATTGTATTTGGCTGGAAGTTTTATGTTTATAAGTTGCTTTATTAATTTAGCTATTTTATAATTTTACGTTGAATTGTTATACGGCATATGTTAATTATAATATATAATACGAATATTGTAAATAGATAATTATTCGATCTATAATTATTCTATAATTATCCTCTACAACTCGGGCACATATGCAAAAAGTTATTCGATTCTGTTTGACTTTGCGACAGTTTTCGTTTGCAATATAACAAATTCTACACATAGACACACAGACACACACACCGACACTTTTAGGAAAATGAATTTTCTTCATGTTTTAAGGGTAGTACAATCAGAATCTGCACTTATCTCGAACACGATATTTTTCGCTATTACCTTACGGAACATGGAAGTAAAAAAAAATTAAATCAGTGACGGGCAATGTCCGCTTCTTCTTTAAGAAAACGACTGGTGACGCTGTTCGCAGTTTCCGAGAATACAATCCAGTGGCGCGGCGTAGGTACATAACACCTGTTGCCCTTTCGAAATTAATTCGAATTTTTTCTTGTACCAAGTGTTCTTTTTAGAGCATTTTCTGTCATTTGCTGGCTGGAAGAAGAGAAGAGGGTCCCGGTTCAACGGGATCTGACTCTCGTTATACTTACACAGAATAAATCAGAACGCAAATAATCGGATTAAAAATAACAAAGATAAACAGAGAAACACATGACTAAACGAACAAAACACAAATAGGTATAAGTGGTATCTGCTGCACTTCAGTTCTGAAAACGAACATAGCTGCTAACAGCGTTTTGCCGGTTTATACAACGGCAACACATTGGGTGGACGAATTCAGTTTGTACAGTGACAACTAGGACGAGGTCAATGACCTTACGCAGTAAAACTTTGCCGACGTCTGAGCCGGCAACACAAGACGGTGCAAGCGCTCAGCAGTTCCAAAGCAATGCTACGCTTTTCTTAAAGTTTCGCTACTAATATTGTTCGGATTTCAAATTATTCAATAACTAAAATATTTATTCTGTGATATAATTAATATTATTTTCTCTTATTTCCAGTACTGTTGCCGCCGGCAACACCGGTTACGTGGACGCCACGCTACTGAATACAATCTATGAGTTCGTCGAGTTCAACGAGCGGTTACATCGAACGGTTCAACAACAGGTTGTAAAACTGAATCGAAATAAATCAAATCAAATCAAATCGGTTCTCTATAATTTGTCTTCTCTGGCTAAGTGATACTGTGGGCGTAATACGACAACGTGCGAACGAACCGTTCTCTTCACCCACCCACACCCACAGTCAGGGACTTTCAACTCTTTAATGTTTCTCTGAAAGTTATACAGCGTGTTTGTTAATCCCGTTAGACTAACAGCGTTATCGATTTTTGCTGCGAAACCGCTCGCTTCTGTCCATGCAATAGTAAGGTTCGATTTACTCTGTCAGTCATTGCCATAGTGTAAAACACTGTGTTCATCGAATCTAAGGCGACGTAGAGCTAAGCCGACGAATCTAAAGCAACTCTTAACTAATTATGCCACACAAAACGCAGTACGATATTGATAAGGCAGTAATTTATCCAGTATAAGGCAAAGACATCAAAACAGTTTAAATTTTTGGTCGTAATAACCGTAGCCACACTCAATTTCGACATTCGATTAGGCCTATTCGATTGTTGGGAACGATATGTGTAATTTTTGTTACGTAATAGAAATCGTAAAAATGTATTTGTGTATGTTAGAAAATAGCTTGTAGACAATTAAAATCGCGTTTTATCGTCCTATTTTTTTTTTCAAGAAAAATGAAGCTCTGTTGCATGCCTGTGACGCTAAAAGTTAATTTAGTTAGGTTATCATTCAAACTAAAATTACACGTGGAAACCAATATGCCTTTAAAATAATATTCGTTTTTCGTTAAAACCATTAAAAAAAACAACTCGAAATAAGGCGGGGTGCTATACATGTTTCGCATAAAATTTTGCTTCCAGTGAAGTTTTCGAGATTTTACTGAATATGCTTAAAACAATATTGGTCGTCTAACGAATAACAAATCTTTTATTCACTTGTTAGTACGTTTATTTTTTACCTTACTATTTGGAAATAACTGTATTTTGCACTGAATATTTCCTGTTCGTGTGTTGTCAAAAAAAAAAAAAAAAAAAAACGTGTTCTTTATTTTAAATGTTACTCTTGTTATAAGCATTGTGCATACACATTAAACGTTATAATTTTTCTAACCATGGTTTTTATTTCTTTAAACAGTAAACTAAAAACCAGGAAAACATTATTACCTAACCTTATAAATGAAAACATTACGTATTCTCACTTTACAATAAGAAATAGAATAATTTAAGGGGAGTCCCTACTGAAAATGGCAAAAAATTGAAACATTTTTTGTCGTCCCAAATTGTTCTATGCTTAGTTCTTTATATAAAAAACAAACTAAAACATTTTTCCCGAAATATTTTGTAGGCAAAAACAAATTGTTTGGTAAAACTTAGCACGTAAGCGATTTACATTTCATTTAGGTATTATAACAAAACAATTTTATTTATATAATATAATTTTACACATATATAGGCCTATCATATTAGTACTAATTTGGAAATACAGCTGTTGGTATGGCAATTCGTGAGTACAACGCAGGCAATCTGAAAATTAATACTGACATGAAAACCATATGTGTTATTAGTCCTGGTAAGTTCACTGTTGAAGTAGCAAGAAAATTGACAAGAAAAGATTGAAACTCGCTGAAAAAAGAAAAGAAAGTAAGTACAATGAGACAGAAGGAAGAAGAAGTACGCTATGTTGAAAGAGGAAGAAAGAAGATTGGAAAAAGAGGGCCTAACATATGGACCAGCTGAATTTTAGTGACAATGTAAAAAAGTGAAATATAGACTACAGAGACATGATCGATTAGAAGATTGATAAGGACAGCTGTAGAAGATATTTGTTCCTATAAATTATCAAAAATGTAAAATATTATATTTTATTGTTTACTGTATTAGAATTTATTATTTAAAACCCATAGAGTAATACAAAAAATGATATCAAGCCTTTGTACTCCATAAATAAGTTATTTAATTTTCCAACAGAAAGGAATATTCTTAGAAAATCCGAGTTTCCCACAAATTCAATTTTTCATGTTTTTTACATACTTTTTGATATATCTAAAAAACTATCGTACTGCTTGAAATTTTTTACAGGTCTTTGGGATATAATTACCTAAAAAATATTTAATTTGGGCTTATAGTTCCTTTGTAATACATTTTTATTTATAAATGTAAAAATAAAAAAAATATTTGTTTACTATTTTCCTCACAAAAAATTGTTTTTCATTACATTCTAATAAAAATATGTGTTTTCTTAAATAATTTTATCCCCTTTAAAATGACACCTTCCAAAAGGTCACACAGGACTTCTAGTTTTTCTGGAATATCAATTTGAAAAATATTCCAAAAACGTTGCTAAGAAACGTTAAAAAATTGCATTTTTAGTACTAAAATAATTTTTTTTCAGTTACAAACTTTTAATGCAACAATAAACAATAAAAAATCTGAATAAATTAAAAAATTTCAAAATAAACATTTTTGCCATTTTCAGTAGGGACTCCCCTTCAAATTAGTTCACTTCTTCTTCTTCTTGCCATCGTGTTATATCGATACTATCGAATATTCAAAACATCTAAAGTGTAGTGTAGTCATTACATTGGGAAATTGGGGTATTGGGAAAGTATCAACATTTTTAAGTCTCTATGGAATAAACTACTGGACTGCAGACAATAGTAAACGATGTCGGATACACTGCGGGCAGAATAAACAAACCTATGAAGCTCACCTATTTCATACTCGCTAAGAGCACGTATCCTCAAAAACTGAGTTTGAACCACGTCTCAACCACCAGACAACTACAGCAATGTTTGCACAAAGGGATTTCATACTTGCAACGCGTCTGTAGTGTACCGCAGTTTAAAATGTTTATACTCATACAACTAATTAACCTAATAAATTATTTCGTCTTAGGCTATACGACTATATTTCTACCGGGACAATTTTGTTTTAACTTTGACATTTCCTTTTGTCTTTATTCTTGACGAGGGGGCGGACTTTAAAAAAAATACTAAGTGAAAGTAGATTTTGCGAGTAATTTTGACTAGGCTAAGCTATTAAATCTTCATACGATAGTTACAGAGGGAAGACCTTAATAACTACGAGTTCTCTTCTGTTTGCTCTAAATGCGTAGGCCTACCGTCCTCAAAACGGACGGTAACAAGACAGTATTGTTAGTCACTTTTTTTTCGGAAATCCGTCATCATTAATAATAGGGATAGCTTTCTATGGCCGTCTTCAGTTGAATTAATAACAAATTACCAACAAAAGACAAAGATATTTTCAAACCCACATGAAATAATGACAAGTTACTAGTCTTTTTGGAGCAACAAAAAAGTTGTCACAGTTTTGGTGACCGTGTCTGGCTGGAGTCGCTCAAATTTGAAACCAACTTTTCTGCAGATAAATGTTTTATAATTTATGTCTTCTTCTTCTTCTTCTTCTTCTTCTTCTTCTTCTTCTTCTTCTTCTTCTTCTTCTTCTTCTTCTTCTTCTTCTTCTTCTTCTTCTTCTTCTTCTTCTTCTTCTCCTCCTCCTCCTCCTCCTCCTCCTCCTCCTCCTCCTCCTCCTCCTCCTCCTCCTCCTCCTCCTCCTCCTCCTCCTCCTCCTCCTCCTCTTCTTCTTCTTCTTCTTCTTCTTCTTCTTCTTCTTCTTCTTCTTCACTACATGGCTATAACCCGTTCCGACTCCACAGAGCCTCTGACCATTTTTTCCAGGGTGTACCACGATCTCTCGTCCCACTTGCTTATATTCAAACACTTGTTTAGAAATACGCGTGTCTACCATGCGTTCCATATGGGACTTCAAATTCTGCCTGTATTCCTTTATTCTCTCCAGAACCGACTGTAAGTTCAGGTCTTTCCTTATGTCGTCGTTTCGTAGATGGTCTCTCAAACTACATCCCTTCAGTGCTCTTAAAAATTTCATTTCCGAGGCCTGTATTTCTGAAATATCTTTTTGCAGGAGAGTCCATGTTTCACATCCATACATTAAAGCCGGCACAGCCACGACATTATAGAACTGTAGCTGTGTCTTCCTCTGCGTTTTATTCTTCAATAGTCGTCTTCTTGTTCCACAAGTATAACTAAATTTATTTAACTTTCTCTCCATTTCGTTGTCCTTCCTATGTGAGATATCACATCCCAAATAATTAAAATGTGATCCTGCTCCGAAACACTATTATCAATTACAATTTTTGTTCTTACAGGGTTCTTCCCTAGCAAGGACATCACTTTTGTCATAGTATTTGAGATCTTAAAATTGTATTTCTGGCAAATTGTATGCAAGGTATAAATAAATTTTGTAACTCATTTTCACTCTTTATAATTTATGTGTTAAGTTAATTCATGTTCGTGACGTACTCCTTGTCACTATTATATTATTATGAACGTTCATAATAATACGAGCATTCATGCTCGAAACAATAAGCCTACAACAGGATAATACATCCTTTACTTTCTTCTGCCTAAGCAGTATAAAAGGTAGGCAAGTTGGGCTGCCTACTGTGAGCAGCACGGTAAACAAGCAAGGAAATGCGACCAACACTACGTATCAGCCGCCCTTCACTTCTCCAGGATGTTATCCGAGGTGTTCACTTTCACGCCTTGAGTCTACCTGGAGGTTGAAAGAACGCCTCTTGGTTTTATGATGCGCCCAGCAACCGAACCCGGTACTCGGTAGATTAATACCTAGGTCTCTACAATGAAACACTATATGCCTACTTACGAGTAATATGCCCTGGTATTAGTAATACACACCACCGAAACTCAGCTCTAAGGGTCGAAGAGGAAACCGTGTAAGAGAGATTGTACAGGGAACACCAGAAACATGATTTTTGAATAATGTTTTATTTTCTACAAATAGCCCCACATAAAAAACCACTACATCCTACGCCCCACGCCCCCCCCCAAAACCTCCACCATCATCATCATCATGAAGGTTCAAAATGTTCTACAAGGTTACCGCCACTCGTCTCAATATCATTCTCTCTCCATCGTCTCCCCTACTATACCCTATCCTCACCATCGGCCTAAAACAACTTGTTTCAGAAAGAGAAGGTGCCCAGAGGGTAAAACCTACCCAAAGCAAATAGGAGTAAAAAGAAATGAAAAGGAATCCATCGGGATACTACAACGTCTCTAATCTCATACCTTCCTTGTGTCTGATCTCTAATGTTGTCCCTTCCTTGTGTCTGATCAGTCGTCTCTAATGTCATACCTTCGTTATGCCTGTCGGCCGTCTCTAATGTCGTAATGTCGTCTCTTGCTTGTGCCTGATCGGTCGTCTCTAATGTCGTCTCTTGCTTGTGCCTGATCGGTCGTCTCTAATGTCATACCTTCCTTGTGTCTGATCTCTAATGTTGTCCCTTCCTTGTGTCTGATCAGTCGTCTCTAATGTCATACCTTCGTTATGCCTGTCGGCCGTCTCTAATGTCGTAATGTCGTCTCTTGCTTGTGCCTGATCGGTCGTCTCTAATGTCGTCTCTTGCTTGTGCCTGATCGGTCGTCTCTAATGTCATACCTTCCTTGTGTCTGCTCGATCGTCTACAATGTCATACCTTCCTTGTGCCTGATCGGTCGTCTCTGTCATACCTTCGTTGTGCCGGATCAGTCGTCTCTAATGTCATACCTTCGCTGTGCCGGATCGGATGTATCTAATGTCATACCTTCCTTGTGCCGGATCGGTCGTCTCTAATGTCATACTTTCGTTGTGCCGGATCGGTCGTCTCTAATGTCGTACCTTCCTTGTGCCGGATAGGTCGTCTCTAATGTCATACCTTCCTTGTGTCTGATCGGCCGTCTCTAATGTCATACCACCCTTGTGTCTGCTCGTTCGTCTACAATGTCATACCTTCCTTGGACCGGATCAGTCGTCTCTAATGTCATACCTTCCTTGTGTCTGATCGGTCGTCTCTAATGTCATACCACCCTTGTGTCTGCTCGTTCGTCTACAATGTCATACCTTCCTTGGATCGGATCAGTCGTCTCTAATGTCATACCTTCCTTGTGCTTGATCAGTCGTCTCTAATGCCATACCTTCCTTGTGCCTGATCGGTCGTCTCTAATGTCATACTTTCGTTGTGCCGGATCGGTCGTCTCTAATGTCATACCTTCCTTGTGCCGGATCGATCGTCTCTTAATGTCATATCTTCCTTTTGCCGGATCGGTCGTCTCTAATGTCATACCTTCCTTATGTCTCATCGGTCGTCTCTAATATCATACATTCCTTGTGCTTAATCAGTCGTCTCTAATGTCATACCTTCTTTGTGCCGCCGAAACAGTCGTCTCTAATGTCATACCTTCGCTGTGCCGGAACGGTCGTCTCTAACGTCATACCTTCTTTGTGCCGGATCGGTCGTCTCTAATGTCATACCTTCCTTGTGTCTGATTAGTCGTCTCTAATGTCATACCTTCGTTGTGCTTGATCAGTCGTCTCTTATGTCATACCTTCGTTGTGCCGGATCAGTCGTCTCTAATGTCATACCTTCCTTGTGCCGGATCGGTCTCTCTAATGTCATACCTTCCTCGTGCCTGATCGGTCGTCTCTATTGTCTTACCTTCGTTGTGCCGGATCGGTCGTCTCTAATGTCATACCTTCCTTGTGCCTGATTAGTCGTCTCTAATATCATACCTTCCTCGTGCCTGATTGGCCTTCTCTTAGTATCATACCTTCCTTGTGCCTGATCGGTCGTCCCTGATATCGTTCCTTCCTTGTGCCTGATCGGTTCTCTCTAATGTCATACCTTCGTTGTGCCGGATCGGTCGTCTCTAATGCCATCCCTCCTTGTGCCTGATCGGTCGTCTCTAATATCATACCTTCCTTGTGCCTGATCAGTCGTCTCCAATGCCATCCCTTCCTTGTGCCGGATCGGTCGTCTCTTAGTATCATACCTTCCTTGTGCCTGATCGGTCGTCTCTGATATCGTTCCTTCCTCGTGCCTGATCGGCCGTCTCTTAGTATCATACCTTCCTTGTGCCTGATCGGTCGTCTCTGATATCGATCCTTTCTTGTCGTCTCTAATGCCCTAATGTCATGTCTTCCTTGCGCCTGATCTTAATCGGGTCTTTATCAACGTCATCCTTACTTGATGTTCTTGTCAGTTTAAAACTTTTAATAATCTTCGATAGGCTTGTGTTTATCATCCCTTCTATGCAATTTTTCCGGTTAGGTTTCATTACACTGTTCTTCAGTAATATTTTAGACCCCCATCTATTCTCGTCTGTCTTCATCTCTGTATTTTTAATACGTAAAATCCAGGCAAGATCTCAATTGATTTGTGTAGATTCTTGTTTTCCAACTTGTGCTAGTTTGCAAGTACAGTAGATCTACTATTAAGCCTACTTTATATAACTTAGGCTAATTTGAATTTTTGTGCCTTTCAAATTTGATCTGTCTCTGTTGAGGACAATATCCGGATTGTTGCCGTAAATCAGTTGATGACAATGATGAAAGTTTCAAAGTTTGCACATTGATGAAAGGACCGTGAACTATGTGACTCCGTGGGCGAGTGCGGTGGTACAGGTGGGTTCCATTCAGCCTGTGTGTGTGTGTGTGTAATAGCGCTTAATTACAATGCAAGCGAGCGGGGCAGTGATATTTCGGACGGACGGCCGCACCGTAGACGTTGTGAATACTTAATGAAGATCCAAGGTCGTGGAGACCCGCGCCCCGCCCCGTCCCGTCAACCCACCAGCAAACATGGCGACCAACCAATTTGCCATTCCTGCTGTACGCTACGTGTTTAATGCGCTCATTATTACCGACTGTGGCCAGGCCAAACCAAGCAGGTATCGGTGTATTGTTTCTTTTCATGTTTTCATTGATTTAACAAATTTAATAATCGCCCGTGGTCGTTACGTGTGTATAATTTTCTTACACACTGTCAGTTAATATCTATCATTATATTACGCAATTTATTTGTGTAAAAGTCCGTCTATTGTTGGGCATATTATCAACTAATAATAAGCATGCAACGATGTTTATAAAACACAACAACGGATCTTGCATATCAGTAACAGCCGCTCATTACCATAAAAATTTCGGTTCTGTTTTCAATAAGGCTTTTCCTCCTGAAGTTGTCATTATTGTGCAGCGTATGGCTTGAAATTTATGGGGTTTACATTATTACATTGACAATAAACCAGGCTGTTAGGCCGTGGCCGTGGTCATCATAAAGACTATTTTAACTGTCTGTACTGCTGCACGGAATAAGTCAGTTGTATTCACGCCAAACCAGGTCCTTAAATTTCTCAGCCATGAGATTCTCGCAATAAGTAAAATCTCGGTTCATTTCTCATGAGACGTCACAGATACTGAACCTTTCTTATCTTCACCGTCTTAATAACTTCCCTTTCTTTCTTCATCTTTCTGAGAACTTCGACATTAGTTATATGTGCTGTCCATTAAATGCACAGTATTCTACGGTAAAGCCACATTTCGAAAGATTCTAATTTTTTAGATGTGGCTTCAGTTAAAGTCCAAGATTCTACACCGTAGAAGAAGACCGAGAATACGTAGCAGCGCAAAAGTCTCATCTTTGTGTTTATTGTTAAATCGTGACTGTTGAATAAATTGCTCTTTCTAGTCACGGCCTAATAGCCCGGTTTATTACCAATGTAATAATGTTGACACCGACCGTATCCCTGACGTCATAAATGTATGGAGTTAGTTATTGAAATCCCTGTCTATAGCTAAAACACAGCCTGGGTAATTACGATGTGATACGTGTTCAATAGGCCCGTCAATAATTGACATCTTTGTTCTTACTGGACGTTTTCCGTGGAATGCCGTAACATTGATTTTAGCTGTGAAGATCTTTTAGTTTTATTCTGAAGCAATTTATGGAGTTAGTTATTGAAATCCCTGTCTATAGCTAAAACACAGCCTGGGTAATTACGATGTGATACGTGTTCAATAGGCCCGTCATTAATTGACATCTTTGTTCTTACTGGACGTTTTCCGTGGAATGCCGTAACATTGATTTTAGCTGTGAAGGTCTTTTAGTTTTATTCTGAAGCAATTTATGGAGTTCGTTATTGAAATCCCTGTCTATAGCTAAATCACAGCCTGGGTAATTACGATGTGATACGTGTTCAATAGGCCCGTCATTAATTGACATCTTTGTGCTTACTGGACGTTCTCCGTAACATTGATTTTAGCTGTGAAGATCTTTTAGTTTTATTCTGAAGCAATTTGATTTAGTTTATGAACGAATACTCTTTAACCAGTTAATTGTAATTAAAATAATTAATTCATCAACCCGAGACCTTACGAATTCTGTAACCAATAATAATCTTTTACAAAAGCGGGTTGCTTGTCTGCTGTACAACTCCCAACTTGGACTTTGGGCCAGGAATTGGAAATCACAGTTCTCTTCTCCTAGACATGGCTGCTTCCACCACTGCTGAGAGTTCGTTCTGCCCTTGGGATTATATCGGAGTATATAACTCTTAGCCTTTGGGAAACCAATCCCCCTTTTATGAGGACAAGGCAAGTGCTTATTTGATGGCGGTACTTAATGTTCATGTCACAGCAGTGTCATAGGCCTACTGATGTGACCACGTCAGCTGTCGCCTCGGTTCGGGACAGATCAATTGCCGTACCCTTATTTGCAGCTGTCCATCATATCCGATGGAACTTCCGCAAACCATCAACTAGGACCCCCCCCAATAGCTGACCCTTGTCCTGACCTTTGAAGAACAAAGCTAGAACGGACACCCTCATAAAGTTTGATAAAACACTCGGTGTCTCGACATTCCTTTACGATTTTGAGTCACGCATGCTCGGGAAGATAGAGGAAAGGAAGATTCAGGGTGCAGAAATGAAGTTCCTGAGAAGTGTTCAGAGCTACTCCCGCGTAGACAAGAAACGGAATGAGGAGTTAGGGATCCAGCCTTTAAACGAGGTCGTCAAGGAGTATAGGAGAGGATGGTGTAATCATTTAAACCGCACGTCACCTAGAAGGCTCCCAGTAGCACTCTAAGCATACCAGAAGATTGGAAGAGAGACATCACCGTCGGTAGACCGAGAAGGAAATGAGTGTCAGAACTGATCAATTACGGCCTTTTCCTTAGAGTGGAGATGCTGGTGGTGGTGGTGGTGATGATGACGATGATCATGATAATGACAAGTCATCAAGTCGGAACTGCCAAAGTCGTTCATCGACCCCCCACAATAATGTCCGATTTCCAGAGTTTCCTCCAGTTTTCTCTCTCTCTCTTACCACATTCCTTGTAAATTGCTTCCGTGACAACCGACGCAATTCTTTGAACCCACGGAGTTTTTCCCTTACTGGTGATATTCGGTGTAGTAGAATAATTTAAGTAATCGATTATCTAGCATTGTTTCCACGTGTCCATACCATTATCTCCCTGTCATCCATACCATTATCTCCATTATCTTCTTCTTCCGCATATTCCGCGTCGAACACTTTTAATACTCAAGAACCCCTCCGGTGGGTGGCCGAAACATATTTTGACCAACATTCATTTCGACCCGGAATCCAAAAGACAAAGCACGGATTATGACCACACGACTTTACCTATTCAGTTCAGAACCCAAATCTCAGCGGCAAATCATGTGACGATCTTTCGGCATGCTGAAGGGTCGGTTTTTTTAATGACTTTTTATAAGATCAGCGGACAATAAACCAATATCAATAAAGTTTCGGATGTTTATCAATAAAGTAAAGCCAGTAGTGATGCGGAAACGTCCTTTATTTATGCGCAAACGCGTTATTATCCTTCATGATAACGCCCATCTACACACAGCTCAGTTAATACGTGAAACTTTCAATAAATTGCCTTAGGAGACTCTACCTCAACCTCCCTACAGTCCAGAGTTGGGTTCCATGTAATTTCCAGTTGTTTGGTCCACTCAAGGAGGTGTTACATGCAGTAGCGGATTAAAGGGGGACGGACCACCCCGGGCCCCATTTATTGGGGGCCTCCAGATTTTGAAAATTAAGTTTAAGACACCAACAATATATTAAATCTGTCATCAGAATTTTTACCGAACAGTGAATAATTCAGAGTGCGGAAATCAGGTCAGTTACTCGAATGAACGAATTCAGAAAAAAGTGCAGCACATATTGCGTGACCGAATAAAACCATGAGTGACAGTCATCGGAGACAACACAACTGTACAGATAGATAACATAGTGTATGTTATGCACTAAAACTGCTAAACGACGTAAAAAGAAATTGCCAAGTATTGTTTGCAGCAATGATAAATTTGTTTTGCAGTATATAAGTTTATTGTATATTATAAAATACTAGCTGTTACCGGCGGCTTCACATGCGAATATTTGATTTTTAATAAGTATTTTAATATAATTATTATTGTCTATGTCTATATGGCCTTCTGACAGCTCGTATAACAAATTCGAACTCATTAGTCAAATTCTCTCCAAAGCTGTTTTGAACACTTGTACTAAATTATTATGTTGGTGCAACACCTTTTGGAGATTTAAAAGCACCCGTTTATAAAGCCTTTGGAGATATTTATAAAGTACCCGTTAACTCAAAAACATTAGGTTTTTTTATTTTAAGTGTTACTGTGATATATGTATTGTATATCACATTAAACGTTATGTTTTCCTCAACCATGGCTTTTATTTATATCAGCAGTAAACTAAAAACCAAAAACCGTTGTCACCTAACCTCGCAAATGAAAACTGTTGAGAATATACTGGAAAACTCTGCATTCATTCTTAAGTAAATATACCTGTCATTGTAGAAGTGAAAGTTTGTACTGTGCGGTGGGCGGTCGAGCTGCCTGGGCGGAGCCTCAACCCGCACACATGCGCTTTTACTGTGAGAGTCTAGAAAAGCAATGTTCTGGAAGTTTTAAATAAAAGGAAAGATCTGGAGGCTGTTTTTCTATATAAATAGAGATGCCCTCGACAAGTACAGTTCAGTTTTAAATGTGCTCTTGTAATGTGTATTTCGTGTGTCCGTATTATGTATAGGCCTACTTGCTACTAAACTGTTCCTTCAATAAAGCGTGTGTTTGCTCCTGTACTTAAATTATTCATTATTTTTACCCATACCTTAACAGGTTATGGGCCCAGTCACATTGTAAAATCGGAGTGCAGTGTGTAATTGGAGTGCAAGTATAAAATATTTATTATATATTAAAATATAAATGGAACCGAATATAAAAATTGAAAAACTTCGAGACAAAGATAATTGGCATCAATGGCGCTTCGTAGTACGCACATTGATGGAAGAGGATGATGATGTGCTGGAAGTTTGCGAAGGAAGATTAGCCGAGCCAGCTGCACGTGCAGAAGATCGTGACGCGTTGTTGGAAAAGTTAAAGAAGGCGGACAAAATTGCCAGAAAGTTAATTGTTACAACAGTGGAGAGAAAGCCTCTCGAACTTATAATGGGTTGTTCTACTGCCAAGGAGATGTGGGACAAATTGAATACAGCATATGATCTAAAATCTGATGAAAATCTGTCGATGATTCAAAAACAATTTTTTGAGTTTAAGTGGACAGAGAGTGAAAGTGTTACGTATAATATTTCAAAAATAGAACAGTTGGCTAGAAAAATGAAAAATCTCGGGGGAAAAATTGAAAAGACTATGGTGATGACTCGTGTTTTAACATCTTTGCCACAAAAGTTTAATCATTTTCACGGTGCTTCTGATTCGGTATCTGACGATAAGAAGAATCTCGAAAATTTGACTGAGCGCTTGATGGCAGAAGAATTTAGATTACAAGAGCAAAAGGAAGTACACGAAGAGACGACAGCGTAGCTAGCTAATCTGAAAATCGGTCATAAGGAACAGAAGAATGACTCTTATAAATATGAGAAAAATGATTTGAAACAATAGCAGTGTTATAATTGTGGAAGACAAGGTCATTTAAAAAGGGACTGCTTCAGTTGTTATACGTGCAAAAGAAAAGTTCATAAAAGTAACAATTGTTTCATGAATAAGAATAATGGACAGCGAAGATGGTCGAATAATCAAGAAAGAAGTAACTCGTCTTCTGGACAGAAGAAATCAACATCGAGGATAGCACTAATAGGTGACAAAGGCAGCTGTGGCAATCGGGATGATCTCTGGATTGTGGATTCGGGTGCGACGGATCATATGTCGAAGCATCGAGAATGGTTTTCAACGTTCGAAGAATATACAACACCAGTCAGTGTAAGAATGGGCAACGGTATGACAATGTCTGCATATGGTAAAGGTAATATTGACTTTGTAACTTATAAATATAGTGAACGAGTAGAAGGTACTATCTATAATGTATTATATGTTCCTGATTCAATGTATAATCTGTTTTCTGTCAAATATGCGGGTAAAAGGGGTATAGATTATGAAATAACACATAATGCTACGAGATGTACTTTAAAGCATGGTAATGAAATTCTTGTAACTGGTTCCGAATATGAGCCTGGTAGTTTGCTAAAATTAGACATTCAAACTTTAATTCCAAAAGAATGTAACGTGGTAGAACAAAAGAGTAGATCGAGCATTGCTAACGGTAATGTTTTACAATTATGGCACGAAAGACTTTGCCATCAAAATGTAAAACATTTGATGAATTTTTTGAAAAATCTAAATATAAAATTTACGGATGAAAATTTCTTTTGTGAAGTTTGCGCTTATGGCAAAAATCATAGAATGCCTTTTCACAAAAAGATCGATCGTGCCACTAAAACTCGCGAAATAATTTATACTGACGTTTGTGGTCCTATGGAAGTAGAGTCTCTCGGTAGAAAGTTATATTTTGTTTCTTTTAAAGACGATTTTTCAAGTTATAGAGAAATTCATTTTATTCGAGAAAAATCTGAAGAAATAGAAAAACTAAAATCATTTTGTATCAGGGTTGAGAATCAATTTGCAACAAATATTAAAGAAATTCATTTTGATGGTGGTAAAGAATACGATAATAAAGCTGTGATCTCTTTTTTACATAGTAAAGGTATAAAATATTCGATTAATGTTCCATATACACCCGAACAAAATTCAATTGCAGAGCGCGATAACCGAATGTTATCGAACAGAGGCTGCTCGATCAATGTTATATTCAAATTCAGACTTACTTCTATTCTTATGAGCAGAAGCAATGAATACTGCTGTACATGTAATTAATAGAACAGGCCCAACAAAACAAAATAATAAAACTCCTTATGAGTTATGGAATGGAAAAACAGCTACTGTTGATAGATTTAAAATATTTGGAACCATGTGTTATGTACATATATCAAAAGAAAAGCGTAGGAAACTTGATAAAAAATCGATGAGGGGTTATCTGGTCGGATATCATGAGGATTGTAAAGGTTATCGTGTATACGTTCCGGAAGTGCGAGATGTCATTATAAGTAGAGATGTACTTTTTAAACCTGAAAGAGTATTAACTGATTCAATTATTTAGAATTCTTTGAACAATAATAATAAAGAAACTGAAGAAAATGAAATTATAACTCCTAAAAATAATGAACTTTTACTTAAAAATGAATCAAATGAGTGTGAAGAAAGAGAACCTTTACAATCTTCAAATAGCGATAACAATCAAACTGGACGACAGTTGCGCGATAGAACAAAATTAAAACGTACAGAATATTATGGATGTCCGATCACGTTTATTGCTGAAAAGTTACCATCTAATTATAACGAAGCAATTACAAGTAAAGAAAAAGATATTTGGCAAGCTGCAATGCAGGACGAAATGAACTCTTTGTATGAAAATAATACATGGGTATTAGTGAAAAAGCCAAAAGATAAAAAGGTGATTAACAATCGTTGGGTTTTTGTGAAGAAGCTCAATCCAGATGGTACAGAACGTTATAAAGCGCGGTTGGTTATTAAAGGTTATTCGCAACAGAAAGATATAGATTATAAAGAAACTTTTAGTCCGGTTGTTCGCTTTGATACAATAAGATTGATACTTAGTATTTCTGCTCGTGAAAATTTACATATCGGTAAATTTGATATAAAAACGGCTTTTTTATACTGTGACTTAAAGGAAGATATATATATGAAACAACCTGAAGGTTTTGATGATGGAAGCTCACGCGTATGTAAATTAATGAAAAGTTTATACGGCTTAAAACAAGCACCAAGATGCTGGACTGAGCACTTCACTAATTTTCATGTAAATTTAGATTTTTGCCAAAGTACGGGTGACCCATGTTTATACATATATAACAAAAATAATAATAAGATCTTGTTAGCAATTTATGTTGATGATGGACTTATTGCAGCTTCAAATGAAAGTTTGATTGATAAATTGTTGAATGATTTGAGTAAAAAATTTAAAATTACCAGTACTAAAGAAGTTACTAATTATCTTGGAATGGAAATTTGTAGATTGAATGATGGGTCTGTTTTCATTCATCAAAGTACTTATATTAACAAAATCTTAGAAAAGTTTAATATGTCAGAAGCTAATATTGTATCAACGCCAATTGATTGTAATCATGATGAATATTTATCAAAAACTATTGTAAGTAATATACCTTATCGTGAAGCTGTCGGCAATTTGATGTTTTTGCAAATTGTAAGTCGTCCGGACATAAGTTTTGCTGTAAATGTTGTATCTAGAGTTTTAGACAAACCAAGTGTAGCTCATTGGTCAATTGTTAAACGAATTTTACGTTATCTAAAAGGTACGATTGATTTTGGATTACTATATTGTAAGGATGGCAACTTTAAAGCTTATAGTGATGCTGATTATGCTAGCGATACAGTTACACGTAAATCAACTTCTGGCGTAGCTTGTATGTATGCAAATGCTGCAATTATTTGGCGAAGTAAGAAGCAACAATCTGTATCATTATCAACAACCGAGTCAGAATTTGTAAGTGCAGCATTAGCAACAACTGAAATAATGTGGTTAAAGAAGTTATTTAATGAATGCGATTGTAAGACTGATAAATATGATTTATATATAGATAATATGAGTGCATTAAAACTTATAAGTAATCCTGAATTCCATCAAAGGACAAAACATATTGATGTGAAATATAATTATGTACGTGATTGTTTTCAAAATGATGCAATTGATGTACATTATGTTAAAAGTGATGATCAAGTCGCTGATATACTTACGAAAGCTTTGTCAAAACTAAAATTTGTTTATTTAAGATCTAAACTTGGACTTAAGAGTAAAAATGAATTTTTTTTAAATTAATGTGATTGTGAGAATGTAGAGTTTTAGGGAGGGTGTTGAGAATATACTGGAAAACTCTACATTCATTCTTAAGTAAATATACCTGTCACTGTGGAAGTGAAAGTTTGTATTGTGCGGTGGGCGGTCGAGCTGCCTGGGCGGAGCCTCAACCCGCACACATGCGCTTTTACTGTGAGAGTCTAGAAAAGTAATGTTCTGGAAATTTTAAATAAAAGGAAAGATCTGGAAGCTGCTTTTCTATACAAATAGAGATGCACTCGACAAGTACGGTTCAGTTTTTAATGTGCTCTTGTAATGTGTATTTCGTGTGTCCGTTTTATGTATACTTGCTACTAACCTGTTCCTTCAATAAAGCGTGTGTTTGGTCCTGTACTTATATTATTCATTATTTTTACCCATACCTTAACAAAAACAGCACGTATTTTCGCTTTGGATTAAGAAATAGGACAATTTGCAATCAGTACACTTCTTTTCCACATCATAATATATTGATACAATCGTATAGTATATAAAACATCGAAAATGTACTGTAGGTACGGATAAAGGTACAGTTCCGATGCCGCTAAATAGCTTTTGTTTATTTACTTGTTACTATGGTTATTAATTCTGGTCTCTATGGTGATGTTGACATCTTTATACGCATAAATAAAAGGGTATAATTAAAAGGGTCTAAATCGTGTGAACAGGGCAGAATATCATATTCCAAGTTAGTGTTATTCGCCAAGTGTCAAAGGTTACCTGTGCAAAATTTGGTCAAAACGGTGTAACGGTGAGGATTTGTATTCAGTGCAAAGAAATCCTCAGACTTTGAGTTTTATATGTATATAGATGTAATAAATTTAATGCAGTCTATAATACAACTTCTATCATTTCTTTAAATTTTGTATTTACTATATTAAAGTGGATTTTATTTCAAACATTACTACAGCTTCTAATACAGTGATTGGACAATAAATATATAACAGTAAAGTGTTTTTGCTATGTAGGCCTACTGCTTAAAGATAAATTGGATTATAAACACCCGTGTTATGGGAGGGGGCCTTCAGGATGAAAACCTCCCCGGGCCTCTAGTGAACTAGGTACGCCACTGGTTACATGGTACGAAGTTTTATGACGACAGTGACCTCATATGACAATGGTGTCCTAAAATGGTTCCGACACCAACATAAGCATTTCTTAGCGGCAGCCATAAAAAAAGCTTATTCAAACACGGGGCAAGTGTATTAATGTTGTGGATTATGTTGAAAAGCGAAAACGTTGTCATACTGATTAAATAAACCGTTTTTCCTCTAGAGCTATTTGTCTCTTTAATTATTGAATGACGCTCGTATGTGTACTGAGGTCAATATTTTAGAATACAGAAGCAAATAAGAAATTAATTAAATATTTATTTTAAATTTATTTCAAGTGAATTCATTCAGGTTCCTTGGATGTGTTCAGGTTGGTAAGATAAACTTGGACAAACAAGTAGAGAAGTTTAATCACATGTGTGGAACGATAAGAACAACACTGAGTGGAAAGGTCAGAAGAGATAGTCTACTGAAATTGTGTAAAGTGATGGCAGTGGCGTGCGGTCTTTATGGCAGTGAGACTTGGACACTGAATGCAAAGACCCAAATCCGGATACAGGCCAGTGAAATGAGATTTTTACGATCAGTACTGGGAGTATCACGGAAGGACCGGTTAAGAAACGATGATATAAGGAACATGCTTGGAATATACAACCTGAACGAAAGGATTAAACAATACAGACAGGATTGGACAGACCATGTTGAAGGTTGCGTAAGAACAGGATACCAAAACAAATTTTGGTTTATAATCCGATACGACGGCGGAATGTTGGAAAACCAAAGAAAAGATAGTCGGACCAAGGAGTACGCAACAGATCGTAAGGTCCACAGCCTGAAGAAGAAGAAGAAGAAGAAGAAGAAGAAGAAGAAGAAGAAGAAGAAGAAGAAGGGCTAAATGTTTTGTTAAGACAAAAATATAATAACCGTTATTTTTACGAAACTGTACGAAACAAAGTATCGTTTAATTGATAAATAATAAAACTAGTAATTTTTATGTAATATGAATTTTTTGTTATAGGTACTGCTTTTTGTAAAATTTAGAATACAAATTTTCAATCAGGCGGCATCCTGAAAATTTTAAGATAACATTTTGCTTTGTTTCGTATTTACAACAAACAGTACACTTACTGTGTGGCCTGCACCAAATTTCAAATCCACACTCATTGAGTTTAGCAGTATTTAATTTTGCTTTAACTCGTAGAGCCATACAGACGGAAAACAAAAGATTTTTCGGTATATGTTTATCGGACACTTTCCTTCACATTAACGAGTAGAATCGTTTTCCGAAATTTGGAACCACCTTTGGGGACCACTCTATATGTTGCCAGCCAGTTCGACAAGAATTCTATCCCTTTCCATATTTCCAATCTCTCTCTCTTTCTCTCTCTCTCTCCCTCTCCTATCTACTGGTACACGCACGCTCTCTTCCTCTGTCTCTCTCTGTGTCTGTCTCTGTCTCTCTCTCTCTCTCTCTCTCTCTCTCTCCTCCCCAACTATAGTCACGCCGACTGATACACACACGCTCTCTTCCTCTCCCTGTGCCTGACTGTCTATCTGCCAATCTCTCTCTCCTCTCTCTCCCTATCTGCTGGTACACGCACGCTCTCTTCCACTATCTCTCTGTCTCTGTCTATCTCTCTCCCCCCATCTATAGTCACGCCGACTGATACACGCACCCTCTCCCCCCTCTCTCTCACACACACACATGTATAAAAAACATTACAATGTATAATAAATCTTATGTGTAATAAAGATTACGTAAGTGTACGTATATAATAATGTAGAGGGCGCGCGTGTGTGGGTAGGCGCGTGCACACGCGGCGTGTTATATTTCATATATAATACGTGTGCAACTGTAGTTCTTATAAGCTGATGACATCACTGCGGCGGCAATAAACACGATAGAGAAGAAGACGTTGTGGTTGTGTATATATCGAGGTGTCGCAGACTCGATACGAGAGAGAGAGAGAGAGAGAGAGAGAGAGAGAGTGTGTGTATGTGTGTGTGTTGAACGTGCTTCACGTTGGTTACACTTCACTTAACTTTGAAGAAGAAGACAAGGTAGTAATGCATTTTCGCCTTGTTGACCGGCCTGAAAGGCGTTCATTGTGCCATTTTTTCCATATGGACACCTCTCACTCTCTCTCTCTCGTCTAGTAGGGTGGTCCTCCTGCGTTGTTTGCAAACAAGAGTTCATAAAGGGGCCCTACGTGTGAGGCCTACGCGCTCACACACAAACATCAAAAGCAAACTGTTTTCGCCTTCACACAGACTGTCAACCGAGTCTTAAAAAAAAAATAAAAAGACTCAATATCGTAGCAAATTTATTTTCGGCTTAATTTACACAGACCACGTGTTGGAGCGTCTACTAAATCCTCACACCTTTCTTGAATGGCCCAGAGATCGTTTAATTGAGGCTCGTTCGCTCCTTTACCCTCTCGACTTTGCGGCGTTTATTACAAATTGTTCGCACCTCTCGATACCCACTTATCGCTGCTGCAACTGTTTAGATTAGTAAACAACTCCCCCCCACACACACACACACACACACACCAACTGGCCACCTACCAGTGTAACATTCATTGCGACCAAACCCACCCCATTTTAATGGCATTGTGTCTTGTAATGTTCTATCATTATCGCCAGCCATTTCATCATCATCGTCTCGTCATTAATCAGTTTATTCTTTCTTCTTCTTTAGTAAAATTGTCTAACGATTGGTTTCAACTGGATACTCACCATTTTTCTCGCTTCTGTGCATCAGTCTTCATCTGTTTATAGCGCTTACCGTTTCATACGTCATCAAGCGTTCCAACCTTTCTTCTTAAACGTCCTTTCTTTCCCTTCACTTTTCTCTCTATGATACTCACCTGCAGACAGTTTCCACGCGATATATGCCTCAACCAAAACGTCATATTACTTTCAGTAGTTCTCTCTCCTTTTGCATTCCCACCAATACATCATCGTTTCTCATTCAATCAGTTCATTTCACCTTAATCATTTATTCGCCACAACCAAATTTCTAAGCTCTCTAGGTAGGCCTACCTTCAACCAAGACGTTTTTCTATTTCTTATTACTTGAAAACTTGTCCCCAGATCAACTCGTGTTCCCACGAAAAACGTCGTGTCACTTTTAATCGAGTCACAGGTGCGTGAGGTCGTAGTGTGGGCGAACGTTTTGTTCATCTTGTTATTCGAATTATCAGTCACTGTAATTCCAACTTTGTCGTGTGTTTACTTGCTGAACTGCTGCTTCTTGTCATGTTCCGGACGAGGCTTTTCATTGTTTCCACCATTTTCAAGTCCTAAATCACGGCCTTTTGACAAAAAATAACGAGAGACTTCTAGGTTGCTGTGAAAGACGGATTCTAAGAACAGTATTTAGAGGAGTACAAGTAGCGCTATAATTATGAACTATACCATCTTTAGAAAGATCCAAACATTGGCAAGACAATCAAAACATACAGGCTGAGGTGGACATAGAGAGAATGGAGGAAGGACAGCCTACGAAACATATTTTCTACCAGAAACCAATGAGTAGTAGAAGAAAGGGAAGACCCGAAGTAGATTCAAAGATCAGATAGAGGAGGACTTCAGAAAGCTGAACATAAGAAAGCCAGGGCACGCAATAGGGAAGAATGAAATCGACCCTTGGAGCAGGCTAAGAGCCACCAACGGCTGATGAATGAAACCACGAACTTTGCATTGTTTGTTGAATCATATTTTGCTAAGAATTTTCTTTAATTATTTTACTTTAGTTTTTAAATATTTAAATATTATTGTCTTACCTTATGTAACTTATCGCCACTTTCCTCCGTACAATACGCTGTCATTGTTCGTCTTGTTATCTGAATTAGCAGTCTCTGTGATTCCAACTCGTGGTCGTGGTTTAGGACTTCAAAACGGTGGAAACACTGAAAGGCCTCGTCCAAAACAAGACAAGTAGCAGTTCAGCAAGTAAACACGACAAATTTGGTAAAAAAACGGGTTTTAGGCATTTTCATTTTTCAGGAAAGTTGAATACATTTACTAGAAATTGTAACGATAGACCGGTACAGCCTTCTGTACTTTTTAATCTAAATGAATCACGATTAATTAAAATATTGTGATTTTTTTTATTTTGCCTTCAAAAAAATCTTTTGAGGTTTTCTTGTCAAGCTCAGTAGCCGGGGTCTCAGAGAAGTAATAAGAATTAAAAACACTTAACAAATAACTATTATGCTGGACATCAATTTTTTTTTAATTTGATCTGGTACAGTTTAAGAGAAGGGTGGTACAAATTAACGAACGGCTTCCTAAATTGTACCACCTGACATACTTTTATTATTTCTTCAAAAAAAATTGTTTAGTTCGCTGAAGTACATTTTGCGGTCAGTAATAATTTGGTAAAACGAGAACTTTGTATGGCTGACAGCTTTAAAACGTTCCAAGATAATGGATTCAAGAAATATACGAAATGTAGTCAAAGTGGTACAATTTAGGAGCCTTTACCCTACCATTATTTTTTTCAGATTTGACTGCACTTGACAGCTTTACCGTAATAATACGCCTATCAAACATAAGCTTAAACCATACTTTGAAGCGGCAGAAAGCAACACTATCTTCTTAATGCTTTACCGACTCTGACGCGTTATCGGTTCTTAATATCAAACCAATCGTTCAGTTTCGTGTGAAAATCGCCAAAATCCACAACAAATTCACTCGCGCCTTCATACAGAAACGCGTGAGAAAGAACGCTTTCCCACTTTTGTTATATATAAATCTACTTTTTTTTTCAGTGGTAGAAAACATTTCAAGATAAGCGATCTGAGGGTACGTACACGGAAGTGCTTGGACATTCAGCACAAGATAACCATCTAACAAGTTACGGTCGGAATAATCTTGCTTACAAAAACCACTATTAAAGGAGAAAGAAATATTTTCCATTAGCAGAAAAGAAAGAGAGAGAGAGAGAGAGAGAGAGAGAGAGAGTGAGAGAGAGAGAGAGAGAGAGGGAGAGAGAGAGAGAGAGAGAGAGAGAGAGAGAGAGAGAGAGAGAGAGAGAGAGAGAGAGAGAGAGAGAGAGAGAGAGAGAGAATGGTAACAATGTTTTAAATTTTATAAAATGAACGACGGAGAAGAAGAAGAAAAAGATGTCGAGATGTTGTAAAAGACAGGATCATATGGTATCTCTATTGTTTGACCACGCCCAGCTTTTAGCGGGAGAGAGACAGGGAGAGAGAGGTCTCGACCGGCCAGGTGTTTGGTGTAACGGTAGCCTGAAGGAAACGGACAAGTCATCCTGGACGTGGGCCCGATCCTATTATACTGTATCGATAGTGACAGCCGGTTGTCGATAGGTCTCTCTGTTCGAGCGCATACTTCACCGACCTTTCATTGATCTCTCGACGAACCTCCAGAACCTGTTAATCATAATTGGAAGGGAATAAAAAACACAATGAATGGAATGTTCGGTGGAATTTATATGCGTTGGCGATCGTCCGCGGATGACTGTCGCTTCGTTGTTAATTAATTTAAAACGCGCGCGCGCGCGCGCGTGTGTGTAAAGAGAAAGGCCGCCCGTTCGCACTGTCTCACTGAGATGAGTGGCGTATAAATATCTCTTAACGAAAGGCGGAATAGGCCTACGTGCTATATGGCACAATGTAAATTGAAATTAATTATAATTTTTTTCTAAGATAATATCTGAAACAATCAAAGTAAATATTCTGTTAGGAAAATTTGTTAAGCGTTAGAGTATACATAGACATACGTACAGTGGAAAACTACAGTGTAAGAATCAGGAGTTAGCCTATCGGTACGCCCCCTTCACCCTAGACAGATAAAAAGACCTACGTACAGTGGAGAACTGCAGTGTAAGAATCAGGAGTTAGCCTATCGGTACGCCCCCTTCACCCCAGACAGATAAAAAGACCTACGTACAGTGGAGAACTGCAGTGTAAGAATCAGGAGTTGGCCTATCGGTACGCCCCTTCACCCACAGAAAGATAAAAAATATCATTGAAATTCCTTAATCACTTAACATAGAACAACTTTTAAGTAATAATAATGATGATAATAATAATAATAATACTTTTTATTCTCATTATTAAAATTTACGATATTCATTACATTCATGTTAAGGTATGGGTAAAAATAATGAATAATAAAAGTACAGGACCAAACACACGCTTTATTGAAGGAACAGTTTAGTAGCAAGTATACATAAAACGGACACACGAAATACACATTACAAGATCACATTTAAAACTGAACCGTACTTGTCGAGTGCATCTCTATTTATATAGAAAAGCAGCTTCCAGATCTTTCCTTTTATTTAAAACTTCGAGAACATTACTTTTCTAGCCTCTCACAGTAAACGCGCATGTGTGCGGGTTGAGGCCCCGCCCAGGCAGCTGGACCTCCCACCGCACAACACAAACTTTCACTCCTACAATGACAGGTACACTTACTTAAAATTGAATGTAGAGTTTTCCAGTATATTCTCAACACCCTCCCTAAAACTCTACATTCTCACAATCACATTAATTAAAAAAAAAAAAATTATTTTTACTCTTAAGTCCAAGTTTAGATCTTAAATAAACAAATTTTGGTTTTGACAAAGCTTTCGTAAGTATATCAGCGACTTGTTCATCACTTTTAACATAATGTACATCAATTTCTCCATTTTGAAAACAATCACGTACATAATTATATTTCACATCAATATGTTTTGTCCTTTGTTGGAATTCAGGATTACTTATAAGTCTTAATGCACTCATATTATCTATATATAAATCATATTTATCAGTCTTACAATCGCATTCATTAAATAGCTTCTTTAACCACATTATTTCAGTTGTTGCTAATGCTGCACTTACAAATTCTGACTCGGTTGTTGATAATGATACAGATTGTTGCTTCTTACTTCGCCAAATAATTGCAGCATTTGCATACATACAAGCTACGCCAGAAGTTGATTTACGTGTAACTGTATCGCTAGCATAATCAGCATCACTATAAGCTTTAAAGTTGCCATCCTTACAATATAGTAATCCAAAATCAATCGTACCTTTTAGATAACGTAAAATTCGTTTCACAATTGACCAATGAGCTACACTTGGTTTGTCTAAAACTCTAGATACAACATTTACAGCAAAACTTATGTCCGGACGACTTACAATTTGCAAAAACATCAAATTGCCGACAGCTTCACGATAAGGTACATTACTTACAATAGTTTTTGATAAATATTCATCATGATTACAATCAATTGGCATGGATACAATATTAGCTTCTGACATATTAAACTTTTCTAAGATTTTGTTAATATAAGTACTTTGATGAATGAAAAACAGACCCATCATTCAATCTACAAATTTCCATTCCAAGATAATTAGTAACTTCTTTAGTACTAGTAATTTTAAATTTTTTACTCAAATCATTCAACAATTTATCAATCAAACTTTTATTTGAAGCTGCAATAAGTCCATCATCAACATAAATTGCTAACAAGATCTTATTATTATTATTGTTATATATGTATAAACATGGGTCACCCGTACTTTGACAAAAATCTAAATTTACAAGAAAATTAGTGAAGTGCTCAGTCCAGCATCTTGGTGCTTGTTTTAAGCCGTATAAACTTTTCATTAATTTACATACGCGTGAGCTTCCATCATCAAAACCTTCAGGTTGTTTCATATATATATATATCTTCCTTTAAGTCACAGTATAAAAAAGCCGTTTTTACATCAAATTTACCGATATGTAAATTTTCACGAGAAGAAATACTAAGTATCAATCTTATTGTGTCAAAGCGAACAACCGGACTCAAAGTTTCTTTATAATCTATATCTTTCTGTTGCGAATAACCTTTAATAACCAACCGCGCTTTATAACGTTCTGTACCATCTGGATTGAGCTTCTTCACAAAAACCCAACGATTGTTAATCACCTTTTTATCTTTTGGCTTTTCCACTAATACCCATGTATTATTTTCATACAAAGAGTTCATTTCGTCCTGCATTGCAGCTTGCCAACTATCTTTTTCTTTACTTGTAATTGCTTCGTTATAATTAGATGGTAACTTTTCAGCAATAACGTGATCGGACATCCATAATATTCTGTAGGTTTTAATTTTGTTCTATCGCGCAATTGTCGTCCAGTTTGATTGTTATCGCTATTTGAAGATTGTAAAGGTTCTCTTTCTTCAAACACATTTGATTCATTTTTAAGTAAAAGTTCATTATTTTTAGGCGTTATAATTTCATTTTCTTCAGTTTCTTTATTATTATTGTTCAAAGAATTCAAAATAATTGAATCAGCTAATACTCTTTCAGGTTTAAAAAGTACATCTCTACTTATAATGACATCTCGCACTTCCGGAACATATACACGATAACCTTTACAATCCTCATGATATCCGACCAGGTAACCCCTCATCGATTTTTTATCAAGTTTCTTACGCTTTTCTTTTGATATATGTACATAACACATGGTTCCAAATATTTTAAATCTATCAACAGTAGCTGTTTTTCCATTCCATAACTCATAAGGAGTTTTATTATTTTGTTTTGTTGGGCCTGTTCTATTAATTACATGTACAGCAGTATTCATTGCTTCTGCCCATAAGAATAGAGGTAAGTTTGAATTTGAATATAACATTGATCGAGCAGCCTCTACAATGATTCGGTTATCGCGCTCTGCAATTGAATTTTGTTCGGGCGTATATGGAACATTAATCGAATATTTTATACCTTTACTATTTAAAAAAGAGATCACAGCTTTATTATCGTATTCTTTACCACCATCAAAATGAATTTCTTTAATATTTGTTGCAAATTGATTTTCAACCCCGATACAAAATGATTTTAGTTTTTCTATTACTTCAGATTTTTCTCGAATAAAATGAATTTCTCTATAACTTGAAAAATCGTCTTTAAACGAAACAAAATATAACTTTCTACCGAGAGACTCTACTTCCATAGGACCACAAACGTGAGTATAAATTATTTCGCGAGTTTTAGTGGCACCATTGATCTTTTTGTGAAAAGGCAATCTATGATTTTTGCCATAAGCGCAACCTTCACAAAAGAAATTTTCATCCGTAAATTTTATATTTAGATTTTTCAAAAAATTCTTCACATGTTTTACAAAATGTAAAACATTACCGTTAGCAATGCTCGATCTACTCTTTTGTTCTACCACGTTACATTCTTATGGAATTAAAGTTTGAATGTCTAATTTTAGCAAACTACCAGGCTCATATACGGAACCAGTTACAAGAAATTCATTACCATGCTTTAAAGTACATCTCGTAGCATTATGTGTTATTTCGTAATCTATACCCCTTTTACCCGCATATTTAACAGAAAACAGATTATACATTGAATCAGGAATATATAATACATTATAGATAGTACCTTCTACTCGTTCACTATTTTTATAAGTTTCAAAGTCAATATTACCTTTACCATATGCAGACATTGTCATACCGTTGCCCATTCTTACACTGACTGGTGTTGTATATTCTTCGAACGTTGAAAACCATTCTCGATGCTTCGACATAGGCTATGATCCGTCGCACCCGAGTCCACAATCCAGAGATCATCCCGATTGCCACAGCTGCCTTTGTCACCTATTAGTGCTATCCTCGATGTTGATTTCTTCTGTCCAGAAGACGAGTTACTTCTTTCTTGATTATTCGACCATCTTCGCTGTCCATTATTCTTATTCATGAAACAATTGTTACTTTTATGACCTTTTCTTTTGCACGTATAACACCTGAAGCAGTCCCTTTTTAAATGAATTTGTCTTCCACAATTATAACACTGCTCTTGTTTCAAATCATTCTTCTCATATTTATAAGAGTCATTCTTCTGTTCCTTGTGACCGATTTTCAGATTAGCTAGCAACGCTGTCGTCTCTTCGTGTACTTCCTTTTGCTCTTGTAATCTAAATTCTTCTGCCATCAAGCGCTCAGTCAAATTTTCGAGATTCTTCTTATCGTCAGATACCGAATCCCAAGCACTGTGAAAATGATTAAACTTTTGTGGCAAAGATGTTAAAACACGAGTCATCACCATAGTCTTTTCAATTTTTCCCCCGAGATTTTTCATTTTTCTAGCCAACTGTTCTATTTTTGAAATATTATACGTAACACTTTCACTCTCTGTCCACTTAAACTCAAAAAATTGTTTTTGAATCATCGACAGATTTTCAGCAGATTCTAGATAATATGCTGTATTCAATTTGTCCCACATCTCCTTGGCAGTAGAACAACCCATTATAAGTTCGAGAGGCTTTCTCTCCACTGTTGTAACAATTAACTTTCTGGCAATTTTGTCCGCCTTCTTGAACTTTTCCAACAACGCGTCACGATCTTCTGCACGTGCAGCTGGCTCGGCTAATCTTCCTTCGCAAACATCCAGCACATCATCATCCTCTTCCATCAATGTGCATACTACGAAGCGCCATTGATGCCAATTATCTTTGTCTCGAAGTTTTTCAATTTTTATATTCGGTTCCATTTTTGCACAAATATTTTATACTTGCACTCCAATTACACACTGCTCTCCGATTTTAAAATGCCACTGGGCCCATAACCTGTTAAGGTATTGGTAAAAATAATGAATAATTTAAGTACAGGAGCAAACACACGCTTTATTGAAGGAACAGTTTAGTAGCAAGTATAGATAAAACGGACACACGAAATACACATTACAAGAGCACATTTAAAACTGAAACGATTCTTATCGAGTGCATCTCTATTTATATAGAAAAACAGCTTCCAGATCTTTCCTTTTATTTAAAACTTCGAGAACATTACTTTTCTAGACTCTCACAGTAAACGCGCATGTTTGCGGGTTGAGGCCCCGCGCAGGCAGCTAGATCTCCCACCGCACAATACAAACTTTCACTTCTACAATGACGGGTACACTTACTTAAAAATTAATGTAGACTTTTCTAGTATATTCTCAACAATTCACAGCACTAGAAATTACTCAGGCCGGGCTCCAGGCAGGGGCGAACCGTGCCACCGCCCAGGGCGGCAAATTTTAAAGGGCGGCAGATTCCGGGATGTTAAGTTTTGAAATTGAGGGAAAAAATAAAATTATTTACTTAATCAGTTAGCTGAATCACTTGATTACAACGAAGTCATAAAGGAGTTTGCCAGTGAAAAAGCTAGACGAGTATTTTTTACTTTCATGTTCCATAAGGAAATGGAAGTATGGTCATGGCGAAAAAATCGTGTTCGAGATGACGGCAGATTCTGATTGTACTACCAACAAAACATGAAAAAAGTCATTTCTCGAAAAGTGTCTGTGTGTCTGTGTAGAATTTATTCTATGGCAAACAATAACAGCCGCAAATTCAAACAGAATCGACACTTGTGTTAGCACACAGTCCTGAATTGTAGAGGCCTCAAGGCCTTTTGTTTTTGCTGAAGATCAGTTAAGGGAAATGGGTAGTTTACCTGCAACGTTTTATGTTTTAACAAGAGTAAAGTGCTTAATTTTGATAAATAAAGTATCCTGAAAAGAAGGTCATAATAATACACTGTAGAAAGGTAGATGAAATATCTATAAATGAAAAGGGTAGTTGAAGGGGGAGAGGGTAATTTTTTTTATTATAAATTAAAATGGTAGTTGATGATGGAGGAGGTAAATTTAATAAGTTTTATATGTGTACTACGTTATTGACAACAAAGAATAGTTTCTATGGAAACACTTCATTTCACTTTAACAAAATTCTATATTTTTCATTTTAATTTAAATCACGTATGAGTGAAAATATATCGTTCCTGTCAGGCAAGCATGTCTCAATTATGTAATGTTCACTTTTCCAAAGTTTTATTATTGTGATTACCGCAATAAAAAGGCCGGAAGAACACACACACACACACACACACACACACACACACACACACACACACACAAAATTCGCGTTATTTCTGGCCTCACTCATGTTTATTTTCTTATGTTTGCACGCTTTTTAAATGGAAAGTGCCGAAACCCACACCAACACAACGCGTGGAAGCCGAAAAGGTGGACATCGATTTGCTTCCTGTGGATCGCTGGGCAGTGTTGTTGTATTAAAGCAATTCATAAAATATGTGTACTTATTTCTATTATGATATGAGAATTATAAACTAACATGTGCATGTGTGTATGTATGAAAAATATATAAATATTTTTCTCCTTTAGAAAATTGTTGGTCCCTCCTTGAAAATATTTTGACCTCCCTGATGGCTAGTTATTTACTAGCCTGTGTGGAATATAGCGTTCTGACATGGATCAGAATGGTGGGTGTTAAACAGGAGACACAAACGTATTAAGGAAGAAATGTTTGCTGAGAAATTTATAATTATACGGGTGAACAGAATAGTCGTTCAGGAAATCAGAAGACAAATTGAAAGAAAGAAATCGAGACTCGATTTTAAAAAAGAAATATCGGTATGGAGAACCATACATGACTTCCATGTTCTAAGATTTATATTTAAAATCATTTACGAAATGAAATGTTTCCATAGAAACTACTTCTTTCCACTTATTGCTTCAGCCTTAACCACAGTACTGTGGTCACTAACGTATACCACCACACGTTATCGCACTCGATTTTCACTGATGATGGCAGTCGACGGCACTGCCGAAACGTCTGGTTTTACAGAAAACATTTGACTACGGCCAAACAGCCCAGGAAGGAATTTAACACCAAACTACTACTTTGTTGCCGATAACGTAGTACACATAAAAATTATCCCCTCCCCCTTCAACTATAATTTTCATTTATAGAAAATTACCCCCACCCTGTTCAACTAGCCTCTTCATTTATAGATATTTCATCTACGTTTCTACAGTGGATTATTAAGATTTTCTTATCAGGATACTTTATTTATCAAAATTAAGTACTTTACTCTTGTTACAACAAAAAAATGTCTCTGGTAAACTGCCCTTTCCCCGTAACCAAAATCAATAGGCCTTGAGTCTTCTACAACTCAGGTACATATGTAAAAAATTGTTTGATTCTGTTTGAATTTACGGCAGTTATCGTTCGTCATGGAAACACTTCTCTTGTTACAACATAAAATTGTTGGTGGTAAACTACCCCTTTCCCTTAACCGATGTCCACCAAAATCAACAAACCTTGAGCTCTCTACAATTTAGGGCTGAATGCAAAAACGTATTTGATTATGTTTGAATTTACGGCATAGGAAATGAACGTTCGTCATAGAAAAAATTAACCTTGTTATCACATAAAATGTTGCAGGTAAACTACCCCTTTCTCTTAACTGATCTTCACCAAAATCAAAAAGTCTTGAGTCCCCTATAATTTAGGGATGCATGCAAAATATTATTTGATTCTGTTTGAATCTGCGGCAGAATTCTGTTTGAATGTGCGGCAGTTATCGTTCGTCATAGAAACAATTACACTTGTTAAAACATTAAAGGTGGCAGGTAAACTACCCCTTTCCCTTAACCGATCTTCACAAAAATCAATAGGCCTTCAGTTCTTTATAATATAGGAACGTATGCAAAACATTATTTGATTCTCTTTGACTTTACGGCAGTTATCGTCCGTCATAGAAAAAATTACCCTTGTTAAAACATAAAATGTTGCAGGCAAACTACCCCTTTTCCTTCACCAAAAGCAACAGATCTTTAGAACTATACAATTCAGAGCTGTATGCGAAACATTATTTGATTCTGTTTGAAGTTGCGGCTGTTATCGTTTGCCATAGAAAAAAATTACCCTTGTTAAAACATAGAACGTTGCTGGTAAACTACCCCTTTCCGTTAACCGATCTTCACCAAAAACAACAGGTCTAGAGAACTCTACAATTCAGAGCTGTGTGCGAAACATTATTATATTCTGTTTTAATTTGCGGCTGTTATCGTTTGCCATAGAAAAAAAATCTACAGATATACACACAGACACTTTTCGAAAAATGACTTTTTTTCATGTTTTGAGGGTAGTACAATCAGAATCTGCAATTATCTCAAACACGAATTTTTTTTTGCCATCACCATACTTCATTTTCTTATGGAACATGGAAGTAAAAATTACTAGTATAGTATTGACAGGAAAGACTTTGATAACACTACAGACATCCCTCGGCTCCTCGCAGCGTTTATATAACCTAATCCTTGAAGAGAAGAAAAAGAAAAGAAGAGGTTATTTTTAGGTTGAATTTTATTGGTTATGCAATATATAAAATATTGCATCTAAAATGTTGCGTCTTTCCCTTCTATATTGTTTATTTAAACAAATGAGTATTTCTTAAAACAACCATTACCAATTATTTAAAGGAAATAACTGATTTACAAATTTGATTGTCATAAAAAGCAGCTGATCTATTGAAAAAGGAAATTACAGGATGGTTCAGGGTCTTTAACATGGTTCACGGTTATTTTGAGAGCTTATTTTACATGCTGAAATAAAGAAAAAATATCATATAGGCCTAAACCTGTTTCCGGAAACTCTTTGTTTTGAAGTTACGGCCAATGAAAGATTTTCTCACGTTTGCGATCTTAAAGATAAAAAATATAATAGTAAAATGTTTAATGGATTCCGCCCCCGGTATCTGCAGTAGTAACCGAGAAAATTGTAGCAAAACGTCGAAAACGTAGGACTTTTTCCATTCTTTTTCTATAAACGTAGGACATTTGCATAGAATTTAATTCTAATAAAATTATCCAAATAAAGTTCAGAGACTTATTTAAGTAGATAAACAAATAATATCTTAACAAACTTATGTTTCTCGTAGCATACATACGGAATGTCCTACCAATTGTTTTGGATTTGGAATCCTACAGTTAGCATAACGTCGATCCAATTTGGATGACACACATCAAAAGCAAACACTAGAACTAATTCAGCGTATTCATCAGCCGTAATTAAGTAGCCTGCTTCGTTATAACACAACAATCGCTCTTCTCAAATTTACGGGTAACGGTCAATCACAGTCAAGTAATTAAATTAATGACCAGAGATCAACAGTTACCTGCTTCCTTTATTGGCAGCTGGTACGTAGGCCTACAGCAACTGATACCTACATTTCTGTAATCTAACCAAGATATTCAAAAGGCAATTGTTAATCAGCTGCTAACACTGTATTGCCACCTTCCGAAATAAAAGTTTTTAAAACATTTTACTATCTCAATTTTTACCGTGAGACCGAAAATTTGGGAAATCTCCAGGCATCACTTCAAAACAAATGATACCGTATGTTTAAATGACGTTTTGTCTTTTTCAATCAGCAGAATACGCTCCAAAAGTAGTGGTAAAATCTAATAAATCATCTTGTAAACATATATATAATAGCATAATCTATTAAATTTTTTTAATTAATTTTTAATTAATTCAGTAAAGGAATTTAGATTCGGAAATGTAATCATTCACTACATTAATTTAATTGTTGCTTGATTAATCTTTTACTTTTCTATTTGTATAGTCATAAATTATTTCAAAGGTACTTTTATTGATTTTTCAAGATTTGTTTCACTAAAGTTATATTTTATAAGTTTCTAAGATAATGATTATTATTATTGACAGAATGGGAAGGTAAATTAGTTATAGGCCTATAGGTTTCTGGTTTTAAATAAGAGTTTTCTGTTGAATAAATTTACCTTTTGAACTTTTTTAAATTTTGCTTCGTAAAATTTATTATAATCAGCGTATTCTATTCTGCACACACACACACACACACACACACTGCTTACGTTATGAACTAAAGTAAGCGTTTAAGGTTTTTATGAAAATGTATTAACTATTACCAAAAGATACTTTTAATTTTCGTTGTCGGGCTTATTACAAAAAAAAAAACCTCTATAATAATTTAGACAAATACTACAATCTATTTTGTTGACAAACAAAAGTACAAAATATTTTTCTCCTTAGACAAAATTTTGTGACACTTCAGTTTGTAAATAGTTTCTTTTCAAACAAATTTCTGGTACCAGTTATTTTAACTAGTAAAGTGCTCACAATAATTAACAGTGAGCTAAACCGTTGTTCTAAATGTTGATAATTTATTTACTAAAAATGTATGATTTTGGTTAGAGAGAGTTGATTGGTTGTATAATTCAAAAACGTGATTTTTTGCAATTTAACTTCCTTATAAAACGAGACAATGGTAAAATACGGAGCATTCAAAAGTCGTGAAACTATTGTTTCTTTATAAATGAAACTACATTTTACAAATGAAGTAAATTAAATTACATCCTATATTAAATGAAACTATATTTCACAAATGAAGTAAATTAAATTACATCCTATATTAAATGAAACTATATTTCACAAATGAAGTAAATTAAATTACACCCTATATTAAATGAAACTATATTCCACAAATGAAGTAAATTAAATTACACCCTATATTAAATGAAATTATATTTTCTTTGTACGTAACTCTTAATGTTTCCTGCAGTACTTGTACATTATAGGCTATAGGCTATTTACAATAAAGACAGTACAACGTAAAGGATGCCAGGAAACTGGTACAAATTTTCTCCCACCTTCTGCAGACGCTGATAGTGTTGACCATATCGTTCCAAGCGTTTCATCCTCGCCATTTGAGGCCATCTTCAGTGTGTCTGAAGCAGGTAAACGTTTACTGACACGGTGTTCTTTAGTAACACCACAGTGCTGTTTGAGTTTAAGTCCTTCAGACATTGAAGATGGCCTCCAATGGCGAGGTTAAAACGTCTGGAACAAACAACACAAGACCACGGCCTGATAGTAATTACGACGCCGTGAATACGTGAAAGCTTAAGACATCATTTCGTAGGAATTTGTAAGAACTGCTTCTGAGTGTGTGTAGGCTAAATTTTTTTGCAGCAAATTGAATCATGTCAGTTTACTTGTATTGCTAGATAAATGAAAACAAGATATTTATGACGTGGACACTACTGACTCTTAAAACGATCATTCCGAATTGTTTTACTACTGTGGAGTGCACAAATACACGATTGGGTGTACATTATATTAGCTAGTGATACAAATCAGTTCACTGGTAAAACCTGTGGAACGCTTGCAAATTCAGAACGGCGCGTTCTCTCTTAAGGTTACTTACGGACATTTTTAAGATAACTGTCGTTTTTATGCGTTTGAAACTGTGTAAACTGAAGTACTAAACTGAAAAGTACGAAATAGTCCTAATTACGGATGGTAATCCTTACGAATACCTGGTTAGAAAAGGTCTTCTTCTTCCATAAAGCAATAAGTAAGTGAATCGTCTGTTTCGGTCCCAAACTTCCTTCCTTCCTTTAGCCTTTATAAAAGGGACTAAAAGTAAATATGAATAAATCAAAATACATGGCCACATGTAACCTTCTGCAAGACTTGATATTGAAGGAAGGATTGGGGAAGATTTCATGTACGGAGGAATACAAGTATTTAGGGGTGAAAATTACGGCCAATGGGAAGCATGACAAGAAAATAAAATTCAGAATTAATTTGGAAAAGATGGCTACATTTACATTAAATGGAATCCTGTGGGGTAAGCAAATTACAGCAGAAACTAAAACCAAAGTATTTAAAAACATTCTTAGTAGTGCCATAACTTACGACTCAGAAGTGTGTACTACCAATAAACAAGAACAAAATTAATGACTCCAGAGATGAAATTTTGGAGACGTTCGGCAAGAGTATCCAGACTTGAGAAAATTAGAAATTAAGTTATTAAGAACAGAGTGAATGTGTAGAATTCAATTGTTGGTTGTATTAAAAAAAAAAATAAAATACAATAGTATGGACACAATAAGGATGGCACAGGAAAGTTGCTAAGAAGATTAATGGCGTGGACACCACCAGGAAGAAGGGAAAGAGGAAGAACACCTATCACCTGGATAGAAGCAATTTAGACTGTATTGAAGGAAAGAAAAATTGAAGAAGATCTTTGGATGGACAAGCAGCAGTGGAAGATGAGAATTCAATCAATTCTGTAATCTCTGGTTCCGGAAAATGTGTAAACTTTGTACAGCCGGAAAAAAAAGGTCCAATGTAGGCTACTCGCAAGGAGCAATAAGTGTGAATCTGGTAAAGACCACAGCACAATATGAAGGGTGAAGCCGTTCAGTGATGGCACTCCCTTAGCCAATAATACTTAGTGGTGTAGGAAAAAAGAGAAAAAATAAATTAAATAACATTAGGTAATCAGATCTGAAGGCTACTGCTTTTTCAGTCTTCTTTAGGTGTCTGGTGGATCGTGAAGTCTCGACGTAGGCGAACCCTGGCGAAGTACGTTCATGTTATCCTTATGATTTCGTTATCAACGTTTGGGATTCGCCTGTCATTGTGTACGATTTTGTTAATAACACACCAGGTAATGTCCAGAATAGTTCGTATGCTATTCGATTGCAAATCTCTCGATAGCGAGCATCTTATTTTTGATGAACTACACGGTTTCAGGAAGAGCAGATCTTTTACAGACAATACTTTTATTATCACACAATTCAGGGTTGAGAAGCATTGTGAGTTCAATAGCGAAACCCATGTAGCTTCTTGACTTTAACAAAAACAAAGTAATGGCATTACAAGGCAAGGAACCGACAAGAACAAAAGTAATAAGTAATTATCAAATTGTAGAACAGGTGAACCGTTTAAACTATTTAGGAAATGATATTTCCTATGATTAGATATTGATATTGATGTTCAGTTACGTGAGTTGCAGACGATTTGTGGGACAGTCAATCGTAGTTTTAGAAACAAGGTACGTCGAGATACAAAATTAAAGTTTTACAAACTTACGGCAGTACTGTTCTATTCTATGGATGTGAATTATGGATGACAACTGAAAAACAAGAAAGTAAAATACAGGCCTCAGAAATGGCGTTCTTAAGAGGAGTTAACAGGTATTCTAAACTTGATCGTATATAAAATGATGCCATAAGAGAAGAATTACAAGTTTTTAACTTGATTAAAACATTAAAAGATTATAAACAACGGTGGAAAGAACGCTTAGAAAGAATGTTAGATTCAAGACTGGCCAAACAATCTCTGTAAATAGGCCTATAAACCTATAGGACACAGGTAGACCTAGGAAGAGATGGCAGGAGGATCTTTGAAGGCGGGACAGGCAGCACCTTGCCTATGACGTGATGTGAAGATTATGATAACGATGATGACGACGTCGATAATGATGATGATGACGTCTTTTGGAGCATAGCTATTACCTACTTAACTCTTCCCTACTCACTGACCGTAATGTCTTGATACCGACGTTTCTAGACCAGGGCCTAGACCGTATTATGTCCCAACACTAGTATCAAAAATTCATTGATATTCGTTCATTGAAATTCAAGGTGTCCTATAGACCCAGGAAGAGGACACAGGTGTCCTATAGACCCAGGAAGAGATGGGTGGAGGATCTTTGAAAACGGAACAGGCAGCATCTAGCCCACGCCCGTGATGTGAAGAAGATGATCTCTGAATAACATTGGTGTTGGATGGACGCGGCGCTACAGCTGGACTCTGTAGCATATCTCCAAATAGGTTTGATCACGGTAATATATTATTGTAGCCTATATTAGTAGCCACATCTGTGAAGCAAGTAAAAAACTGTTTAATTGGCCTACATACATTTAAGTCGCTGTGGAATTAATTACTGCTCTCTAAACAAGGTGAAAGGAGTTGGATTCACGGGGGGGGGGGGGGGTAATAAACATTCGAATGTTACCTCTTCCCACGTGCTAAGAGGAAGTAATCTCGAAACTACGGCAAAATGTTTAAACCACCTCTCAACCCAGCAGATAACTACATGAAGAGACTTCGTACACACAAGGCGAGTAGGCCTACGGCGTACCGAAATGACATTGTTCGTACTCAAATAGTCCTAATTAATTATCTAATTCAGCAGATAGGCCTACGACTATTTTTTACCAGTAGGCCTATATTTTTTTTAATTTTTGACATTACTTTATAGATTAAACGTTGGTAGGTTTTAATCCCCAAACCCCTCACTGGCCGCAAATAAATCTTATAGCAGAAGATCATTCTCAAAAGAAGACACACACACACACACACACACACAATACACCGGTTGTGCTGGGTGCGTATATAACGCGAATTGATAACCAAAAGAGGGTCTGGTATAATTATTATGTAGCCCAGTAATAATCTGGGCCCAGCTGCTGGTAGTCGCGACAAAAGGACCACTCTAGCGTCAGCGTATAGCGTGCGACAGGCGTAATGTTTGACAATTACTTATTAGCGTGCATGTATGTGTGCGTGTGTGTGTAAGTGCGCGGGGCGTGCCCGGCGCCGACCAATCCGGCCGCCGTGTATACCACACCGGACCAATGCCGCCTCGCGTTACAAACCCCTATTGTTGTCGACCCATTGTTGTAACAACAATCCACTCCACTGTCAAGTATATTTTAGATACGGTTATTCGTGTATTATATAGAATATGATAATAGCTGGTTTTCTTCGCGTACGTAATTGCGTAATTGTGTATGACTGAATCATTTATCCAAAATAGTTTTCAGTCATTCAGTATATACTGTAGAACCTCACTAATTCATTTGCAACATACTTCATGACGGTTTACTCAAAACTTTGAGACGCATAGAATTTATAAAATGATATGGGAAGATCCTGGATTTGTCATTTGTCCTGTGAAAAATAGGAAGTGTAGCTTTCAAGCTACTTTCTGCTCCCCCCGCCCACAAGCTTGTCTAATTCCCACCATCACGACCAGCTCCTAGTTTCGCGACTGATAAGTACAAATTATTTATTAAGCTGTTGTCAAGACATTTTCTCACATTTAAAACAAACCACTTTGTTGAAAAGCCCCAACATGGTAATAAATTAATGACTGTCTCTAATGGTATGGCACTAAGCGCGTTGCAAAATTTTCTTCTTCTTCTTCTTCTTCTTCTTCTTCTTTACCTTCTCCTACTCCTTCGTGCATGTATTGAGTCTGGATATGTTATAGTGTTATACAGATGGGCCTTACGTCTCTTGAGTCTTGGGTTCGACTCTTCATTAATGATATGAAGACTCTTGCTCCTTGAGTACAACAAAAAGTACGTTAGATTATAGGCATATTAGATTAAGTCGAACGCCGATAGTTCGAACCTCGATAACTAGGACCCCTTGACATCTCGAACTTTCTTCGTTACCTTTGTTTTATTGTTATTTTATCTTTACGACTCGAATACGCTTTAAAAGAAACCTTGAAAACTCTATTGTTTGCCACTCTCTGGCCCCATAACTCGAACTTGAAGTAATGTATGTGCTGACCTCTGCAACTTGAAGTTCTATTAAAAAGCCTTTATACCGGTAACTCGAAAATTCGCCGTATAAATCGTGTAATACGCCTAAGTTGAAGTAACGTGTTTTTACAGTAGAAAAAATTACTACTTTCCTGTCGAAACATGAAACCCCCTCCCCTCCCCCTTTAACCAACTTGTCTTTACACAGGCCTATTCATGGATGGAATAAACATTAGCAGTCAGAATAAATAAGTATGAGCAAATAAGAATTACAGTGTATAATTTTTTACAGTTTTTGGTTTTAAATGGTTGTTAGTAAACAAATCATAGACAATTTTAAAATGTAGGCTAAATTTGAAAAACAATTATGTTTATTTAATTAGGTCCAGCAATAGCTTTTGTTTTGTTTATTTTTTTGTAAACTTTTGTTTTTAAAACATCTAACTGGATTTTCATTATATTCAGCATTTTATCAATGGATATTTTACTAACTTTTTATTCAAAAAGGCTTCTTACAAATGGTGAAAATAAAATGTATAGCCTATATTTGTAACACGTGTTCAATATACATTATCATAAAATTCTGTGTCCATGTTATAGTAGTATCTATGTTTAACAGCAAGAATACGTATTGTTTCAGTGTCATACTTAGAAGAACGCAGTTATTTGGTGTGCGAGACTGAATAGTAGACCTATACGCGAAACTATAACTCGAACAGCGGTAGGCCTAATGAATACTCGACCCTCAAAAGTTATAAAAGTCCCAACAAATAGTGATACAAATGAGATCCAACAGCGAACCTTAGCAACAAATAAATGCTACTTGGGACTGTTAAATCAAATGAGAAGTACCTTTAGTCATTCAAGATCAACAAAATACACCATCTATAAAACTTTAATAAGACCAGTCCTGACATATGGAGCAGAAACGTGGACCATCACAAAAGTAAATGAAAGACGTCTTTTAATTTTTGAAAGAAAAATATTTATGGTACAGATGTGACAAGAGTGTAAAGGATACTTATAATCAACAATTGTAGGCCTACTCACATTTTAGAGATGTAGACATTATAAAATATATTAAATTATCAAGTTTGAGGTGGTATCATTTTTTCGAAATGACGGAGGATGAAATATTGAGGAAAGTCTCGACAATGCAGCTGGGTGGAAGAAGAAGCTGAGGCAGACCAAAGCTGCGAAGCATTGAGCCGAACTATTTGGACTGAGGGACTGTAGAGCCAACGCGACAGATCGGGACCGTTGGATAAGGCTTAGAGAGAAGGTCAAGGCTCAGCAATATACTAGCACCAGGGATGACGATGGTGAAAGAAAATCAAAGGAACGTATGTGACGTTTCTTAATTTGTAAAAACAATTTTATATGAAAAATATGTTAATGTTAAATATTGGTTTAGGATTTAGGAAGAAATTCCTAAAGTTATGTGTGTTCGGAGCATCCCGCTATATGGATGAGAAACCTGGACGATAATGAAAGCTGGCAAGCGAACAATAAAAGTATTGGAAATGTAGTCCTATGAATGATGTCAAGAAATAAAATGGATGGAAATAAACGCGTACTGCAAGTAATGGGAGAAACGAGATATTTGTGAAAAACTGTATCGAGAAGACGAGATAGGTTGTTGGGGCAGGGCTTGAAATATCCAGGATTATCGATTTTGGTGAAGGAAAGAACTGAAGAAGAAGGCAGAGTTTGGAGTAAGACTACCTGACGCAGATTGTTGAGGTTGTGAGGATGTTGTAGATATTCGGAGCAAAGAGATTGACTCAGGAAAGTAAGAACTGGAGGATCATATCAACCCACAGAGATATTGGGAGATTGGGGCTGGAGGACCGCATCAAACCAGTCGGGCGACTGTTGACAGAAAGAGTGACTCACCTACCTTGGCAGACATGTTGCGTATATAGGAGTTTTTTGGTGCTCAGATAAATAAATCACCCGGGCCCGCACCATAAAATCAAGGTGCGTTTTTTAGCCCCCAGGTCGACTCAGCCTGTTGAAAATGAGTTCCTGGGATAACATCCTGGGGATAATAATGTACGGCTGAAGCGTAGCACTGGCCACACTGCCTTCCTTGTATGCCGTACGGCTCACATTAGGCAGCCTACCCTGCCTTCTCCTACACTACTGCAGGTGGTACACACGGGAGCCATTATTATTATTATAAATAAATCATCATTATTGTCATCTACAAGGATTAAACCAAGGATGGTTTGTTCCGGTCTCAAACAGGCAAAGTGTAGAGCTGGTCACTCCAGTCCTTCCTCGGACGTCCCACACCTCTCCGTCCCTTCGCATTATAGTTCCACAGTCGTTTGGGGATGCGGCAGTCATCAATTCCACAAAGATGTTGCCACCAATTCAGCCGATACTGGGCAATCCTGTCGAGTATAGTCTACTCATAATATTCAGTTCCTGCTGTATATCTGTGTTTCTTATTTGCTCATGAAGACTATACCCTGCCACGTGCCTGAGAAATCTCATTTCAGCCGCTTGAATACGACTGGCCAGGCCTTTCGTTACAGTCCAATTTTCAGACCAATAAAGAAATTCACCTTGTAGAGTTTTATGTGATAATAGCAGGGAATTTCAATGCACGTGTTGGACACTCCCATAATAAGAAATATAATGGGATGTCACGGTGAAAGAACGGAAAATGGAAATGGTCAACGCCATTTTTCCACATTCAAGATAAATAAATCTTGTTTTAAATCGTAGATTTGTGTTTACCGACGGAAGTTTACTGGTGAGAAATACGTTAACATGTTTACCATTACGACTGGCACACACATTCAGTCATATGTTTGTCAAGCACGCAGTGTGTCCGTAACCGCTTGTACGGTGTATGTATGGGTGTACGCGCGCGCGTAATCAAAAGGACCAGCAGAACCACAAACGGTCGGTCGGATATAATTGTCGTCCATTAGCGGTCGGTGAACACACACACACAATAAAGGGTTGGTCCCCTTGACACAGACTAATGGAGCTTTTTTCACCCCGCTTCCCCCCCCATAACCTCGTTAAAGTTACACCACTACTGCGGTCGGCGTCGTCAGCTCCATCGGACCTGAAAATTGCTCAACCAACCGGCGACGCGACTGCTGCTTACCGTAACGGATTCGTTTCAACTCTTTCCGTGTGTGTCGTTATTGATGACAACTGCCTGCCGCGCAGCGCGCCCAAACCTTTCCGCCGATCTGATTCAATTTACTTCCTAATTATTTTAAGTTTAAGTCACGAGGATGTAAGAATAAATATATATATATATATATATATATATTTTTTTTTTTTTTTTTTTTTTTATTATAGTCCGAAACTATTTTACTTCTATGTTCCATAGTGAAACGGAAGTATGGTGATGGAAAAAAAAAATCGTGTTCAATATAACAGCAGATTCTGATTGTACTACCCTCAAAACATGAAGAAAAGTCATTTTCCGAAAAGTGTCTGTGTGTAGAAGTTTTCCTATGGCGAACCATAACTACCGCAAATTCAAACAGAATCAAATAATTTGTTGCGTATGTAGCTGAGTTGTAGAGGACTCGAGGCCTACTGATTTTGATGAAGATCGGTTAAGGGGAAGGGGTAGTTTACCTACAACGTTTTATGTTTTGGTTTTGGGCCCACCTATATTTCATCTTCCTTGGTGTGTATAACTGATTACTTCTTCTTCACCTCAGGGTTTTCGTCTTCGTCTACGTCTCTTCTTCTTTGGGGTTTGTAACTTATTACTAGTTTTATTAGACAGTCATCGCTCGTCCTCTCTATACGCTCTTTCCGTTGTAATGCGCAACTGTCTAATCCTACCTTCACGCTGTATATTCCCAACTAGGCCCTTACACCTTGATTCCTAATTTGATCGAGGAGGAAACAACATTTCACTCGTCTCAAGACCTTCATTTCAGCGTCTTGTATACGTTAAGTGTCTTGTTTCCGCAGCGCTCACGACTCACAAACATAGGTTAGCACGGCTACTGTCGTTATCTTGTGAAATTTCAACTGTCTCTCTTGTGCAGTAATTCATAGCGTAGTAATCTGTTCCTCAGCAATTTAAAACCCTTCTATATTAAAAAGTTGGGTGTTGTACCTTTATCCGTTCCTGCAGTCGTTTACGATATTTCGATTATGCGATTGTTTGGCTTCGATCTTTAGTGAATATCCCACATAATTTTACGTAGGTGAAAGAATTATACAAATTTTAATTTTGTATGTTGCAAAATAGTTGGCTGGCGATTGCAGTTGGTGTTCTTAATACTTTTTTTTTTAATGAAAATAATTGTAGCAGTAGTATATCACAATTGCGTACCTGTGACGCTAAAAGTTGATGTTGTTAGGTTAATATGGGAACTGAAATTATACATGGAAAGCGATACGTGTGTAAAGTAAAACTCGTTTTTTTAACGGAAGCTACGAAAAACCCCAACTTGAAAGTAAGGCGAGGTGGCCCAAGAGCCACCCCTTGCCTATTACATGTCACTTTTTTATAGCAGAACCCGTTTCTTCGGTAATATTCGTTTTCCAACAAGTACTCGTTTTGTGGCTAAACAAAAATTAACGTCCATTATGAACAATATGTAGAGCATATGTTGTCATTCCTTAATACATTGTTTTTTGTGTTTCCCATTGACCATAAATATTTGTATTTTCCAGTTTACATTTGCTGTTGTAGTTTTGTTAATCTGTCAACTCAAAGTCGTTAGGTTCTTTACTTTAAGTGTTACTGTGTTAGAAGCATTGTATATAGGCACATTAAACGTTATGTTTTCCTCAACCATGACTTTTATTTATTTTAACGGTAAATGGAAAAACAAAAACCATTGTCACCTAACCTCACAAATGAAAACATCACGTATTTTCGCTTTGCATTAAGAAACAGGACAATTTACAATTAGTACACTTCTTTTTTTCCACTTCGTAATATATCGATACAATCGCATATTAAAAACATCGAAAGTGTACTGCAGTAACGGATAAAGGTACATTTCCAACAGTTGTTTGCCAACACAGCTGTTCGAATCTTACACAGGTGTACCAGTTGTTGCACTGGTGCACCTTATTGCATTTAATAACTCATTAGTCGTAATACAAAAATAAAAATATATATGACACTTATCAGACCGGTTGTTACTTATGGAGGCGACACATGGCCTTTAAGAAAAAGGAACTAGAAACATTAAGAAGATTTGAAAGAAAGATTGTAAGACGTGTTTATGGCCCGGTTAAAGAAGATGATGAATGGAGAATAAGAAATAACCAGGAGATATATGAGGTATTGAATCATGACGACACTGTGAAGATTTGTAAAGGTTCAACGAATACAATGGCTAGGTCGTCTAGAGCGGATGGATGGTCAGCGTGTGCCAAAGAAAATCCTGAGGGCGCAAGTCCATAAAAGCAGAAAGAGAAGTCGCCCTAGGATAAAATGCTTGGATGATGTCCTGGAAGGTCGAAGAAGAATGGATGTGAGGGGTTATACTGAGATGACAACGGATAAAAGGCTTTGGAGAAGATTGATGTCGGAAGACAGAGCTCACGTTGACTGTGCTAAAGAAGCCCTCTTTTGTCTCCCGGCGCGGCGGTTACGTCCTCAGGAGTTTCGCTGAGTTTACCACAAAAGGCGCCACCGTCCTTTGGTCCCGTACATCACTGAACTTTAGAGACAACTTTTTGCCAAACTGAGGAAGATTCCCAGTCCTTGGCCGATTGTTTACAGTGGCAGTTCTCTTAATGGAGTGGAGTGATGTGTTCATGTGTGTGTCATTCAGGAGTCCATTGTTATCGCAGAACTTTATCCCAGATACAGCTAAAATAATTAGACATGAAACGGTTGTCTGGTTGCGCTGTGTCAAAAATCTCATTGCTCACGCGTAGCACCGACGCAATGTTTTCGGGCCAAGTATTTTGTGTTCAGAACAGCGACATGGATGGTGTATCACATTATTGTGGTGTCATGGTTGGTCACCTCACAGCCCACATCCTGCACTGCATTCCCTGCCTCCATTACAGTCTACACGAAACTTTTCATGTCTTACTATTTCATGTGCACTCACCTCCACAGGGTGAGTCCGTCTGGTGGGGGGGGGGGGGCAGAAAACCAATTTTGATTTTATAGTCTGCCCGGAAAATCTAAAATATTTTGGAGAACTCCCATGTACAGTGGAATATGATAAACATAAGAAAAAAGGATGTTGTGAAAAATGTTATTAGAAGGAAGTACTGATGATTGTGTTACTGGCTAACATGTCTTTACGACTGGTAATATTATGAGACATGTTGACGGGAGTTATGCTGGGAAGAAGAGAGAGACAAAGAGCTTCTTAAGCCAAGTGGTTGCGGGATTGGATTCGTAAAGAGTCGAGAAACCGATCGGTTAGACTACGTCGAAACGGCCAAAATGGCCACCCACCACTCCGCGGGCCGCGGACGGACGTTGTTGCAAGCGAATAAAAGTCAGAGCGAAAAATATAAATTATATCAGAAAACATTGTTGTCGACATTGGTACAAACTGCGGGCAATTGTTGTCGTGTCAGACGCAGTGCAAGGGGTAATTTACTGCCACTGTAATATATTGTGATTTGCACGGCTTGGCTGCTGCCGCGATGGAGGTCAGAGGTGGCAACGAACCTGCCCAAGTACTGGTAGCCCAGACGCCGCCAATCCTGAGGCCAAAAAGTGTTGCTGAAAAATTTCAGTCTTTGGACATTTGTGAATACCTCGTAGTAAACTAACTGAACGACCTAAGCGGACCGTCCTCGGTAATAGCGTGATCGTTTGTCTGTCTGTCTATCTATCTGTTTGAAGTGTTCCAGTATAACTTTTGAACTGACCAACCGATTTTCGTAAAACTTTGAGCTCGCCAATATTTCTAACCTACAAACGACTATTGTATAGGCCGTAATGGACATGCTGAAGTTGATACAGTAGAAGCGGTTGGAACATACAAATAGGCCTACGAAGCAAGAAAAATCAAACATTTCCTTAAAGTAAAGTCGTACTGTAAGAGATCAAGAGGAAGGCTAAAGATGGCATACCAGTCGAACATTGGGACACTGGGACAGAACCGGGGCAATAGAATGAACGCTAAGTGGATGGACAGGATTTGGTGGAGTCAATGGACGGAGTCTCCCTAAAACCCGAAGCTGAGAGGCAGAATAGTCAGATAAAGAAGGCGAAGAAGAAGAAGACCACCATAGTTTTTGGAAATTTAAAAATTGTTGGACACCAGGGCCCCAAAAGTGGTACAAATTTTGGAAAATCTATGCCTAGGACTAAAGGGAATTTCGATCCAAACGCGAATGTAGCATTTTTACTTCCATGCTCCGTAAGGAAATGGAAGTATGGTGATCGCGAAAAAAATCGTGTTCGAGATAAGGACAGATTCTGATTGTACTACCATCAAAACGTGAAGAAAAGTCATTTTCCGAAAAGTGTCTGTGTGTAGATTTTTTCTACAGCGAACGATAACTGCCGCAAATTCAAACATAATCAAATAATATTTTGCATATGTGCTCAAATTGTAGAGGACTCAAGACCTGTTGATTTTGGTGAAGATCGGTTAAGGGGAAGGGGTAGTTTACCTGTAACGTTTTATGTTTTAACAAGAGTGAAGTACTTAATTTTGATGAATAAAGTATCCTGAAAAGAAGGTTATAACAATCTACTGTAGAAAGGTAGATGAAATATTTATAAATGAAAAGGGTAGTTGAAGGTGGAGGGAATAATTTTTCGTATTGATGTTATAAATTTATTCGACCGAAAACTTAAAAATATTTCAATAAAATATTATCAATTGATGTCCTTCCATGTAAACAAAGTATCGTAACATCGGATACGTAACTTAAACAAAATAATTTTTCGTTTTTCAGAAATTCACAGATTACAAACACTGGAGGGTTTCGCTTTCTTTCGCGTTGTTTAAATAAAAGATAATTTAATCAAATTAATTCTTTATTTTTAAAATACAGTATTAACATCTATGTAGAATTGGTATTTTGATTATCTTTCTCAGCGGTTTTACCAAAAGCATGCTGATATATTTAGTTTCTTTCTGAGTGTACATATTAAAAATAATTTTATAATTAATTGGAACATAGAAATCATGTATGGTTCTCCTTACCGATTTTTAACTTTAGGGTCACTACGGGCCAATACTTACTCCATGAATGCACGAATATTGGCTACAAAAAGCCCAAGAATGAAAACAGTTGAATTAGTGTGATCCGCAGTTGGCCGAAACGAAGAAAGCAATAATGGTAACTTTTAAGCCACCGGTAAGGAAATTCCGAGTCCTTGAAGTTTCTTGAATTCGATCTTTGTAACGCAGCCCTTAACTTGTGGCAATGGCATTTCTGTACCCTCGATCTTAGTTTACTTTTATCCCAATAATCATAAACATCTCGCGTTGTTTTCCGTTCCTTATACAGAATAGAAATGGCCATTGTTTTGTAAAGAAGAGTTCCATTTGTTTTCAAAGAGTTAACTTGTATAGAATATTATTTTTAACGATAATATGTCTTCTTCTTCTTCTTCTTCTTCTTCTTCTTCTTCTTCTTCTTCTTCTTCTTCTTCTTCTTCTTCTTCTTCTTCGTCGTCGTCGTCGTCGTCGTCGTCGTCGTCGTCTTCTTCTTCTTCTTCTGCTTCTCCTCCTCCTTCTTCTTCTCCTTCGTCTCAATGAATGTTTAATCGAGGTTTACTCCTCTACACGGGTTGCTTTCGACACAGTTTCAGAGTACGGTCAACGTTCAAGAAGAGAAATGGAAGGTGGAAGGCATTACTAGTCCTCGAATACTGTAATACCTTCGGGGTCAGAAAATAACAAGAGCTGGCCAAGAGACACTAGACAGGAAAAACTGCAGAAAGGAATCTCACCCAAGACAAGTTTAAGCAATGTGATAATCCCCAGCTAGAGCACGTCGGGTTTGCCAAGATGTGGACCCCCCCCCCCCCGACGGAAAATCTATTATTTTCCGTGGTTCAAATATTATTTTACAGGTTTCATTTGGATTCAAGTGGTATTAACACTTTATTTATGATCCACGTATATTACCAAATAATAATGTTAAATCCCTCGGTTGGCTACTGATCGTTCCAGACATTTTACTTTTTTTAACGTTTATTCATGCAATCTGTTAATACATAACAATAAGGATAATTGTTCACAGAATACATGGCATGAAGAGAACTAGTCCATTGACTAGATCTCTGTATGAGTATTATAACGAAAAGAAATAGTGTTGTTTAAACGTTTGTGTTGTTATCTGTCGGGCGTTACCTCCGCGCACTTTTGTTACTTACTCTGTTGACTGGATCCTCTGCAGTGATGTAGTCCTGTAACACAACTTAAAACTATGCTTTTTGTGGGCGCCACTTGGAAACGTTTGTTCCAAGAAAAAATTAAATGTGATTGATAAAATTTTTAAATCTACGAAAAAATTTAAACAAGTCGGTTTAGCTTGGAAAAATCAGTTAAGTTTAATAGTTCTTTAAAAACAAACAAATCGTCTGAAGGACTATCATTCATAAAAAAATTATAAAATTGCAGAGAAAAAATTATACAAGTTATTATTATTGACAATTTTTTTTTATATATCCAATCAAGTATCGGCTAGTATAATTCAGATTTTGACTCAGTTGAAAAGCATGAGTTTAATATGTGAAAAAACTTTACTCTCAGGACGTGACTCCTTTGAACTACCAAGACATATCAATTAGATGCCTTACAAGAAAAAACTAAGTGATTTGAAGGTGTATGTGTGGCGTGTAAAGTACAACTGTGTGATAAATGTAACCAGGTAACAAATGACTTTAATTTTGGTAACTCACGTTCCAATGGTCGTTTATTCTCTCACTGGACACTTCCTTCGGGTAGTTTCTCAATCTCGCCTCTTCGGGTGTACACTGAATCTATTTAAAGTCAAATTTTGCGATCATTACTTTTTCCGCACTTTTTGTCAAAACGTTTGGCAGTAGAATCTCGTTCAAACGCCGCCGCTACGAATCATCTGTTTAGCGTTGATTCAGAAATCTGCCACCGCAGCGCTGATTCCCATGCAGTGTTGAGGAAGGCTTAGTGTATTGTTTGTTTACGTTCGGGGGAATTATTTGTCACGTTAGTCAGTCAATGCGAACACAGCAGAATTCGTTCTCTATTTAAATGTTTGGTCCCTCCTGGGCCGTCGACGTTCTGGCTGCGTGATTTCTATTAAAATTTGCCGTATCGCTGCTCTATTTCAGCGATACTTTTTGGCGTAGACTCTCGTTGAGGTTAAGTCAGTCGGTTATGTCTATGTACGGGAAAAGCCTTCCTGCCGTGTCTTGTCGACTTCTCGCCTCTTTGGTTTCGCCTTAGCTGCGTTGATCAGTGTTGTGTGAGATGCATCAGTTCTGGAGTTCAATCTTCAAGTGTTTTTTGGGTCGAATTTGGTCTCGCTTTTATACTAAATCAGGTAGACTGTTTTCATCGACTTCCGGTATATTTGTGTAAAAATTCTTTCTAGACTGTTCGAGAATAAACGAAATGGAATGTCATAGAACAATTTTCACTTCCGTAGAAGCTTTTAGAACGAATTTCTTATTCTTCCTACAAAGGATATTTCAAAATTTACACTGGTATTTATCAAACAGTTTCACATTAGTACTCACAATTTGTATGCCATTAATGCATTTAGATTCCTTGTTTTTAACTGAATCTAGCGATACTAAATATGATTGGTATCTAATTAACTTAAGTCTAATAAACAATACAATATACAACCCTCACCTTGAGTTGTTGTCATTGAAAACTCAATTTTTATAACAAAAATTGTTGTGGAGTTACAAAGTTCCTTCCACAAGCTGAACATCTACTACTACTACTTTCCTACAACAAAATAAACAAATTTTAACATAAATAAAACACAAATAAACACAATTTTATATGGCCTCTGCTCATGGCCTAGATCCTTGTCAGTTTTCTAATACAATGATTAGTCTTTTTCTTTAATATATGTATTATTTCACTACTATACACACAGAGTTTATTATTTTGTCTATCTTTTGTGATACCTGGTTACTTTGTACATATATTATATTTATTACAAGATGACATAGTATCATTGATTGGTCTTGAGATGTCATTTTTTATGGTGTGACAAATCTCACTCTAATTAGTTAAATTATTTTAGAATTGACTTTACTTTCAACTGAGTTTGTTTCTTATTAAGGTATTCTGATGTATTGTACCTTTCTATCTTATTTTTGTTAGTATTATGTAAGTATTTAGCCAGATATGATTATTTTTGTACTGGATAATTGGCTTCAGCCATACATGGTATAAGTAAATATTTTGCTGACTTGACTATTACAATGTTAAAGTTGGTCAGGTATATTAGTATAGTTGCTTTATATCATATTACAGCTTTCTAATACAGTTTGGTTGCATTTTGGCAACATTAAATTCATAAATTATACAATATTAAATGCCTATTACATGTTTTTAGTTAACACTGTTTTTGGCTATTTTGACTGCTTTTTATTCGTTTGACAGCTTCCTTTATTTAAGATAAATTGTTCACTATTGTCTGCTTGACAATTACATATAGTTTTTATTTAAATCTGATAATAATTAATTTTTTCATGAAATCTTGGTGTATGGTCTCAAATCCAACACATTAATATTTTTTGTCATAACAAATATATCATTTTTATTCTAACTTAAACTCTTTCTAATAATGTATTTAAATCATTTAATACATTTATTTTATTTACATCACATAATATAATAATGGATCATGTCCATTTATTCACAAAAAATAGTTTTTAATACTCTATTCATAGTTATAAAACTTAATAATTATTGACTTTATTCTGGTGGATTCTGACATTATTTCTCTCTCTTATAGTGTCTTATGGTTTTTTCACTCTTATTCACTTTAATAATATATATGGGGTTTTGTCTTAGTCATAGTTTGGTCGTTTTTCAAGTTGATAGAAATAATTATCATACAAAATTACACAATTTTTTGGGACTACTTGGGTTCGATACTGTTCACCTCACTTTCCTCTTATGCTAACTTACTATATAAATGATTTCTTTTTATGGAACGTTCTGTGACGTTACATATGCCTCTTCGTTAAATTTGATAATTTTGGAAAAACATATCTTTGGTTTTGATGAAATTATCATCTCTATAATAACCCTTTATTATTAGCTTCTTTATATTTCATTCTTTTATCTTATAATTAAATTCCTGTACTACTCCTTTAATATATTAATCCAACTCAATATTCCTAGTTCGTTCTTTGTCATATCACCTATTCCTTTCCTTTTTACCTTGATGTTTTATAATTAATCTTTGATATAATTCCCTATCAATTCCCTAACTTACATAGAGGGTTGGGAGTCAGAGTGGCTCGCTATGGCATACATTCTCTGTCCCTTCCTGTCTATAACTACTGAAATCAGAGGCAACACATACCTGTTCAGAAAATAATAATTGCACCTTTGCAACAAATAATAATAATAATAATAATAAAAAAATACAATATTCAAAGATCATAGGCTCCTACACATAAATTCCCTTTCTTAAACTCTTCTGATTAATTCACAATTATATTAATATATCGTTCTCCGCAGGTTAAAATTATCGTTTAAATCATTCAATGTTAATAGCTATATTCATATTCATCATTACCTCCTTATGTAACACACTGTTTTCCCTTTTTTTTATTTTTCATTTATCATTTCCATTTAGTATCAAATATATGATAGTATTTCTCCCTCTTTTCTCCTTTACTAAGTGTCCATCTTGTAGTATTTATTAATAATAATCTCTCTCCTTCTCTAAGTACGGGTAAGCTGGTAAATATACGTTGACTTGGCTATTGGAAATAAATCTTGCCTATGATGGAATGTGTCCATCTCGTAATATTTATTAATAATAATCATTATACAATAATATTTATATTTATTTAAAAATCTCTACCTCCTTTCTAATTATGGCTAAGTTAAAAAATTCACGTTGACATGTTTAGTCAAGGTACCTTCTCTATGATGCTGTATTTGAATTGGGTCTTTGGTCATGGTACTTGGTCACTGATTGAGTATTCGACTTGCGATTTTTTTTTTAATCATGGTACTTTTTTAATGAAGTCTGGTTATACGTTCCTTCTACCTTGTTCCTAATTGTGTCAGTTACCTCGTAGGTATTGTTTTCATGTTTGATAATGTTTGGGTTATATTTGTCAGTTTGGGTTAATTACGTTGATTATTTCAACCCCTTTTGGTTGTGTTCCTTATATTATGTCCTTAGAAATAATTCCCATTCCTTTTTAATTCCTTCTCTTTTCAATATTCGACCTTCGATGTTTATCACCTCTACTCCTTCAAATGCCTGGTCTATGACATTTATTCTGGATGATTGATCCATGGCATTACCATCTCATCACATGTTTGGGCCATAATTTTTCTGCATAGCGGAATTCCTCCTCTCTCTCACTTTCATTTTGGGGATCATTACCTGGTTCTCGGCCAGTTTCTGCCAATACATGGTTTACATAAAATACTCGGGGTTTTTTGTCATTATTTGCCTGATTATGCTGTAATGAAAAACCCGGATTTTCGTGAACTGTTACCCGATTCTCATTATTATTTTGATTAGCGTTTGGCTCTTGTTGGTTGTTACTTTCGTTTCGGGGTGGTTCGCTACTCCTACCCTCTGAAAACTGCTGACGGTTATTCGCCGTATCACCCTGGCTACCTGGCGCCTGTTGAGTCATATACCCGTAACTTGGTAAATTGGGTGGATATGGTCGTCGATTATCGGCCATCATATAATTTACCTGGGGCCTATATTCATTTTGGTTTCTCCTACCGCCTCCTCCTTGGTTTCCCCCGTTGCGATAACCATTACGTTGACCATAATTACTTCCTCTATAATTATTCCCGCGATAACCGTTTCCCTGGTGGAAGTTCCTACCGTAGTTATTCCCGGTGTAATTACCTCTATTTGGTCCCGGATAGTTGCGGTTAATTGGGCCCTGAGTGTTATCATTTCGGCCATTTGGTGGGATATTATTATTCTGATTATTGGTGCTTAGATTATTACCGTTCCCACCTCCATTCCGGTTTGGTCCGTTATTATTGTTGTTGTACTCTACCTTACGATTGGGGGGTTGGTAATCCTGGAACCTTCCTGTGGATTCGCAATTTTCCAATAATTTGGCCAGATCGGCTATTTTGCTAATCTGTTGGTATAATTGGGCATCCTTGATCCCATAGCTGTAATGTCCAGCTAACTGCCTTACCAAACATTCTTCTGGGATCGGCGGTATCAACTTCCGTGCTAAACATACCTTTCCCAGGAAATAAGACGTCGGGGACTGTCCATAGGACGCATCGTATTTGCCATAGAAAATGTCCATTCTTACCCTGTTTTGTGCGGTCTCTGACCAATACTTTTCCTTAAACTGGCGTTTAAACTCTGCTAAATTCGTTATTTCTGGTCGTACCGCTATCCACCAGTTATCCTTAGTATTTTTAAACGTCTCGTCAAGCATCTCTCTTATCCTGTCCCACCTTGTTTCTCTACTTCTCCCAATAACCTCCTCCATTCTTTCCAGAAATTCCATTGGGTTTCGTCGATAGTACTGGAAGTTGATTACTTCCCTGTTTTCACCATGACACGTATGAGTGTTTAGTATTGGTGTGTCTCTCAGCGCCTCTAATCTTTCCTGCAGGTTTTTCTCTCTCTGGTCTATTTCCAGTATACTATTTTTGTTAGTTTTTATTTGTTCGTCCAGCCTGTTAGCGATGTCATATGTTTCCTGCATCCTCTCGCTAACGTCTTTCTGGACTTCCTGCATGATGGCGTCTTGGTTCTGCCTTACCTTGTTTTCGAGATTTCTAACATCTTGTTTGGTCTCTACTGCTTGTTCCTCTATATTTTCGAAACGTGTATTGTTTCCCTCCCGTAACCTTTCCAACTGTTTCTCCATATTCTCGACCTTCCTGTCACTATCAATTTTATTATCATCGATCTTTTTGTTTACTGTTTCGTACTTTATGCTAATCTCCTTTTTCAGGGACTCTATGCTTCCTTTTATTTCCTCCTTCAGGGATTTCGTATCCTCCTTCATTTCTTCCATTTTTTGGAACATTTTCTCATTAGTATTTTTGTTTGTTTCTTCCATTTTTTGGAACATTTTCTCACTACTTTTTTTAGTTTCCTCTTTATCTTCCTGTCTGTTTTTATTCATATTTTCTTCCATTCTTTGGAGCATCGCCATCATCATTATTACGTTCGCGTCTACGCTCTCTGTTATTTTTTCTGGTTCGGGTTTCTCTATTTGTTCTACCATTTGTATGGGTTCTCCTCCCGTTTGTTCCTCTAATTCGTCTGCCGTTTGTACCGGTCTTTCCATTTCTAGTGTGGGCGGTTCTAATTCTGTTTCCTCGACCTGTACTGCCTCTCCGTCTTCCACACTTAACTCGGGTTCCACAGTCTTCTTCACCTTTTTTCCCTTAGGTTGCGGCATTTTAATATGTTGGTAGTTGCCGGGCTTGTTCCGTCTTTTTCAAGCCTCACTAGTTGGGCTGCCAATTTATAACGAAAAGAAATAGTGTTGTTTAAACGTTTGTGTTGTAATCTGTCGGGCGTTACCTCCGCGCACTTTTGTTACTTACTCTGTTGACTGGATCCTCTGCAGTGATGTAGTCCTGTAACACAACTTAAAACTATGCTTTTTGTGGGCGCCACTTGGAAACGTTTGTTCCAAGAAAAAATTAAATGTGATTGATAAAATTTTTAAATCTACGAAAAAATTTAAACAAGTCGGTTTAGCTTGGAAAAATCAGTTAAGTTTAATAGTTCTTTAAAAACAAACAAATCGTCTGAAGGACTATCATTCATAAAAAAATTATAAAATTGCAGAGAAAAAATTATACAAGTTATTATTATTGACAATTTTTTTTTATATATCCAATCAAGTATCGGCTAGTATAATTCAGATTTTGACTCAGTTGAAAAGCATGAGTTTAATATGTGAAAAAACTTTACTCTCAGGACGTGACTCCTTTGAACTACCAAGACATATCAATTAGATGCCTTACAAGAAAAAACTAAGTGATTTGAAGGTGTATGTGTGGCGTGTAAAGTACAACTGTGTGATAAATGTAACCAGGTAACAAATGACTTTAATTTTGGTAACTCACGTTCCAATGGTCGTTTATTCTCTCACTGGACACTTCCTTCGGGTAGTATCTCAATCTCGCCTCTTCGGGTGTACACTGAATCTATTTAAAGTCAAATTTTGCGATCATTACTTTTTCCGCACTTTTTGTCAAAACGTTTGGCAGTAGAATCTCGTTCAAACGCCGCCGCTACGAATCATCTGTTTAGCGTTGATTCAGAAATCTGCCACCGCAGCGCTGATTCCCATGCAGTGTTGAGGAAGGCTTAGTGTATTGTTTGTTTACGTTCGGGGGAATTATTTGTCACGTTAGTCAGTCAATGCGAACACAGCAGAATTCGTTCTCTATTTAAATGTTTGGTCCCTCCTGGGCCGTCGACGTTCTGGCTGCGTGATTTCTATTAAAATTTGCCGTATCGCTGCTCTATTTCAGCGATACTTTTTGGCGTAGACTCTCGTTGAGGTTAAGTCAGTCGGTTATGTCTATGTACGGGAAAAGCCTTCCTGCCGTGTCTTGTCGATTTCTCGCCTCTTTGGTTTCGCCTTAGCTGCGTTGATCAGTGTTGTGTGAGATGCATCAGTTCTGGAGTTCAATCTTCAAGTGTTTTTTGGGTCGAATTTGGTCTCGCTTTTATACTAAATCAGGTAGACTGTTTTCATCGACTTCCGGTATATTTGTGTAAAAATTCTTTCTAGATTGTTCGAGAATAAACGAAATGGAATGTCATAGAACAATTTTCACTTCCGTAGAAGCTTTTAGAACGAATTTCTTATTCTTCCTACAAAGGATATTTCAAAATTTACACTGGTATTTATCAAACAGTTTCACATTAGTACTCACAATTTGTATGCCATTAATGCATTTAGATTCCTTGTTTTTAACTGAATCTAGCGATACTAAATATGATTGGTATCTAATTAACTTAAGTCTAATAAACAATACAATATACAACCCTCACCTTGAGTTGTTGTCATTGAAAACTCAATTTTTATAACAAAAATTGTTGTGGAGTTACAAAGTTCCTTCCACAAGCTGAACATCTACTACTACTACTTTCCTACAACAAAATAAACAAATTTTAACATAAATAAAACACAAATAAACACAATTTTATATGGCCTCTGCTCATGGCCTAGATCCTTGTCAGTTTTCTAATACAATGATTAGTCTTTTTCTTTAATATATGTATTATTTCACTACTATACACACAGAGTTTATTATTTTGTCTATCTTTTGTGATACCTGGTTACTTTGTACATATATTATATTTATCACAAGATGACATAGCATCATTGATTGGTCTTGAGATGTCATTTTTTATGGTGTGACAAATCTCACTCTAATTAGTTAAATTATTTTAGAATTGACTTTACTTTCAACTGAGTTTGTTTCTTATTAAGGTATTCTGATGTATTGTACCTTTCTATCTTATTTTTGTTAGTATTATGTAAGTATTTAGCCAGATATGATTATTTTTGTACTGGATAATTGGCTTCAGCCATACATGGTATAAGTAAATATTTTGCTGACTTGACTATTACAATGTTAAAGTTGGTCAGGTATATTAGTATAGTTGCTTTATATCATATTACAGCTTTCTAATACAGTTTGGTTGCATTTTGGCAACATTAAATTCATAAATTATACAATATTAGATGCCTATTACATGTTTTTAGTTAACACTGTTTTTGGCTATTTTGACTGCTTTTTATTCATTTGACAGCTTCCTTTATTTAAGATAAATTGTTCACTATTGTCTGCTTGACAATTACATATAGTTTTTATTTAAATCTGATAATAATTAATTTTTTCATGAAATCTTGGTGTATGGTCTCAAATCCAACACATTAATATTTTTTGTCATAACAAATATATCATTTTTATTCTAACTTAAACTCTTTCTAATAATGTATTTAAATCATTTAATACATTTATTTTATTTACATCACATAATATAATAATGGATCATGTCCATTTATTCACAAAAAATAGTTTTTAATACTCTATTCATAGTTATAAAACTTAATAATTATTGACTTTATTCTGGTGGATTCTGACATTATTTCTCTCTCTTATAGTGTCTTATGGTTTTTTCACTCTTATTCACTTTAATAATATATATGGGGTTTTGTCTTAGTCATAGTTTGGTCGTTTTTCAAGTTGATAGAAATAATTATCATACAAAATTACACAATTTTTTGGGACTACTTGGGTTCGATACTGTTCACCTCACTTTCCTCTTATGCTAACTTACTATATAAATGATTTCTTTTTATGGAACGTTCTGTGACGTTACAGCATTTAAAAGTAACAGATTATGTATAATATACGTATTTATAGTGTTAGAGTCTAGGTAAGTCCAGAGGAAATGTTAACTTCAAACGTTTTGTCTGCAGACTGTTGTCTAGTAGATTTATGGCTAAAGGATTCGTGTGCTCTTCAAGCCGTTTCACGTATCTTTCGCTGAACATCGCAATGGTTCCACTGACTGAGGGCAGGTCCAGGTCTCTATAGATGTCTTTGTTGCTCACGAACCACGGTGCGTTGGTTACGGCACGCAGCACCTTGGGCTGAAACGTTTCCATTATGGCAACATTGGACTTAGATGCAGTTCCCCAAAGCTGTAAGCCGTATGTCCACACAGGCTTGAAGACAGTGTTGTACACCAACAGCTTGTTTCGCATTGACAGTAATGATTTTCTGCCCAGAAGCCAATAATGCTTGCGAAACTTGGTGTCCTGTTGTTTTCTCTTCATCCAAATGTGGTTCCGCCAAGTCAGTTTTTTGTCTAAGTGGATGGCCAAGTATTTTACAGAGTCGGGTATTTCCAATCAGATGACACGAAAAACAATTCCAGTCTATTGGTGTGGCTCCCACGTTACTGAAATTTAGGAAACGCTTCCATTTCGCGACATCTGAAATACATGGATCATAAAAATACATATTATAGAACCTTTAACACTGGAGAGAGAAAGAGAGAGAGAGAGAGAGAGAGAGAGAGAGAGAGAGAGAGAGAGAGAGAGAGAGAGAGAGAGAGAGAGAGAGAGAGAGAGAGTGATAGATAGACAGACAGACAGACGTTGATCACCACCACAGGAGGTCCGGTGGGTCTATACATGTATATATATAGTAAACTGACCCTTCTCAACGCGGCGGCACACAACACAACGCCTTGACACTTCCACTTAATAAAAACAATTTGATTCACTTGTGCGATGATGAAAGCCACAATTCAACAACAAATGGCCTCAGTCAGCACTGAAGTTCCCATTACCCATTCACTCGTCACACACCGTCTGTTCTCGCCTTCTCATTCCAACGGATTAACAATAGATTTACAAGGTATATTGTGCACAATCATATATATATATATATATAACACGAGTCGGTCACAATTTGTTTTGTTTCCGTCTCGCTGACACACGGGGTTTGTATGGAAACTCAGACCGTATAATATTGTATTGTATTTCTTCAGTTTACCATGAAAATGGAGCTTTCAACAAAACGCATTTGCGTATGTGATTAGGCGTGCCGCGAGAATTTTCTACTATTTTAACACCAGCTTTCCTGGTCATTTATAACACACACACACACACACACACACACACACACACACACACACACACACACACACACACACACACACACGTACGCGCTTGCGATGCGTGCGGTAATCCATAAAGAGGCCGTAAACACATCGTTTGAACAATTTACGCGCTCGCATGCGGAACAATAACAATGCCTTACACACACACACTGTTAATATGTGTTGCTATTCATTGTTGTTGCCTCGTACAGCGAGTACCTCCTTAACGTAGGGATTTTACTTCTTAAAATTCACGACGTAAAGTGAGGCGATTTATCCAAAGGTACAACAGCAAGTGTACGAGGTTTGATCAAAAAGTTCGTGCAATTTTGTAATTTCCACCACAAGTGTCCGATTAAAAATGTGATGTGATGTGATGAGATTTTATGTGATGTCGGTACACATGTTAGTGACAATCGTCTAAAATTTTAGCCCTATTTGATGCACAGTTTAGATTTCACAGCTAATTGAGTAAGTCGTCTTTAGATGTATTAAGCGATTTTTCGCCATTCTACAATGCAAGATTGAAGAACGTTGATTAAATTTTGTGTAAACTGTGAGATAAACTGTTCTGTCCTGGTAAACGTGTACAGAAGGCTTCTGGCGAGACTGCTGTGCGTGAACAAGCGGTTTACGAGCTTCAAAGACTGCCGTAAATGAGTTGAAGATCGTGGTTGTCAGATGAAGATTACGTTTTGTGTTCCACGAAATATCATCGCTAGGCGCAGTGGTAAATAAAGAGTACTATTCGGACATTTTACGCCATTTGTACGAAGCTATTCGTAGAAAACGGCCAGATTTAAGGAAGAATAATTTACGAAAATTGCAGCCCGATAGTGCGCCTGGACGCACGTCATTGCTTGTTAAGAATTTTCCCAGACTAGGCAAACGAAACCGTCATGATGATGACACGACAACTGCCGTATTCACCAGATGTGTCCCAACGCGATCTTTCCTCCTCCCAACAGTGATAATTTCCACGAAAGGACAACGTTTCGCAACTTTTGAAGACGTAGAACGAAAATCGCTAAGCGAGCTCAAGGCTCTGTACAAAAAATTGCATGTCTGAAATATTTTGAAGACTGAAAAACGGCCGGCTTAATAGTGTTACATTCGACTGAGACTACTTTGAAGAGGGCAGTATGTGTCGATGAATGAAGGCATAATTTTTAAAATAAACATGAACTGCATGAACTTTTGGCAGGCTTTAAGCATGTACTTTTGGTAGATTATAAACATGAAACTTTTATTGAAATACGATTTTGTATGTAAAATATTTAATAAATAATTACCTTATTTTATCCACTAAGTGATCTTCTTTTTCTAAATTACAACATGTTTCAGGGCTTATATCCCCATCTTCAGGTAAAAACAATATCTACCCTATTGTTAGGGTTTCGTTAAAAAGTTCACAAAGACACAAACACATAACACACTTAAATAAATTAACATAGAACATCGAGTTTGCATCGGAACGCGCTACAACCGAACCAGTGCACTGGCCGAAGTCCGACTTCCAACGTGCACTGGTTCGGTTGTAGCGCGTTCCGATGCAAACTCGATGTTCTATGTTAATTTATTTAAGTGTGTTATGTGTTTGTGTCTTTGTGAACTTTTTAACGAAACCGTAACAATAGGGTAGATATTGTTTTTACATGAAGATGGGGATACAAGCCTTGAAACATGTTGTAATTTAGAAAAAGAAGATCACTTAGTGGATAAAATAAGGTAATTATTTATTTAATCATATACAGTGATCTAGAGACCATACAGTAACTATAAATATTTAATGTTTTACGACCAAGGAAGCAAAGAGATACAATACGGCAATAATTGTAAGCAAAATTTGACATCGGGCTAGGATAGACCTACTTGAATGTTTTTGTTCATTGCTTGAGGCTACATAATTTCCATCTTTCTTTGCACAGAGTCAGACGGGTTCGGTAAAAGGAGTGGAATCACTTTACACCCGCGCATTAAAGTAGAAACGAAGGATCGTGTGTTTTGTTGCGATCTGAACTTTGGAGAATGGTTTATGATCCGCCTCTTGACCACAGGAGATCTGGAGCCCCCTTCCTCAGTAACTTATATAGTGGAGCCCTCCAATAAACACTTACCACACCGTTTTCAACTGGACATAGTATAAATTTCTTTTTCTTTTTATCTTCTTGGTCTTTTTGTTCTTGTTCTTGTTATTGTTGTTGTTGTTGTTGTTGTTGTTGTAGTAGTAGTAGTAGTAGTTGTAGTTGTTGTTGTTGTTGTTGTTGTTCTTCTTCTTCTTCTTCTTCTTCTTCTTCTTCTTCTTCTTCTTCTTCTTCTTCTTCTTCTTCTTCTTTTCCTCCTCCTCCTTCTCCTTCTCCTTCTTTGCTCTTTCCATATTGCTTTTCCTATTTTACGAGGTTGATCTTACCATCTTATATCTCAGTGTTCCAGAGGTTTATATTCTTTAGGCTGGTATTTAAATTCGCTTTTAAAAGACAAGAACCAACACACGTCTTACATGGCGAAGACAGGTAGTAAGGCCTACCTGAATTTTACTTTCTTGTTTCTTGGTTGTCGTTCATAATTCATACCCATAGGACAGCACAGACATCCGGCATAAAGATTTTGTAAAAATTTTAATTTTGTATCTGGCGTACCTTGTTTCTAAAAATACGATTGAGTGTCCCACAGATCGTCCGGAATTTACCAAACTGATCACCAGTATCTTATCACAGCCAATATCATTTCCTAAATAGTTAAAATGGTTCACCTGTTCTACAATTTGATTATTAATGATTATTTTTGTCCTTATTGGTTCCTTGCTTAGAAATGCCATTACCTTTGTTTTTGTAGTGGAAATTTTCATAGTATATTGTTTGTAGATGTGATGAAGATTAAACACAGATTTTTGTGAAGTAGATTCTGTATTTAGAATTACAAGCAAACCACCAGCAAGCAACAGCACATTCATATATCTATCTCTTAACTAGTGGTCGCCCAGTGGTCGAAATTCGACCGTAATTCATTAAATTTTTAAGTTTGAACGTTATTGAGGTTCTTTTGTCAAAGAGTATCCCTCTATAATCATTGCATATAATTTTTTTGAATTTTGTTCTATTACGTCAGCTGCGAGCGTGTACAAATACGTCATTAGCGTGTGTTGTTTGCCTTAATTCCCTGCAATACCTATGAAATTTAAAATTTAATGTTAGTAACAGTTGAAAAAAAACACAATTACAGCTTGTATTCCTATTTATTTTTTGATATAATTCATTGTCAGTTTTAATTTTGTCATGGTATTATTGAATCAAATAAACGCTAATAAAAATGAAACTTGACATTCATAGAAGTATAAGATACAGTGTTTTCAATTCCAGTGGATTACATTTCATTTTTGGTAAGGTACAAAATTCGAAAACAGTTTGAAGATTATCTGCTACAGAGCTTATACAATTTTTTAATTTTTTTTTATGCATTAATTTTTGAGTTATTTGAAAAATGAAAGATAGGAAAAATGAGGTTTAGCTTGGCTAAGCCATATTTAAAAAGCAATAACGCGTTTTTTGACATTTCCTTGTGTTTTTTTTATTGCCATACTGACCAGGTTTCGCCAAGGCTACACAGTTATTTTGCCTATCTTTTTCGAATTATATAAAATTTAAATAAAAAATTAATACAAAATAAAAAATGAAATAAAAAATACGTGCCTCGTATTTTTTCATATATTTTTCATTAAATCAAAAAAACCGGGCGTTTAAAAAAATAAATGTTGTCCATTGAACTTAAAATAGTTTGAAAGTGAATTTAATGATTCAGAACTTCTGTGTAAACGATGTTTTTTGTAAAAACTCTTTCATCATTTGCTAAACGCCCTTGGCCATTATATTCGGAAATATAAAATCTCAAACCATCGAATGATCGAACTCTACTTGCTGCGACGTACAATTGACCATGTGTAAAAACTGGCTGCCTCAATAAAATTCCAATTTTTTCGAATGTTTGTCCTTGAGACTTATTTATTGTCATCGCAAATGCAGGTATAATTGGAAATTGAGTTCTTTGAAAGTTAAATGGTAAAACAGTACCGGAATATGTTAAATTTATACGTGGAATCAAAATTCTCTTATTGCGTGCGGTTCCAGTTAAAACTTCGCAATCAATTGCATTACGATGCATACACTTGATGCGCTGACATCTTGTTCCATTGACTAATGCTTCCTTTGTATTTAAGTTTCTGATCAGTAAAACAATGCAATTAACTTTCAATACTAACTTATGTGGTGGCAAACCAGTAATAGTCAAAGAATTCAAAAACTCTACTGGATAGTTATTGATTTCATTGTCATCATCACAAATTATTTTATCGTAGCTATGATATGTTTTCTGTTCACCTAGTATTCGATTAAGTATATCAGTATTAATAAAAGTACAATCATCATTTTTAGGTGCTAAAATAACTGACTTCAATATGTTATCTGAGAGTATGTTTTCGGAAATATTTCCATACACCTCATTAATAATATTATTTTCATCTCCTATTAATTGCTGAGGTATTTCAATAATATTTTCACCAAACTGAGGGAATTGTGGGGCTTCATCATTACCAATTTTTTTCAAGAATTCGACAAATTCTATTTCACTTGGTAAGGCTCTCATATTTTGAGTAAACGTTACTTTATGAAAATAAACAAATTTATGCCAACTCGTGACACAATTTTCAATTAAAGTTGCACGTGATCCATGTGGGACAACTGGTAAGATTTGCCGAAAATCACCGCACAGAAGTATCGTTTTCACTCCAAATGGTTTATGTTTATCATTTTCATCGCATAGATCCTGCAATAATCTATCTATGATTTTCAACACTTGCAGTGGGCGCATAGAAATTTCATCAATAATTATCAATGATGATGAATTTATGTAACGTCCATAGCTACTATTTGCGGTAATATTCGCTACAGAATTTTCCAAAATGGGTATAGGCAATTTAAACACATTGTGTAAAGTTCTACCTCCAAGTAATAGAGTTGAAGCTATGCCACTGAACGCTGTTGCAATGCAACTAAGATTAAGCGAATTTAATTTGTGAATGATTGCTGTTTGTGTGAATGTTTTTCCACAACCTGCATGAGCGGTTAAACAAAAAACATTAGATCCAGTATCATGGTGCAAAACTTCACGAATCACACGATCAATTAGATTACGCTGTTCAATATTTGCAGTTTCATAATGCTCACAAAACAGAAACTCTTATTCTATTGGATCAATAGCATTTGCTTCGTCTGTTCTCTGCGAATACGTGGGAACTGGTAAACCAAGTTCTTGACATGACAAATTATGAACATTCAAAATATCTTCAATTTCTAATAGAGCTGTGTTAAAGGATACTTCTTCGTTGTAATCTGTCAAAAAATCTTCACTAAGATATACTTTAAATTCATTCCATAACGCCAATGCATTGGCTGGCACATTTAATGCACAAATGTAACCAAATAAATTTCGCATTTGTTTTGGTGAATGTAATTCTTTTGCTTCATTTAAACATTCGCGCCATTCATTATCATTTGAAGCAATGCCGCGAGCATGGCACGCTTCAACAAAAGAAGTGTGTATAATTCCATTGTATGTTCTAACATCCTCAAATGATTTTGGACCACAGACATGTAATAAAAGCAATCGTAAATGGAAAAGAAGTTCGATGTCTTTTGGTGATACTACATATATGCGTGTAATGATTTTATCACCTCCACGCCTTCTCTTCTTTGATTTTTTTCGGGAATCTTCTCACACATAATGCAAAGGAATTTCAATATACTTATATTCATGCGCTGATGGATCTGATCGATTCAATTCAAAAAATGCTAATAATTTTGTTTGTCTTGCATTTTCAATTGCTTGACGTTCTTGCCCTTCTAGAAAGTAAACATTCTGTCTACGCGGTAAATGATGTCAAGTCTAACGATGACATGTGATTGAAAATGCATTGGTAATTCATAGATGCGCCATACAGCTTCAGTTGATCCGACATAACGGCCATTTAAAAAATTTTTAACTTCATCAATTTGTATTTCTTGACCTGGTTCATTTCTCTCTGAACCTAATTCAACAGATGCACTGTCATAGCCTTTATACACGTATTTATAAATGTATTTAACACTTTTAACTGTTGTGCATACTTCAACATTTATATGGCAATTACATTTGGCAAGTAAATACGGATTGTATGGTACAAAATAACGATTGTCGAGGCAACTACCGCGAACTTCAGCATTAATACCATTATCACGCCTTCTGTATAATGGATATCCATTTAATGATTCACATGTAAATTCATTAAATCGTTTTGGATAATCTTTTGTGCATTTTCCATCTCTCATACATACAGAATTTGGATTAAGTACACCGCATGGAACATGCATCATGTGTTTTACAACATATTCATGTAATGTAGGATGTGTTTGAATGTTAGGAATCTCCGCAGACACAACTTTATCAATATCGGTAGCGTTAACAATTCTATCTTGCTCATTTAAAGAGAGTAAAATGTGAGCATGAGGCAATCCTCTCTTTTGAAACTCAATTGTATAAATGAGTGCTTCAACTTTACCGAAGATTTTTTTTAGTGTAAGGCCCTCAATTAATGCTTTCAGTTTGGACTTGAATACACGCACAACAATATCAGGTCGAAAATTAGCTGACTCACCTACACCAATATTGCTAACTATTTCAAGCCAACTTGAATTGCAAGTCATTGTAATAAACAAAGAAGCCTTTCCGAAATGTTGTACAATTGACATTGCATCTAAATAATTCTGATACATATTTCTTGGAGATCCATTGAATGAAGATGGTAAAATTACTCTACGGCCAACATTATTGGCATTGGGGTTCAATTCTAAATAATCTGTTAAATTGTTGTAAACTTCAGACCTAAGACTTGTTTGATTTTGTCGAATGAAATGTAACCTTGTGCCCTCTATTCTCACATACATATCAACTATCCACTGCAGAAATAATTTTTGTGAATGGTGCAACATGCTAAAATCTTCTCTAATTGCAAGTCGATAGGCTGCATACTGAAGCATGGTTAATTTATTTCTGGGCGCTCTTGAATTAGATGTAGTTGGTACATTATGAGAAATATTGATGTGCCACCCAGTATCACCATTTGGAAAAAGTAATGGATACGCTAAAGGGTCCAATGATGAATCCAAAACAGAGATATTTTTAATGGTACCATTAACTTTTGAAAACGAAACCATATTTCGTTCAAAGGGTGGCTCACCATCAATTGTACAAAATATTACTGCTACATCAGTTTGAACTGCATCATTATAATGGCGTAGATCTAAATCACCATTTACTTTAATGAGCATACAAATTTCTTTATTTTGATTTTCAACTCTCTGACAATGATCTTTCATAGCAATGAATGACCGAACGAAAAGATTAATGCGTTCCAATTCAAGAGAGGTTTCGCGCATTATATTGTTATTGCATGTTTGATTATAGTGTTCACGTAATCTATAATTGACAGCAGTGTCAACATCATAAAAATATAATTGCGCATAACATGGTGAGCGACCATATCCAGCAGTCATTGGACCTGATCTGTGATAAAAAACATCATGTATTTTAAAATGATACGCTCCACGCGTAACTGTATCCGAAATTTTAGCTTCTGAGCTAACCATAGCAAATGATGAATTGTATTTACGAATGTTTTCAAAATAATTTTTTGACTTTCTTTTTATTGAAGGTTCATTTGAAGTAAGTCCATCATACAATGATTTAAAGTATTCATTTTGACTTAAGGCCGGTAATATTGCTTTACCCTTATGACAACATGAAGTGAATGCAGTCCTTTCACCTAAAGTGACCTCAGATTCGAAATGTTTTGCATTGCAAAACCTGCATTGTAAATGCATTAATTCACAATCAAAAGTATTAAAATTTCTTGGAATGACATTCAGTGCGCATTTAAATGTATCCCTCAAAATAATTTCATCATTTTGTATACTATTTACACTATTTAAATTTGCATTTGTTCTATTATCATTTTGACTTTCACGCGAATATATATTCCTTCTTCTTTGTCTCTGACTCCGACCCGTCAATGTTATACTATTTACACTATTTAAATTTGCATTTGGTCTATTATCATTTTGACTTTCTTCTTTGTCTCTCACTCCGACCCGTCAATGTTCTATGTCGAGGCATAATGGAAGTAGGTGCGAATATCTGAATGTAAAAAACAACATGTAATGGAATTACTGAAACTAAGATTAGACAGGGTTTAATTTAAAAATAATAAAATGTACTCACTTTTTTGAAACCACCAATAATAATTAGGCTAGAGTAAGTCAATTCAAATTGCTGCTACAAAATTTTCCTTTTGCAACAGGTGTATATTAAGCAAGCTGTATTTCACTTTCAACTGCACATTAATATATAAAACACAGATATCTAATATACAAAATATAAAATAAACGCTTTTTTGCCTTGACATACACTCCACAGACTATTGAAAAAGGAACATTTGAAATCACACAAAATTCACAGCTCATTCAGTCAATCTGTCAGTAATTATTTGTTGGCAACATTTTAAAATTCTTTGGCGACAATCTCTACTCTGTGCGACTGTTTGACCACAGACTATTATGTGTTTGACATTGGCAGTATGAACGTAAACAAACGACAGACTAATATGCGTTTGACATTGGCAGTATGAACGTACACTAAAATGAAAAAATTATAATTTTATTGCCTGGCAACAAAATTATTTTATTTTTAACAATTACCATTGTTTGAAAAAGTTTAAATGAATTTTCAAGTGCAAATGAATGTTTTATTTTATTTTATTTAATGTATTTGTAACACATATTATATATAAATTTTAGCTTTCTGCACTCCTTCTCCATATACACTTTAACTATGCCAAATATCACACTCCTCCGTGCGCGCAATATGCTTAAAAAGGGGTACAAAGTTTTCTCTTCACGTATTAATATATATATATTCACTAGATGTTTCCATTTCCTTACTAGATCATCGATATATTTAAAAAAGTAGGTATCTTTTTTTACACCTTTTTTTAGCAAAGGTAGTACTGTAGCCTACCTTTGTCTAACACCTTGAGCGACAGATATTTGTTGAGATATCCTACAATTATTTTTAATAGCTATTGTACTTCCCTGTATAATCCTTATAAGTTGTTGTGGGTGTCACCGTTCTTCAAATACTTGCCGTAGTAAATTTTTGTCTACTCTATAAAAGGCCTTCTCCAATTGACTTTTTTTTAGACATTCATTTTCTTAGACACGGTGTGCTGAATTCATTGACGATAAAATTTATTTACGTTTGTTACAATAGTCAGCTAAGCGAGTTATGAAATAGTGGACATTAAAACTATACATTCCCAGGCTATATCAAACGTTCACACGTTTGTACATAACATTATTGTTGCAAAAGAAAAACACACACGAAGATATGTAATGTTGTGGAGATTATTGCCGGCCGATCGTAATGGATAATCGCACGTGCCTTGTAAATTTCATCGGAAATGAAGTCCACTGGGAACGGGGCGCCCGTGGTTTCGATTCAATACAACGACGACGACGACGACGACGACGACAACAACAGTTGTTAAACAGCTATTAAATATTCAAATGCTGAAGAAATTCTCGAATTACAGAATCTAGTAAGCAATGCGTTAGCCTTCGTCTGTCTGTCTGTCTATCTATCTCTCTTCTTCTTATTCGTTTGGAAAGGATGCGGGTTGGCCAGTCCCAGTCCACGTCGTCAGTTATTTTAATTCTTTACGGGTGAGACGTGTGTGTGTGTGTGTGTGTGCGCGCGCGCGTGCGTGAAAAAATTACAAGCTTCAAATAATTTTACTGGCGATTTTGAAGCGTTCGCTTCACAATGAAGGCAGAATTGAATTTATAAATGCAAATAATTCAAACAATCAGCGCTGAACGTGACCGATGCCGCCACACGTCCCACATGTAACAGGATACCACGATACCTACCACGATAATGCGCATAAAGCTCTTTGAAATTACCGTATTTTACTTAGTAACAACGACTGAGGATGGATTCATGTCATCGACAGGCTCTGAACAAAAAACTATCGTATCATACATGATAACGACTGACAAAAAATATAATAATAGACCAGAAATGGTTAAAACAAAATTGTGTTAATGTCTATACCTTTGAAAGAGTCGATCATTTTAGATATCTATTCTTGGTTCCACAGTCGGACGAGACAATGGGCGAGATAGGGAAATACATTGGGCTTATGGGGTTTACGTTCGCTAATATTACGCGACTTGAAAACATCGACCGATAAAAACAAAGTACTAGATAAGTCTACAAAATGTATACAGTAGTACTGTAATAATATTTTAATTCTTCACGTTATAGTATATTTTAAATAAATTTAGCACCAGAAATGAGTCGGTAAAAATAAAAAACGTAATAAAACCATCGTACACTCGATTTTGTACGTATTGAAATATAAACTGTCCTTACGCAAGAAGTTCTTCCTGTCTAACGATAATTTTTTTTGCACGTGTTGTCCAGATCACGTACATGATGCACACACTATTTTAATTTAATAATATCCTTCTAATAACAAAATAGAAAATAAAATTTCGTATCAAATTTTAATTATATTCAGTCGTAAGCCGTAAAAAGTAGCCTGCGAGAAACATTTTTCCTTTTCAAGATAGACTAATACATTAAGCAAATGAATTGTACAGAAAGGTTTAAATTTAATTTTGATCAAATTCCCAATATTCTATCTTTATTGGTGTCCAAATTATCGAGCGAATCGTACAAATATACTTCAGGGGGTCGCGCTGCATACTGCCGCTCATCCAATTCCTGTGCTTTTCAAACGTCTTTTTAAATGTATTTTAAAATTTGTTTCATTTAACACAATGTAATATGTTCAACAGTGTCTACAAATAGTGATAATACAAATGAGATTCAACAGCGGATCTCAGCAGAAAATAGCCTACATGCTACTTTGGATTCTTAAAGCAGATGACAAGTACATTAGTATCAAGATCTAACTTACAAAACTGAGGACAAAATTAACGTCAAGGCTTCTTATAATCGAGGATTCAAAGGATAAACTAGAATTGTCATTTCATAAACTAAACTAAACTGGTTCGGGACACAACTTACAGATCTCTACCGATAAAACCAAGGTTATAGTATTCCGTTCTACGTGTCCAGTTGAACAAGTGTCACATTTTAATTACCTGGGCTGTGATCTTAGCTACGTATTTAATATTTATTTATTATTCCGGCTGTACAATGTTTACACATTTTCCGGAACCAAAGACTACAGAAGTGATTGAATTCTCATCGTCCACTGCTGCTTGTCCATCCAAAGATCTTCATCAATTTCTCGTTCCCTCAATATAGTATGAATTTGTTCTATCCAGGTGATCGATGGTCTTCCTCTTTTTCTTCTTTCTGGTGGGTCCATTCCATAACTCTCCTTGGCAATCTTTCCTGTGCCATTCTTTTCGTGTGTCCATACCATTGTAATTTTTTTGTCTGGATAAAATCAACAATTGAATTTTCCACATTCATTCTGTCCTTAATGACTTCATTTCTAATTTTCTCATGTCTGGATACTCTTGCAGAACGTCTCCAAAAGTCCATTTCTGCTGTCATTAATTTTTTTCTTGTGTGTTTATTAGTTGTCCAAACTTATGAGCCTAAGTCATGATATTTCTAACAATGGTTTTAAATATTTTGGTTTTAGTTTTTGTTGTAATTTGCTTATACCAAAAGATTCAATTTAATGTAGATATAGCCATCTTTCCCAAATTAATTTTGGATTGTATTTTTTTGTCTTGCTTCCCACTGGCCGTAATTTCACCCCTAAACACTTGTATATGAAATCTGTACAAACGACAAAAGCTACGTAAACGTATTTAATAACGATTTCAATAAAGCGAACTCCATAAATTTCAAGTCCTCTAAGGAATAATAGGGAGAACTCTGAGTAGGAAAGCGCTAGGTCAATAGGAAACGCAACTAAAACTTTATAAAGTCATGGCTGTTCCAGTATTAATGTATGGGAGCAAATTCTGAATACTGAAAAAACGCAATATCTATAATGTTAATAATTACTTCAGTAAGAATAAGGAAAGAACAAAGAAATTGATGTCCAAACGTAAGTTCAACAATATGTGTCAGGAGAACTCCAAAATGAACGAATAAAGAATCACACCTGAAGTTCTACAAGGTGATGACCCTCCCACACTTGTCTATGCGTCTGAGTATTGTACTTTATTGGAAAACCCGAAATTAGATTTCTCAGGCAGGATGTAGGCCTACCTACTCATCATAATCGCAGAACAAATCCAAATATTCGGGTAGCAACTGAATATTATGAGTATACTCGATATAGGATTGCTCTGTGTATCGGCTAAAATTGTTGGAACATCGTAACGGAATGGACGACTGCTGCGCCTCCAAATAGCTATTGAATTATAAACCGAAAGGAAGGAGAGGTGAGAGGCATCCGACGAACAAGCGTTGAAGAAGCTCTAGTCTATCTGCTTGGGACCGGAACAAACCATTTTGGCTTAATTCTTTTTGAAGATGATAATCATAATCAGCGGAAATGGACTTCTTCAGGAGGCGTCAAAATTATACAGGGTTAGAAATGAGACTATTAGAGCCGAGATGAATATTGACAGGACAATAATAGACGAAATAGAAAGGAGACAATTGACTTGGTTTGGGCATGTGAAGAGATTGGAAGATGACAGATGGCCCCGCAAAATATTGGAATGGATACCACCGGTGAGGAGGAAAAGAGGACACGTTCACGGAGGAGGTGGCGAGATGACGTAGCGGAATCAATGGTTGCAAGAAATTTAGAAGAACTTACATGCTACGATAGGTTACAATGGAAGTTGAGGACGGAGAAACGGCGACAGCTGTAAAGATCCGTTTTATATATATATATATATATATATATATATATATATATATATATATATATATATATATATATATATAATCATAATCATCATCATCATCATCAGGAGAACTCTAAAATCAAAGGCTAAAGAAACACGCCTAAAGAGTTAGAAGGTGATGGCCCTCATAAATAAATTATGATGATGATGATGATGATGATGGTCGGATGTAAATTGTTTGTTCATAACCTGCGTTTTGGGAGTCCCGAGTGCAATATAGGTATACTGTGGTCTGAACAATCTGAAATGCGATTTGTAGTTTTCATGACTAAAATCATAAAACACACTAAACTACTTATTATTTATTTTTTAACGAAACCCCAGGCCAGTCTTATTTATAAGCGCCAAAATGAGATTTCTAAGGCACGTCACAAGGTATAATTTTGAAGATCGTAGAAGAAGTGCAGACATACGGGTAGGAACTGAATATTACGAGTAGCCTATACTCGAAAGGATTGGCGCCCAATATCGGCTAAAATGGTTGGAACATCTTATCCGAGTGGATGACTACCGCATGCCGAAACAACTATTGAGTTATAAGCCGAAAGGACGGCGAGGTGTAGGAAGTCCGAAGAAGCGTTGGAGTGACCAGCTCTAGTCTATCTGCTTGGGACCGGAACAAACCCTTTTTGGCTTTAATAATTGTAGAAAATGATAAAGAAGAATACAATATCGAAAGAAGATTAACCTTGAAAGAAGAATAAGAATGTTAAATCATTGACGAATAAGATAAAGAAAAAGGAGGAGGAGGGGAAAAAGGAGAAGGAGAAAGAGGACAGATGGAAGAAGATGAACCACAACAAGAACAAGGAGTAGGAAAAGGAAAACAACAACAACAAGAGCAATAACAATAACAACAACAATAATGAGAAGGAAAAAAGTAAAAACAACAAGAACAAGAAGAAAGAGAAGAATAAATACAAGTGGTAAAGACACACTACTTCTATATGGCAAGCGAGAATTGTATTTTTGCAGATGATATAAAGGTTGTTTGTTACGCGCGCGCACTTCCGCTATTACAAAGTGTTTAATAAATTTTAAAATACATGAAAATTACACACATACCGTGGATGTATTAAATACTCAGTCATGTATTACGTGCTGGTACATTATATATATTTATTCACTACTACTACTATCGAGTAACAAGCTAATAAATACGGAGAGAAAAAGAAATATTATAATTGGCGCGTACTTGACACTAGCCCGCGACCTCCCTGCAGTAGTTTACACCAGTAAGCAGAAAGTTCATGGCTGTACGATCTACGAGGCCGTGGTTTCATAATGTCATTTTGTTGTTAACTGCCAGCTGAATATTCATAGCCTCGTTTGTATTCTGTTCATTATATATAGAAAAATTGTGTTTGGCTGTTTTTGTTAATTACACTTTCTCAGTTGCACAATGCAAGCATTTCAATACCACTCTGATATATATTTCGTGAATAATAATTCAATTAATGTATTATGACAGTGGTTTTCAAATACTCTAGTGGTGAACTTCTAGGAGATCCAAAAGAAATAAGTACATTTACGAAAAACGAAATTTTGTTATTTCAGAAAATACAGACCTGTTATTCCAATTCAGAAGATGATGAAATTAATTAAGACACCATGACTAGCGTGACGGCTGAGCCTTATGTTTTTGTCTATGATGTTGTATTTGGGGGGTTAAAGTTGGCCAGCTCAAGTTGTAACCATTTAAATCGCTTTATGATATTTTCTAATGCAACGATTACTTCCACAGAAGCAATGGAAATAAATTAAAATCTACATTAAACAATTTTGGCTTGTTATTCGAATCTATACAGAAGCGCCTGTTGTGCACGGTTTTTCGAACCGATTGTTTCCCATTTTTAATGGCTTAATTTTTGGTTCTGGGAGTCACAAAGTACAATGGATTTTCTTCAAATTCAATTGACCTGACCTGCCTAAGTCGATTCATGATTAAGTTGATTTATATAAACCGGCACAAAACTTCAGTGATAAAAATGTGGTAATCCAGATTGCTTAAACGAAACTACGGGCTGAAGGGCAATACTTTAAAACTTACTGTGGTATGTGGTAAACATGTAATACAAAGAGCTTTTTTTGTTTAACTTTTTTTTTATCGTCAACTGTTTTCTTATTAGAAAATTTTGGTAATTGACTTCCAGGCTAAAAGTAAACACATTAAACAAAATATCATAAAAAGGGGTAAAAACAAAAAATACAAACGCTTGGTAGTTTCACAAATTATTCCTAAACTCTTGACAATTGTTTCAGCCTATTATTGGCTATTCTCAAAGAGCTCCTAAGAACAACTAAATACAAAGAATGTGTTAGATGGCGAACATGTGTTAAGGGTTTTTGTATGTGGCATTTGTGTCGGGTGCGTACGGTGGAGGGTGTGGAGGGACTAGTATAGGGAAGATTAAGTGACTATAAAAACGTAAGCTAAACAAATTATAAAATTAACTAAACTAAATGACAAGTTTAAGCAAGTGAGGCGTGGGCCATGACAAAAAAGGAAAGGGGCAAGATTCAGAGTGCTGAAATTACAGTTTCTTCAAAATACTTTAAAAATTACATTGCAAGATAGAATACCGAATGCAGATATCAGAGCAGAACTCTAAGTAAAGGACATAAATGAAATTATTTAAATTTACAGAAGACAATGGTGAGATCATCTGCAAAGGATGACAGAGGGTCGATTGCCGAAAGCGGCACTGAATTATAAAGCCATTGGTAGAAGAGACGTGGGTCGTCCGAAGATGAGATGGGTGCCGGAACAGGTTTGTATAACCTAATCCTTGAAGAAGAAGAAGAAGAAGAAGAAGAAGAAGAAGAAGAAGAAGAAGAAGAAGAAGAAGAAGAAGAAGAAGAAGAAGAAGAAGAAATAACAGTTTTTAACATTACATAGGCTATCCGTAATGCTGGATATTTTCTATACGTCTTGACTTAAATTTATCTTAATTATTTTGTAATGCCTCAGGCAGATTGCAAAGTGGCAGGAGAGGTAGGCCTACTGGTCAGAACCAAAGTCTCGTCAATGAATTTTAACTGGATTTGATTTCAGCATTACTTTGTTATTGAATAAATTGTGAAACTAACAAACGTTTGTGTTTTTTTTAACCTTTTTAACATACTACATGTTTCACCAAGTGCCCAACGAGGGTTCAATCAATATCGTGAAAAACCCCAAATGCATGGGAGAAGCAGACAAACTTATCTGACGAAAGTGTGAACCAACAGTGAATAAGGAAATGCTGCTGAAATCTGTAGCGAGTAAAACAAAACTAAAACAAAAATTGAAAAAACATAATCGAAATGCCTACGGACCATATTGAGTAGGCAAGCATACATAGAGAAATGATTAAAATACCATACGTAATTAAAATGACCCTTTCTTCAGCAAAACGTTATTAATATTTGGTCGGTCGGTTTTGTCGTATGGTAACGAACACCAGACCAGTCTCGCATCGCACCCTTAGCTAGCTAGCGCCCCCGGCTTGATGAGGACCCCCCGCTGGGGCCATCATTCCCGGTAATGAACCCCATTCTGCTCGCTGCTCCTACCCTGTCTCTCGCTCTCTCTCTCTCTCTCTCTCTCTCTCTCTCTCTCTCTCTCTGTCTCTCTCTCTCTCTCTCTCTCTCTCTCTCTCTCCGCTCCTTCTCCTGTTCTTCTCTCTTATTTATGACGCTATAACATTCTTCTACTTTCAAACGCATACATCTTTTCCGTTTACGATTTAATTTGACATTTTAATAAACAAACACAAAACTAGAACAGCAGAACAATAACAAGAAAAAGGTCGAAACAGACTCTTCGTACCTTTTACAATGTAAAAAATCATGGTCGTAAATAAAGGATTATTTAAGTTTAATTTTCGTTACCTTTAGTGTGTGGGTCATAAATAAACTAACAGTTTATTTTCAAAAGACCGACTAGCCTGATTCAAGAAACTGAAGCCGAATTGCAACGCTCAGTCTATATAAACAGCATAAAATGTGTGAAGATTATTATGGTATAATTTAAAAATAACAGAAAACAACTAACATTATGGTGTTAAAATTCTTTCCCGGGCTGTTTGGCCGTGGTCCGTTGTTTTCACCAGAAACGTCGTGAGCCTTAACCACAGTAATGTGGTCACTCACGTCTACCACCTTACGTTAGCGAAACTTCGAATTGTACACTGACGATGGCAGTAGACGGTACTGCCGAAACGTCTGTTTTTTTGGTGAAAACAATGGGCCACGGCCAAACAGCCCGGGAATGAATTTTAACAACATTGACTCGGGCCGTGTGAGCCTACGAAGTATATTAACTAACATTATGGTTTCAAAGGAAAACCAGAGGCTTCGACTCCTCAGCCCAGATGCTAGTGGGCTTGCAATTTCTTCCCTTACGAAGACAATATCTTAACAAACGCATACTTTTTTCCTACATGTATCCTTACATATACTCCAGTCCGGGCTTTTCACTCCCGTTATGCCCCTCGATCAAGGTGGCGAACCAGTTTGATTGGGCTCTGTTTTCGTTTTCTGGCTTATGCAAAACTTTTTTTTTTTAAGGCTGAAATTGCGTATGGTATTTACTAAATTTAGAATGATTGTTGTCATTAAGAAACCTCTAAACTTATTTTAGTAATTAATAAATATTAGTAACTCCTTCTGGTTTTACAATTATATATTACGTCTTATTTTAACACACGTAGCTGGCTTAGAAGTAGGCCAGTGAATATGGAATTTCGCTGCAGTTTTTAATAATTTTTTTGGGGGGGGGATTGATACCACGATCCTCCCGTAGTTACGCCACTGCTTCCGATTATCTGCACCCAATATGTTAACAAAAATGTTTACTTTCCTGTAATAGAGAGATTATTTAGTGGATGGCCAAGGAAAACTGTAGAAAATATTAAGAAATTCATTACGTATTGAAAAAGCGCCTGGGGTCTCGGGCGCGCGTCGAACAATGAGAACAGGATCGCGTGTATGTGTTTGTGTGTGTGAAGCGTGGCGTAGACACACAGAATCGATAAGTATACGGTGACAGTGTTGTATTCCATTGTCTGCAGCCCAACCAACGTGTAATTTTCATCCCCCTTTCATTCACAACAGCGCCCACTTCTCCTATCGTTTGTTTGCATTCTTCTGGATCATTTACTAGTTGCGTTACCGTAACGTGTTATAAGACGGCGTCGTGGTTTCGATGATTTGGTTTGCCATCGTCTTATTGTGTTCTCTACGTCCTCTAAGACTTTGTAATGATATTTCATTAATACCTGGAATAATTTTTGTAATACTTATGTTTCGCTTGGCGGTACCGTCATGTGGTTTATTGTGGCGCCATTTCCCGAGTCAAACGCCACATGTACGAGTACAGAAACCCGGACAGGTGACCACACGCTTAATTAGATTCGCAAGACGGAGCGAAACGATTAAATTAAATTGATTATCTTATCCGTCCGCCTAGTCCTTATTTGAGGCAATTTAGTAATGAATATGTTCCCTGGATATGTTACTAGCATATCGCTGGGTAAGACGTATGGTGGGGCTGCCACCTTCACCCTTAACGTCCAGCCCGATTTTCTGTCTGGGTGTTCTTCCATAAACTGGCCACCAGACTAAAGAGATCAGTTTTTCCTGTTGAGATATCCATAAGGATCTTTCATGTGGCGGTTTCTCCATGTCTCCCACATCCTAAATTTATCCCACAAATATAGCGACTTCGTGAAGCCGTTTGACAGTGTGAATCGGAGCAAACTATGGGCAGTAATGACAAGGAAAGGGATCCCACAACATCTAATTAAAGCTATACAGAGTCTTCATGTAGAGAATAAAATCTTAATTGAAGCAGGGAAACCGAGAATAGCTCCCAAAGTTGGCCTGATAAATTTCGGAGTACGACAAGGGTGTCAATTATCACCCTTTTTAATCTATTTTTAATTATCACTCTTTTTAATTTATATAATAACGATGTCATACAAAACTGGCAGATGTGTCTTCCGGAGCATTTTATGATTGGCCACCCTGAAATTGACACTTTGTTGTTTCCGGACGATCAGGCTATTTTGTTGGACTTTCTAAAACAGGTTGCAGATGGGTACATATTTGTTAAATCGAATCTGAAAGACTCTGGATTACAAATATCCACACTTAGAACAAGGTGATGGTTTTTCATGGAGCTGATCCCGTACGGCAAAAATTGTTATAGATGGCACTGTCCTCGAAGAAGCCAGCAATTCTGAATAAGCATTGACGTTGTGAGAAACTCGGATAAGTTCAATTTGTGCGGGACCATCAGGGAAACTCTTAAGTCAGCAAGTAAAGAAACACGCCTAAAATTCTACAAGGTGATCGCCCTTCCCACACTTCTCTATGGGTCTGAGAATAGTACTTTAATGAAAGCCCAGGCCAGTCGTATCCAAAGGGATGAAATGAGATTTCTCAGGCACGTGGCAGAGTATACTCTCCATAGAAGAAACACAGAGATACCGCAGGAACTGAATATTATGAGTATAATCGACAGGATTATTGCTCAGTATCGGCTGAATTGGTGGAACAACTTTGCCCAGTGGATACGGAAAGGGTGGGAGTGCCGCATCCGCAAACAACTATGGAACTATAAGCCGGGGGAACGGAGGGGTGTGGGACGTTCGAGGAAGCGCTGGAATGACTAGTTCTAGACTTTGCCTGCTTGAGACCGGAAAAAAACCATCCTTACTTTAATCCTTGCAGAAGATGATGATGGTTATCTTATTGTTCTATAACAATAGCTGCTTCAAGTTTAATAAAACCTCTATAAATGAAATAAAAGATAACTCACCATCATCATCTTTAACAAGCATTAATCCAAAAACGGTTTGTTCCGGTCCCAAGCAGACAGACTAGAGCTGGTCATTCGAGCACTTCTTAGGACGTCCCTCAACTTTCCGTTCTTTCAGCCTATAATTCTATAGTTGTTTGGGGATGGGGCAGTCGTTCATTCGGTTAAGATGTTCCAACTATTTTGGCCGATATTGGCCAATCCTACGAGTATATTTATAATCTCCATTCCTGCCTATATCTGCACTTCTTCTGCGATCGTGAAGAGTATATCCTGCCACATCCCTGAGAAATCTCATTTTTAAGGTAACTTTGGGTATCACGTCCCACCTAAAGGAAACATTTCATTAACATTTTTTCGTTAACTTAAAATAGAATATATTACAGCCTTTGTATTTTACTGTAACTGTAGGTACAATGTAAAAAGTTTCAATAAAAGGAAATGTAAACCAAATTTGTTATGACCGAAAAATCAAATTACAACTTTGAGGCGTACCTGTGTTAGCCGGACCGTAGGATAATACGCCCCACCCTATCAGGATATATGCTCCACTTAAAATAATACTAACCAGTTAATTACAATTTTTAAAAAACGACATATTTAACTACATTAACATAATTCAAAGTACAGTATCATAAAATATGCATACAAATGTTAGTTCAGAGTCTTTTACTTTTTCCTTTTTTTTTTAATTATTTTTAGTTGTTAACAGTTTTCCGTTTTTAAATCGTTTCACAACTATTGCGCCTCTCGTTGTACACTGTACACGTATCATGTTGTAACGCAAAAATTGAGCAATCGCAAATTTTACGAAATCAAACTATGCTGAACGCAAAGAAATGTGTATGTTTTAGAAAGCGGGGAGGTAGTGAAACGCCTGTACCGTTAGGCGGCATATTTGAAAGAAATTAACTTGTAAAAAGCTGTAGAGTATAGCGGTAGGTTAGCAACGCCGGCCCTGGGGCTGACGTCTATAAGGAAGGTAATATTAGGCTAAGTCACGTTTTGGGACATAACTATCATAAAATGTATTATTCGCTAGGATATTAGGGGTGTTTGCCAATGTTGTAAACTTTAAGTGCATGTAACAATAGATACCGTTATGTGAGAGAAAGCGATGTAAGAGTGAGATAGATAGTGACGCTAGTTTTTTAAGCACGTGAGACGCGGAAAACGTTCGGCAAATCAGAGGAAGCGTCATGTGTTGCGCGGGAGGTTTTCGCTAAGGAGATTGAGCGATTTTGTATTTAGCGCTAGTCTAAACCTATGGGATTGGTTTTCTATTGAGACTTGGTAAGGGAAATTCAAAGCTAGTATAAAATATGAATTTGGAGAGAAATCAGGCAGTCTTCTTTATTATACTAAAGAAAAGAGGTATCGGCGAAATTACACTGAAGAGACTCGCTGTTTTGCGTTAACTATATAGATATATATATATATTTTATTAGTAATTTAAAGAATAAAGTAAATTCGCAGCAGTAAACAGAAGTACGGGAACGCGATAATTACTTACGCTAAATTTATAAAGTTTAATATACAGTAATAAGTAAATGAGTGAATGTTCGGAGTAGTAACGAACAACGAGAAGTAAATACTACATATAAATTTTCATCAATACGATATGTTGTGGTGAAATCACTGAAGAAAGCGAATTAGTTCGGGTTAAATTCACGACGGTATGAGATAATCGAGAGCAGGCGACGCGAACTGTGTTAGATGCACTTAATGTAAATTCAAGAATACGTTGTAAACCAGAGTGTATAATTATACGACATAATTTTATGTATCACCAATATGTCAAGTGGAGTGTACATCTGTGATAAAATGAATTAGTGCATTCATAACCAGGATTAACGCGCAACAAACAGCTGCTGACGACTCACCGGCATGCAACACCTTAAGGACTACGCACATCGGAAGGATTCTCCACGCAAGTAACAAATAAATGAACATTTGATTCAATATTGTATTATAAATATATATATATATATTTGTAATCAAATATAGTGACTCAATTTGTCTAAAAAGAACTCATTGCCACGAAATAATATTCAAATTGTAAGGCAAAACTATTCAAGTCATGTTAAAGAAATTTGTAGTATATAAATGCAAATGAATCATTAAAAGTTGATTGATATATTTTAATTTGTGTTTATTATTACTGGCGCCCTGAGGTACAATAAAGAGTCGGTACACTGGAGTAAGTGTTATAGTCTATTGAGTAGAAATATTAATATTATCAGTGATTAAAGTAGTTTGTAAACCTTACTTCTTACATGCTCATAGGCCAACATACTCGTAATATGCAAATCAACAATTTAACTCTTTCGTAAAGGCCTATCAAGTAGTGTATTACAATGCAGTCACTTAAAGTAGTCTGTACACTGTACCCATTCAACAGGTAACAGCGTAGTAGTACTCTTACTAAAAAAATATTTTCACTAACATAGAAGAGGTCTAATTTTATGCAGATGTTTAGACGGAGTACGCTCATAACTGCAGCCAGCTTCTTTAGAATCTGGTATTCTAACGGTTGAATACGACTAGCCCGGAATCCTGTTAGTGCTCAATTCTCAGACCCATAGAGTAGTGTGGGAAGGGCCACCACCTTGTAGAACTTCAAGCGTGTTTCTTTACTCGTTGATCTTAGAGTTCTCCTGATGGTCCAGCACATATTGTTGAAATACTATAAATTCTTTATCACGTGATTTTTTGCAATATAAAACACATTATAGAAGAGATATTCGAAATTACTGGCCCGCTCCAGAACAGTAATACCTACACCAATTTTTGCTCGTACGGGATCAGCTCCAACAATAGTATAACGTACTGATGTAACTCTTTTAAAAGCTCCAAGTTGTTGGCGTCAATTTATAAATAAGCCGATAGCGTCCTACTATATTTTGTTTGATCAGTAATTGATTATGTAACGTGACTCGCCTCGGCGTTGACCTTCAGTCTATCGCTAACGATGACGATCGCGAACGCACTAATAACCAGTACCGAATGTGTATCGTTCTTCTCCTTACCTGTCCTTATATTAATGTACCTTAATTCCCGATAGGCGCCAAAAACAAAAACAATTAAAAGTTTCTTCCTGCGTCGTCTTCTTTTTTCGATAATAATTTAAACTTACCCAAACGGACTGGAGCGAATTCAGATCTCGAGTGGAGTCTGAAGTGTTGCCAACCTATAATTCTGGTAAAAAATTTTCTTCACTGCTAAAGTACACAAATATTAAGACTTATATCAAATAAAACAAAGAACGATTATTAGTGTTCAGTACTAATTTATTAGTGTCCAGATTCGCTGATTATTTATAAGTTAAGTACAAAATATTTGTTATTATAAAAAAGTTTGCTCCGGCTATTAAATTTTACTCGGGTGGTCAGGCGTGTCTTCAAGCGTTCTGGCTAATGATACAATGTTTTGTTCAGAACGATGAATAAGTTCTTTGGATTACAACAAAATAAAGCAAGACGTTTATGAAAGTACACAACCTTAAATCAATGTTAATTAAATACTATACAGGTTTACTTACAACTCGGTTTTTAGTGTCTAAAAAGTGTGTCGCTTATAAGCGTCGCATAGAGGTTAAGTTACAGTTTTAAATAGGCTGATGCAGTTTTAAATAATTTTTCAATAATGGTTTGTGAAGTTGTTCAGTTTTGAAAGAATTTATTATACCAAATTCAGAGTGAGAGTTATTGTGTTGTGGAAAAGTTAATTAATTTTATTCGCAATTATATAGAATTCATTTATACTTAACAAAATCTTGTTGTTTCTTCTGATTAGTCCCAGGTAATTCTTAAAAATATTGTTGATTATAGTATTTAGTTCTTCATCATTCGGGTTTTCTTTTTTTCTCTTTTATTTAGTCAATGTTTTTTTAAATTTCAATTATTGAATTTTGATTTATGGTTTCATCATGTGTTCAATGGATCCAGATTCAATTTCTATTATTCATATTTGTTCATTTTGAGTACATTTCCCTCTTATTACTTTTTAATTAGAGCGGATTCAGTTTGGCATCTGCATACCTTGAGCGTTAATAATGGACTGTCTAAAAATTCTAACGGTTTTCTTAATTCCAAGTATAATTCCCTGCTTCTTATTGGTTAAGAATTTTGTTTACATTGTTATGAACGCTTGGGTTTTGGGCCCCAAATTGACCTAATATTTTATAATTGCTATAATGCATTGGTGTTATTACCAATGTGTGAGATATTAACATCACTGTCTTTATTTTCTTTCAAAGATTAATTTGATATCCCATAATGCTGGGCTTGGTCCTGTATCAACGTTTTGACCAATTTGCTAATGTTATTTTATTACATATTTCACTTATTTTTTATGTTTACTCTATTTCTGACATACTCTTATGGTTAGATAATTGAAATTAACAAGTCACTTTGTCTTATTTCTCAAATACAATGGTTAACTGCTTATAAATTGCTTTTTCTGAATTTTGACAGTTAGGCATTTTATAGGCCTAAGCTATAAATATCTGGAATTTCTTAATTTACACAATTTAACCATTACCTATTACTTTCATAGGTTCTGTTTGCCATTACTTAGTTATAGTGTCTACTTTTGAATGACTTTGGGCTATTTTACAATAAATAAATGTTATTATAATTTTAAAAAATCATTCCTTGAACTTTGCTAGTTCATTTGTCTAACATCCTTTTTTCCTAACTTATTACAATTTTGAGTACTATTGTGCGTATTAAACTTAAACAATTGCTTGTCTGTATTTTCTAATATTTCTTACACAAACGTTTTGCCACTTAATCTTTCTATGGTAACATATAACATTAAAATGGTTTATGGTCTTCTCATGATCCAGCCCCATTCCTTCTTTTAAAATACAACTTTTTAGATAAACTAACAACAACTTTGGTGCATGGTGTCTTGACACCATTTACAAGATTGTGATCACCATCCTTGTTACTATTTTGTAACATAGGATGTTTTACTATTATTTAAATCATAAGTAATTTGTTTCTTAGTTATTAACACAATAAAATTGGTTGACATACTAACTTTGTTGTCTACCATTTGTTTGAACATTTAACATTATTTCTTAGTTGAACAAAAGAATTCCTTTAATTAAATCTAACAATATGGTTTCTAAATTGATCTTATTTTCTACTAAAACTTATCTTTTAATAATCGTCTAACATAATTCTTATACCATAGGTTCTACACACTACTAATATTTTTATTGTTTATCTATCAACATTTTAGTATTGTTTATTGTTTATTACCACTGTTCTTTTCTTTTATTACTACTATTAATTGTTTATATTAACTCATCCCTATCCTATCTATCACCTTCACTGATTACACTGGTTAAGTGTTTATTAAATTACATTCACATTTGTAATACACTCTGTTTAAATTCACAGTAGTGATTCATCTTCAAATTCTTTAAGTTTACGATCACTGTTGCTGTCATATATTAGTTTGGTTCACTGGTTATCATTAACACTCACTACCTACCTCTCGCTCTTGGTTTAAATTAGTTTTGAAAAATCTAATTTTAAAGTCAGTTTTTAAAACCTCATGTGTTTGTTTTTATATTAATAATGTTATTTTAAAACACATAACATTCTAAATCACAAAGTTAGTCATACAACTTTGTGTAAGGATAGTTTTTTTTTTGCTATTAACATTAGTCCCTACCTATAATTCCTTCATCAAGTCTTTACAATTCGATTCTATTCTACCCTTTCTTGGTAGTATTTTTATCATCATAATATAATAACAATGGTTTACATGTTTATTACTGGTGGTGTACTTTCTTTTACATAACTTGGATAATACATGCTACAAAATGAAATATTAGTTAGGTTTTTATTCGTTTACTTTTTATTTTATAGCCTTTATCTGGCCAATCACTGGGGTTGGGTCACAGTCATTTGTCTGTCAGTCTAGTCTATTCACTCATTTATTATCTTTGTCTACTATTTTTCTTTTTATTCTCTCATTACCTTTGTATAGTTATTGATCATTATGCTTCAAATTAGTTTACTTCTCTTACAGCTATATTATATTTGTGGGTCCCTTATAGGGTCTGAGTTCTGTAATGTTACAATAGTCATCACTTTAGTCTTCAATGTGGAGATTTATAATCCGTAATCCTTACAGATCTGAATCAATGAGTGTACAGTCGCTTTACGAGTTCGACAGGATAGCCTGGTCATCAGCAAACAGCAACGTGTCAACTGCGGAATTACCAGTCATAAGAGTGACCAACTGCAGAGTTCACCAATGGTCTAAGGCAGTGGTTCCCAAACTTTTCAGTCCGCGGACCCCCCCCCAAAAAAAAAAAAAAAATTAAAAATTTCACGGACCCCGTCTGAGTTATTAAATAAAACAAACAGTAAAGATGACACAAACTACGCTTTGATTAAAATTTATTAAAATCAAAAATCTATAAACTTGCAAAATTATAATATTAATGATATCAAATATAGTTTAATGTGAACAATGGAGCTGCTTTTGAACAATTAGCTCTGCAATATTAGGTTTAATGTCTGATAATTTCAATATTAAGTCACTCTCGACATCAAGTTTATTTCTTATCTTTACAACCAGCTTATCTCTATCTTTCCAGCCACACGTGTCGAATCCAGCTACTTAGGCGTAAAACCAGCTAACCGAAAACGTTTTGCTAAGATACAGTGCTTATACACGAGATACAGTCCTTATTCGTGGACTAAAACAGCGCGATCAGTCCTGCGTTGATGCGGCGGTTTAGTCAGTTCGGTCACTATATATATATATATATATATATATATATATACATTTGTTATAGGCTATAAATAAATAGTTAGCTATAATGTAAATATATATTACTTAATTAATAATTTTGAAAATATTATCATTTTTAGTGTTAATTTGAATTTGGTTTACTATTCATTTATATACAGTATTTATAAATTTTCCCAAATGTCAATTTATTTTTAAAAAAGTACATTATCTAAGTTTGGGAATGTCTGATTATTTTTAAACGCATGAGTGGCAAATTTGACTTATAAATTTCTATAAATAAATCACCTTATATCCGTCGTGTGACTTCGTTACGTCGATTAAAATGACGCGTTTCGGAACATCTGTTCCATCATCAGATAAAATCGCTCTATTGAGGTCGTTAAACGTTAAAAACACATGTTACACATAATTGTCCACTACGTAATTCACTTGCTTCTTAAATGGTGCGCACCACGACGAAGCCGATCGGACACTGAACTATTATCTGAGTGATTACGCCTAAGCAGGTTCAACGCTGTATCGTATAGCGGGTTGGATTTAAAATTTAAGTGGTCATTCAATATGAAGTCTCGCCTGTTTATGTTATTATATGCTTTGTATATTTCGAACTCCTCTATTGCGTCCATGTAACGGCCTTTGTTGCACACATGTAGGGGTATTAAATTAGATTTAAAATCAGTATAATTATGATTGTGTAAGATTAAGTGGCGGGCAAAGTTGGACTTGATATTATTTAACAAAGTGAGATTATTTAGGTGACGTTTTGGTGTGTGTTCCTTAAATCGTTTGAGGAAACCTCTCCCCGTTTGACCAATGTAAAAACTGTTGCAGTCGTTACATGATAATTTATATATGCCGGATTTCTTTTCTAAAGGTATGGGTTTTCTATGACGTAGTATTTTTAATAGACTATTGTTTGTTTTGAAGGTAGCAGTAATATTCAATTTATTAAATGTGGAGGTTAGAATCTTTGGCATTATATTTGTGTATGCGGTAGAAATAAAAGTTATTTTTGTATCCTTATCTATTGGGGGCTTGGATTTTCGAATTTTATGTTTCTTGATGAGATTATCAATCAACGTGTTTTGGTAACCATTAGCTAAAGCTATATGTTTAATGGTATTCACCTCCTCACGGTAATCATCATCACTGAGAGGTACTGCCAACAATCTGCGGATAAAGTAATTATAAGCTGCCAACTTTTGCGAAAATGGATGATAAGAGTCAGCATGTATTGTCACATCAGTGATAGTCGATTTTCTATAAATATTAAATTTCAATTTATTTACGTGTTTAGTGACAGACAAATCTAAAAAATTCAATTTATTATCCACTTCAGTTTCCAACGTGAATTGAATGTTTTTATTAATATTATTCATATAATGTTTTAGGTTTTCGATCTGTCGTACAGTACCATTGAAAATTAGAAAGGTATCGTCTACATAACGTGCATAAAATATTATATCATTTTTGTATTTGTTATGTGAGAGCAAATGAGAGTTTTCATAAAAATTCAAGTAAACGTCAGCCAATAGACCAGAGAGAGGTGAACCCATGGCCAATCCATCGTCCTGAATGAAAAATTGGTTATTGAAAGCAAAGTAATTTTGTTCTAAGATAGTTTCAAGTAAACCAATTAACTCGTTTATCGTCTGTATATTTAATTTATTATTCTCTAATAAATTTTCTTTTAAGATATTTAGTATTTCTTTTACTGGTATGTTGGTATACAAATTTACTATATCAAACGATGCTAACTTATAATTTGGTAGTATATCAACATTTTTACATTTATTAATAAAATCCGTGTTGTTTGTGACACTATGATTGTTCTTTAAATTTATGTTTTCTTTGATTACTTTGACGAGTTTTTTAGCTGTTTTGTATGCGGGCGCTGTGGTAAAATTAACGAGTGGTCTGACCGGTATGTCGTGTTTATGAATTTTGGGTAGGCCAGTGAGTTCGGGAGCTTTAGCATTAATAGGCTTCAGGAAGCGACGTGTGCATTCGCTAAACAAATTTACGCAATTATTGATTTTGTTATTCAATGTCTTGACATACATATCAGTAGGATCAGATTTCAAGGTTATAATATTATTGTTTGAAATAAAGTCGTTTACTTTCGTTTTATACACGTCAAAGTCCATGACAACAAGAGTATTCCCCTTATCTGCCTTAGTAATTAGAGCATTATTATCAACTAATTTAGCTTTTATTTGTTTCAATAACTTAAACTCGTTGGAAAATCTTACATGTTTCTGTAAACCATGAGGTGAATGGTTGTCAAAATTATGGTGTTTTATGGTATTATTAAATTTATTATTTATTAAAATACGTGCTTCAGTTTGTAGTTTTGGATCGGCAATTGTTTTTACTGCAGTTTCTGCATTGATAATTTCTTGTACGATTTGATGTTTATTATTAAGAGGCAAGTTATACTTGATGCCTTTATTAAGGATGTTCATTTCGTCATCATTAAAAACTATCGTAGTTAAATTAGACACACGAGGATAAAATGTGTGTTTACAAGTGATGTCGGTCTCATGGCGATGTTTACTCTTTAAATTATGAATTTTACGCGTCTGTTTAAAGTATGTATTGTGAGTAACGTCAGAGACGTATTTATGTACTGATTCCATAACATTATTTACGATGGCCGGATGAATATCGTTCAAAATATGTAAATGCAATTTATAAAGTCGTGTATTGAGTGTAGATTTCTTAATATACAAAGATTTGATTTCTTCCTTGATCCGAAAAATCTCAGCATGTTTTTTGGTTGCTTTAGCAGCCCTAGAGAGGGCTTTCACATTTATAACTGCATATTTTGGTATTAAATGATTTTTTAAACAGATATTATTAAATTTAATGTGTAAGTTAGTTTTTAGTAACTGGATTTTAACGTTTTGATACTTATATACCACGCTTGCTTGACTAGCCTCCAATTTAAAATGCATATTAGTTCTGGTATCCAAGTCACGTATGAACAGTAAATTATTATAAATAAATCACCTTATATCCGTCGTGTGACTTCGTTACGTCGATTAAAATGACGCGTTTAGGAACATCTGTTCCATCATCAGATAAAATCGCTCTATTGAGGTCGTTAAACGTTAAAAACACATGTTACACATAATTGTCCACTACGTAATTCACTTGCTTCTTAAATGGTGCGCACCACGACGAAGCCGATCGGACACTGAACTATTATCTGAGTGATTACGCCTAAGCAGGTTCAAAGCTGTATCGTATAGCGGGTTGGATTTAAAATTTAAGTGGTCATTCAATATGAAGTCTCGGCTGTTTATGTTATTATATACTTTGTATATTTCGAACTCCTCTATTGCGTCCATGTAACGGCCTTTGTTGCACACATGTAGGGGTATTAAATTAGATTTAAAATCAGTATAATTATGATTGTGTAAGATTAAGTGGCGGGCAAAGTTGGACTTGATATTATTTAACAAAGTGAGATTATTTAGGTGACGTTTTGGTGTGTGTTCCTTAAATCGTTTGAGGAAACCTCTCCCCGTTTGACCAATGTAAAAACTGTTGCAGTCGTTACATGATAATTTATATATGCCGGATTTCTTTTCTAAAGGTATGGGTTTTCTATGACGTAGTATTTTTAATAGACTATTGTTTGTTTTGAAGGTAGCAGTAATATTCAATTTATTAAATGTGGAGGTATATATAAATTATCATGTAACGACTGCAACAGTTTTTACATTGGTCAAACGGGGAGAGGTTTCCTCAAACGATTTAAGGAACACACACCAAAACGTCACCTAAATAATCTCACTTTGTTAAATAATATCAAGTCCAACTTTGCCCGCCACTTAATCTTACACAATCATAATTATACTGATTTTAAATCTAATTTAATACCCCTACATGTGTGCAACAAAGGCCGTTACATGGACGCAATAGAGGAGTTCGAAATATACAAAGCATATAATAACATAAACAGCCGAGACTTCATATTGAATGACCACTTAAATTTTAAATCCAACCCGCTATACGATACAGCTTTGAACCTGCTTAGGCGTAATCACTCAGATAATAGTTCAGTGTCCGATCGGCTTCGTCGTGGTGCGCACCATTTAAGAAGCAAGTGAATTACGTAGTGGACAATTATGTGTAACATGTGTTTTTAACGTTTAACGACCTCAATAGAGCGATTTTATCTGATGATGGAACAGATGTTCCGAAACGCGTCATTTTAATCGACGTAACGAAGTCACACGACGGATATAAGGTGATTTATTTATAATAATTTACTGTTCATACGTGACTTGGATACCAGAACTAATATGCATTTTATAAATTTCTGTTTTTAAATATTAGGTTTGGTGTTGAATAAATATTGTTTGGTGTTTTAAACGTTTTTTAGTCTGGCCTACATAGAATGTATTACAGTCAGGAATTCAATTTGAAATACACTATTTAAGTCTAAATCATGAATTAAGGTAGTTGTTTTACGTTTGATTCTATGAAAACTGTTTTATTACTTTTAGGCCTATAAGTAATTTTGTATGATTTGTTTTTAAATAATTTTGAAATTAAAAAAAAACAAATATTGGTTATTATTGATACTGATAACAAAAATTATTGTGAACAATTGTGAATTTATTGATATATTATAACGTGCATAAAATACTGGAAAGAATAAACCTAACTGGGAAATGCGAGTGTACGTTTATGAAACAATTACGTTCTCATTGCTATTAACATTAATCTGTTGTATTTTTTGTTGTTGTCGCTTTTAACCGGATTTTACTGTTACAAGAAAGTATCTGTTACATCCCCGTTTACCCCCTGTAGGGTAATTGGTGGCCCATTTAAACCTTGTGACACTGATTCTCTTTACCGTGCAAAACGGATTCAGAGAACGACGCTAATCTTGTATAGTTCCTATTGTTGAACAAAAACGCTAATGGAACTTTCATCCCTTTTAAATGGGACACTATGCCCCGTGTGTCCGCATCAAAGGGTTGTAGCGTTTTGTAAACATATCAAACGAAACTTCCAGTTACAACACGATCAAAGTAGCATTAAAGTAATTTTGTACTTTACTGTTCTATTTGTAAAAATGATGGAGTAGACCTACATATAATATAATTGAAAATAAGACAAGTGAATTAAGTTAAGTATTTTAACGTGTAATGAAAGGTTAGCTGACGAAAAAATATGTCATAATCATCATGATGTTCACATCACGGCATAGACAAAGTGCTGCCTGTTCCGTCTTCAAAGATCATTCAGCCATCTCTTCCTGTATCTATCCACACACTTCTTTAGACAGTCTTGAATCTGACTTTCGTTCTGAGCCTTCTTTCCGCCGTTCATAAACTTTCAGTCTTTTATTCAAGTTCAAAAATTTGTAACTCTTCTCGTATGACTTAATTCTTTATACAGTCAAGTTTAGAACATCTTTTAAGAACGCCATTTCCGAGATCTGTTTTTTAGTTTCCTGTTTCTTGGTTGTCGTCCATAATTCACGCCCATAGGACAGTACAGGGACTTCCATAACTTTGTAAAATTTTAATTTTGTATCTCGACGTACCTTGTTTCTAAAATACGATTTGTTGTCCCACAGATTGTCTGGAACTAACATCAGTATCATGGTTCTTATCATATCCAATATCATTTCCTAAATAGTTAAAATGGCTCGCCTGTTCTAAAATTTCATAATTAATTTTTAGTTCTTATTGGTTTTTTGCCTAGATTATTGTGTGGTTATTGTATGGTTCTGAATCTTGGGTTCTGACGAAAAAACATCTGAGTAGAATGAAGGCAGCGGAGATGAGATTCTTTCGATCTGTTAAAGGCTGCACACGGAGGGATAGACTGTAGTACAATGAAGACATAAGTAAAGAGTTGAAGATTTTTAATGTCGAACACCGTATTATACACAACAAAGAGAGATGGATTGCTCATGTGAATAGGATGCCAGATAGCAGGTTACCTAAGGAAGTTTGTCAATGTAAGTCTGTTAGACAGCGAAGTATAGGAAAACCTAGGAGGCGTTGGTGAAGTGTATATGTTACAGTGAATGTTGAATTTTCAGTTAAGGTTGACAGTGACTAGTTACGGTCGACATTCACTGAACGGTTTAGTGAAAGTTGAATACTCATATTACAATATCATTCATAATCAACTTCCACTAGTGAATGTCGACTTTTACTAGGGAATTTCAACCTACCCTACTGCACCTTAGGGAACGTGTACCAACACTAAAAATACTAAAGGAATAAATTAGCAATTACTGTCGGAATAAACAAAAATATACTTTATTTAAGGTTGACTTATACAAGTATAACTATGTAGGCCTACTACAAAATAAAGCAGCAATATTACAACATTTTAACACATCTAAACTCTTCATTTACAATTTTATTTTATTTATTACAGCATGGTAATGCATTATGACACTTAGAATTACAAAGTACATTATTTTTCTTGCAGGCACATTTTTTTGATTGACATTTAGTTCGATGACTTCCAGTTGATTGCCTGTTGCAGTGGTCCGTAAAAAAGTGTCTTGTCCAGTGGTACTTCACTTTCATTAACGATGTTTGTAGGACAAGCACTAAATTGTGATCTGCAAAATTGAAATTATCTGTAGATTATAAATTGATTAATTAAGTTCAGTATTTGTATGAGTGTGCATGTGGTGTGGCTATGCTGTATTTTAACCCCTTCCATCCCCTGTCTACTTATGTCCCTAACAATCTCGTTATTTTAAAAGACCTTACCTAGCATAAAATCTAGTTTTACTAGAATAAAAACTTATCTAGCATACAGCTGCTTCAGCACACCCATCTCTGGTTCCAAGTCGCTAAAATGTATCATCCACTGTGTCCAAGACGATACCGAGAACTGATCTGGAATCTCCTCTTCCACGGTCTACATCGGGTACTGGAATTCGTACAGTACAACCTTTATCCACCTGCGGTAGATTCTGGTCTAATGTACGTTTCATCCGGTTTGCTTGGTTTCTTAATCAGTTGAATGCCTCCTCTTCTCTTTGTCTTTTTATTTCTAGTGTTGATTGATCGAGGTAGGTTAGTTGTATGAAGTATTTCTAGCGTATTTTCATGTTCTAAAAGCAAGCTCTCATCTTGTTCCATCAAATCGGGGCTCTCATCTTGTTCCATCACATCAGGGCTCTCATCTTCTCCTACCTTAGTTTCTTCTGTTTCATGTTCACCGCCAACATTAATTTGCCTAAATACAGCGTCCAGTCCTCTTCAGATTCCACGTTAGATAAGGATTCAATAGGTATGTTCAAAGAAGCTAATCCATGCCTAGGTGGACAACCAAACATCGCTTCGTATAGTGATCTTTTTATACCACTGTGTAGTGCACTATTTTTCATGAGTTGAATGAATTTCAAAGCATGGCTCCAGTGGGATGTTTTGTGATCTTGAATCCACGTAGTAGGCCTAAGCATGTTTTCCACGTCTTGATTAGCTCTCTCGACACTTCCTTGGCTTTGACCGTACCTAGGTTTGCCGTGGACAATTTTAAAATTAGGCCACAAATCAACTGATTTATTCATAATTTTGTTTACAAACTTCCCGCTATTATCAGACTGTAATACTTAAGGTGTACCAAGCAATGTAAAAATATCTACTTCATTTTCACAAACCTCATCAGCCGACTTGGACTTGAGCACTCTAAGTACAATAAATTTTGTTAGGTGATCTTGGTATACTAATATAAATTTATAATCACAATCCGGTTGCGATTGAAAATCTATTAAATCAATTTGGCATCTATGATTCAAATCCTTAAATAGCATTGGCTTTATTACAATTCCTTTTCCTGGCTCTTTTGCTTCTGCAAGCAAGGCTCAAAAATATTTTAAAAAATCACTATATCTTTAATGAAGAAAGTTGTGTTAGTGGTTGAAATCACAAGCAGAATGATTGTAATTCTTCTGATTCCGATCTGACGATGAGCTGTGAAGCTTGAAAGCGCTAATCGGGATAATTTTATATAGAGGTGTGCAACAGTGATCATTCTGCAATATATCTTTGTAGGTGATATTTTCGTATTTAGTTTTTAAATGTTTTAGCATATGGTCGCGACCACCATGAGCGTCATTCAACACTTAAAACGTTCTTCATCATATACAAAATACTTGATACTATTTTCTTCTGTAACTGGTGATATTAATTTTGTGATTCCATTTACTTCAATAATATCGTACATTTTCAAAAATCTATAATCGTTCCATTCCTTATTAGTTTTCATTTTACGCTTTTAGCCTTATTAATTAGAAAATCATACTTAACCTTATTCATGGACACGGAATTCACTTTGGACAATTTACGTTCACTTTTAAGTTGTTCATAGAAGTGCACGGATTTAGTCATGGTTACAAAATTACAAACTACACACACTTAACAATTAAAAAACACAAGCTCAACAACTAAACGAACAATAACCTCACAGCAACCACATCAAAACAATAAATGGGCGGGAAACAATCTTCAGTCTTCAGATGGTGGGGATGAAGACCGATGACACACCTAACTGATCTATTTTTAACATTCCCTGCAAACAGCTGGTGAAGGTCGACACTTAGCCTACTAGTGAGAGTTGACCGCTCAATTTTACTATCAACTTCCACTGACCAGTTTGTGAATGTTGACAATCCCCAGTCATTGTTAACCTTTACTAGTTTTCAACATTCACTGTAACATATATATTCCTTGGGGACAGGAACAGGTGAATAGCTTAGTCCCTGATAGAAGAAGAAAAAAAGAAGAATGCTAAGTCCTCACTTTTCTCCATCAAAGATTCTCTTCTGTTGCCTATTTCGAGCCAATATTAGACTATCATTCGCATCGTGTATTTAAAATAAGATTGGGTATACTTTGCAACGTTTTCTAAGACACAAGTCAATAGATATGAAACAGCTTTGTATGAGTGAAAAGTTCGCCTCAGTCATATTACATTACAAGCTAACTAACCAATCATGAATATAATAGTCAATAAACGTTGTGTACAGCGCTCGTAAACCGGGGTTTATTGTTTACACCGGATTAGCGCTAACCTTTGTTGTGAGGCGGAACTATATGTAACGGAGACCGACAAACGTTTTTACACGTTATGACAATTAGAGCTACGGATGGTGAACATTATTGTCTAGAATAGAAACATTAATTTTATACAGACTTGTGGCCAAAGTTCCAATAACATTTGCTTGAGTTCGCGGATTCGAGTCTTCTATCGTCTTCGGGTCTTGTTAGACTAACAGAGCGCCGTCTCACAGATATGTGGCGTCTCCTAGCGGAGAAGTTGAAAATTATAAATGCAGACTCTACGTTCCGTTCGGACAGGTGAACCAATATAACGTCCAGTTCCTCGCGGGCCATGGGTCCTTCTACGCCTATCTCTTAAAGATGGAGAAAGTGAAGAATCCAGACCGCTGTACGAAGATTGTTCAGGGGACGACGTGCACCATACGTTCTTCTGTCGCACTGATACGCAATCGCTGGAAGGCTCAACTAACGCCGGATAACGTGGTGCTGTGCGGAAACGATTGCTGCTGTAAGCCGCATTGGTTTATCGGTGCTTCCGCCGTTGATAATCGAGGACCAACGAGCACCGACTTGGCTCAAAGTAGGCAGTAAAGGGCGAGAGGGAGCCAAGTACAAATTACTGGGGGGGGGGGCACCTTGATGATTACATCAAGAGGTCCCGAGGTGAATCTACATGACCAGATAGAGAAGTTTTTTAGTGAACGAGAGTGACATACTGAGGAAGACACGGGATACCATTTACCCCTTACTGTCCATAATGTACTTTTCGCCTCTCAAAATTATTATTATTAATTTTTGTTTTGCGTATGAGCCACTGTGGACTACGTTCAACTGGTTCCTCTCTTCTTCGCCTCTCTCTTCCTCCTCTCCCACATCTCCTTCATTCTTGATTGATGTCTCTCCCTCCTTTTGTCAGTCCAGATGGCACATGTCCTCTTCTTGAATTTTCCTGAAAACCTTGGGAATATTTTAATTTCTTTTTGAGTGGCAAGCATTCTTCAATGTCTTCTTGAGTAATCTGGAGTTCCTCTATGTCTTTTTCTGTTTTTTTTTTTTTAACTACGTATTGGACATTTTGAGCTTTTTGAAATAGTTAAAAAGCTTCCCTGTTAGTCTGTCAGGATTCATTCTTTAAACATGTCCGTAGAAAGTAATTCTTCTTTTTCTAATTACGTCTGTGATTTTTCCAACTCGTGTGTACAGCTCATTATTGTGACGTCTTCTGTACTGTTCTCCGCCTTTTATTGATCCCAAGATTTTTCTTAATATTTTCCTTTCTGTGACTTCCAGTTCTTCCATCATCATTTTCTTTTTCAGCTGCATAAAGTGCTTCCAGGCGAATTACTGTTGAATAATGCCTAAGTTTGGCATTCATGGATTTTGATTTCTTGTTATATGTGTCCTTGGTTAAATGGTAAGCAACTTTCATCTTATTAATTTGTGCTTTAATGGCTTCTTTCTCTGAGACATTGTGTTCAATAACTTCTCCAAAATACTTGAATTTGTCAGTTCCATAGATTTGCCCGTACTGAGTTTTCATTTCCTTGGATACTGTCTTGATGTTTGTCATGAACTTAGTTTTTTCAAAAGAAATTTGTAAACCCACTCTTTTGGCTTCTTCTATCAGCAATTCCACGTGTCTAATGGCTGTTTCTACTGAATCCGACAGGATTGCTAGATCGTCTGCAAACGTTAAAAAATCTATTGACAGGTTATCTCTGCTATAGCCTAGTCTAATTCCCTGGCTGATGTGTTTTTAACATGATAGTGTTTTTAGGCTGGGGGCCATTCCACAAAAATGTAACGTCATCGAAAAATGTAACGCTTCCACACTTTCGATTCCCCACAGTCTAGAAATCTTCGGTCTCTGTCGTTTTAACATGATAATGTTTGTTATATAGTAAATATATTTGTTATATAGTAAATATTTGTATTATATAGTAAATATGAAAAACATTATCATGCTTCGATGTTTCGGTTTCGTCGAAATTCTTTTTTTCTTCCAATGATTTTCTCCATTCTCATTACATTTTTCCAGAATGCAGTTAAAAAGCATCGGTGATAGTCCATCTCCTTGTCTGACTCCTGTCTTAATTTCAGACTGTCTAGAAATTTTAAACTCTCTATTATTATTAGTAGTAGTAGTAGCGGTACTACTCAACAAATATCTGTAAATCAAGGAGTCATACAAGGCTGCATTATATCACCCACTCTTTTTAAGGTTTATATCGACGATCTAGTAGAAAACATCTAGTGAATCTTGGTATAAAGATATCACGAGACAGATATTTGAATGTGCTGTTGTTTGCTGATGACTTGCTTGTAATTCAAAATACAGAATCTGCTTTAAAAAAAATCTGTTTTTGAGCTTCATCAGATTTGCAAACAATACGATATGAAAATCTCCACTACAAAAACAAAGTTAATGGTATTTCGAGACAAGGAACCGATAAAAACAAATCTAATAATTATGAATTTGTAAAACAGGTGAGCCATTTTAACTATTTGGGAAATGATATTGGCTATGATAAGAATAATTATGTTATTGAAGTTGAGTTAGGTAAGTTATAAAATAATCTGCGGGACAATCGATCGTATTCTTAGGACAGCAGTACGTCAAGATACAAAATTATAGTTCTACAAAGTTATGGTAGTCGTATGGGTGTGCATTATAGACGACAATCAGGAAACAAGAAAGTAAAATACAGGCCTCGGAAATGGAGTTCTTAAGAGGAGTTTGTGTGTGTTCTAAACTGGATCGTATAAAAAATGAGGTTATAAGAGAAGAATTACAAGTTTTAACTTAAATGAAAGACTAAAAGATTATAAACAACGGTGGAATGAACACTTAGAAAGAATGTCAGATTCCAGACTGGCAAAACAAACCTGGAAATACAAACCTGTAGGACGCAGGTGTGTGGGTAGACCCAGGAAAAGATGGCTGGAGAGTGTTCGAAGGCTGGACAGACCGTACTTACTATAAGTACTCACCAAATCCTGTGTCGGAGGGACAGTGAATACAGCGACACTGTCAAGGGACAGTTCTAGAGCGCCTTAAAACCGGAGCCTTTCGACTAAGGAATGGAAATCCTTTCAGAAGTGCCTCTGATCTTCTCCAGCTTATGGGTTTTGTGATGGGCGAGTAAACGATCCATACCTAAAAGCACAAAGGTATGGATGACAAAGTCTTTTTTTTTTTTTTTTTTTTTTTTTTTTTTTTTTTTTTTTTTTTTTTTTATCCTTCTGCGTCTCAGCGTCAGTTTGTATGGAGCCTACATCTGCCCTCCATCTGCTCTTATCCACACATAAACCTGTGGATTATATCCGAACATATTTATTCGTTCGAAAATGAGAATTTTTAAATGAATAAGCGGGCCCGGGGCTTTAATTCCCCCTAGCCACCCTTAATCCGGCACCGGTGGGGTGTTCTTCTCTAGTCTGTCTCCTTGGGACCGGAACAAACAATTTTTATGTTAATTCGTGTAGAAAATGGTGATGAAGTCGAACGGTGGCAGGAGTGTTGGTGGGACAATTGAGGTGCCAACTTCCATTGGACAGAGGTTAGAGCGCGCCGGTGCCGGGGCCGCGGTCGCGATGACAGTCCAGTGCGGTCCGGTATTGTATTTCCGCTTGTGCCGCGCGACCGTGTTTCTGTCTCCGGCTGATGACTTATTCGCCGGTGTGGCTGATGGTTCCCGACCCCCCACCGCCGCCCGACTTGCCTTGCCTTGCCTTGTGCCGTATGGCTTTTCTGTTTTTTATATAAACAGAAGAAAAAGGTCGCCTAGTGAAATTAATTGCATCCTTTACTATCCGCGTATATAGTGGAGTTGCGCAGTATGTAAACGCCCACGGACGCCATTAGCGGGGCCCACGACAGTGCAGTTTGGGCCCAATCAGCTGATAGGCTACAGCTGTCTCTAACGTTAATGCGACACTTATGGGCTGTCGCATTGGCGAAACTTCTGGATTAACCAAAACACAGACGATTAAACCCTGTTTACGAGTGAAGGTTAAAAGAATTTAAAACTTGATTATAAAGCTCAGTGCCCAGTAAATTATTAAAGTTACAATTAATATTCAATTAGCATTAGTAGATCGGAGTAGATTTTTAATGTTGATAATTTTTACTTACTCGAGGCTGTTTTGGGTACTACAAGTATTATAAATACTTCATGCATTTACTTCTTGAAGAGCAAATGGGTTTTAGATAGGGTAGGTCGACTGTGGATGCATTGTTTGTATTACGACAGATAATATAGAAAAGGCGGGAGTATAACCAGCAAACGCGTATCGCTTTTGTTGATCTCGAAAAAGCATTTGATAATGTAGACCGTCAAAAGTTATGAAATATTATGGATAGGAGAGGTTATTGTCAGCATTTAATAAATTCAGTTAAGATCCTTTACAAACGTAGGCTACATTCCAATAAATAAGTGAGTTAGGCAGGGATGCTGTGTTTCCCCAACCTTGTTTATACATACATTGACGACATGTTGATAGGATGGAAATCCAGAGCGACTTCGGGAATACAGCTTAACAAATCAATCTGTATGAGTTCCCATATGCGGGTGACATAGTTCTTATTCAAGAAAATGAGGATGATTTACAAAGAGCTATGTTTCAATTACAAGAAGTGGCAAGAGAGTACTCACTGACAATTTCAGTAAGAAAGACCAAAACCATGGCCTTTAAAGAAATATCCAGTGAAGACTAAGATAGTTACGAGTATAAGATAAAGTTACGAATACTAATATAAAGTTACGAGTACTAAGACAGTGCTCGTATAAACAACAGCACTTTAGAACAAGTGAGACGTTTTAAATATCTCGGCTGTGAAGTAAGCTGTGAATCTGAATATGACATAAGAGAGAAGATAAAGAAATTTAGGAATATTTGTGGTACGATCCACAGAAATCTTAGAAATTAAACAAGACAGAGCACAGCGATTAAATTTTATAAGACAATTGCAATACCCACGTTGATTTATGCGAGTGGGCGTGAGTCATGACCAAATGGAATGCGGCAAAATTCAGAGTGCAGAAATGCAGTTTATTCTAAGTACTTTAAACTAAATATTGCAAGATAGAATAAGGAATGAGGATATCAGAGGAGAACTCGAAGCAAAGGACATAAATGAAATTATTCCAATTTACAGAAAACAATGGTGGCATCATCTGCTAAGGATGACAGAGGATCGATTGCCGAAAGCGGCACTGAACTATAAAACCATTGGTGGAAGAGAGAGACGTGAGTCGTCCAGTCCGAGGATGAGATGGGTGCCGAAACAGGTTTATATAACCTAATCCTTGAAGAGAAGAAGAAGAAGAGAAGGATGTTTACTTGGCTGATAAAGATAAGTCACCTATGTTTGGGAAAGTATAGTGATAAATTAAAGAAATACTGAAGGCTCCAGACAGTCCAAATCGACTTGTGGAAAAGTCCACGCAGGTTATCAAGCCTCCAATGCGTTATAGATATGAAGGCATGAGGATGCAAACTCGTGTGGACAAATCAATGTTAGACACCATTAATACGAAGATCTCGTATGGTGTGGCCGCATGGAACGGACGCTTGACGACCTTCGGTCCAAAAATTGGTAAAATGACCTTTTAATCCGCCTTGTGACTTCTTGTTTACGGACACAAAGTAACCACATTTATAAAAGTCAGTTGTTTCCATTGTATGGTACCAAACCGATGACAAAATCAAATCCATAGAAGTCATAAACAAAAGTTTATAAAACGTGAACACATTTAAAAAGTTTATAAAAGAGTGCCTACGTGGGGACTCTTTAGCATTTCTGTGGAACCGCAGAGTAATCTTTAGAAATTTCTTCTTTTGATCTTAATCTAAATTAAAAATGTTTAATTCGTTTTTGGCCATAAACCATTTTTTATGATTTTTTCGGATTGTCATAAATATTTTGTAATGTTTTTCTGTCCACTTATAATATTTCTTCTGCGCAAAGACCTCAAGCATTCACATGCATATAATAATTCACGACATAGCCTACTATTAATGATAATGTGATGTATTTATAATATACACACACTTATTGTTTACTAATGGTACCTATAATTTCAATTATAAACAATACAATAGAAAATTGAGACATACTATTGATTTCTAATGTCTTAATTTAGCGTTTCTTATTACGGACTTTTTTGTTATAAGCTTATAAATGCTGGCTGTTAGACGGTATGCGATTTCCATTCTTTTATGCTGTTCTTTCTCTTAGGTTTTTACATTTTTGAACTTTGTTTATTCTACTGTGTTCAAAATCAATCTGCTGTTTGCGGTTTTTAGCGTTAGAGATATATTCTGTTTTTTTGTCTTGTTTTTTAACAGAAATACTTATTTATCAAATGTTGTTAGTAACTGTAGATTAACTTTTACTTCTTTCAGATTTTGTGCTAAAACAACTAAATCATCTGCAAACTCTAAACGGTTAACTACTGATTTGTTTTCTCTTTCACCAAATTGTACCGCTCTACGCGGCCGCTGATTGGTCAATTTCACATCTACACCTCGACCATTTCCGACTGCAATTTGGCACTAACAATTATGTAAAAGAATTTATTTGCTCCATTCAAACGTTTGTCCTAACCACCTCGTTCCCTTTCAATTGTTTGAGTGTTGGATATCATGCAGTTCTATTTCTGGTATGTTGGTAAGAGTTGAACGACTTTTGGAGTCATCTGATGAGTGAGCAAGGACTGCCCAATAATTAATGGGATAGGCCTATCTACCGTAGTTATTCAAATTATTATCCGTGGTGTAAGGCCGTGGTCTGCTGAAACTCTCATGCTGATCGGGATGTTGATGTTATAATCAGACGTTTCGGGTTCGCCTCTAGAGACCATCTTCAACGAACGGTTTTCAAAACGACTGTACTGTGGTTTATTGACGCACGTCTTGTCAGCATGAGAATTTCAGCAGACAACGGTTTACAACCCGGTTAATAATTTGAATAATTATGATATGGGCCGTGAAAGCCAATAAGAATCAGACTATTTCTACCGTAATCGCAGAGACAGGCGGACACAAAGTAACCACATTTATAAAAGTTAGTTGTTTCTAATGTAGCCTATGATCAATGGCGTACGCAGGGGGGCTCAGGAGACTCAAGCCTCCCTCCCCCTCCCCACCCCAAAAATGTAATATGCACTTCCTTAATTTACTTAGGCTCATGTATAAAATTACAAAATTGCATATTTCGACCGATTTGGACAGGGATATAAATACTAACAAAATAAGTAGTTTATAATAACAATTATTACTGCAGTTATAATTTGTAGTTCATTGAGCGGTGTATTACGCTGAGTGTAACGTTCAGAAAGCTACCTGTTTTCTCTCTCTCTCTCTCGCTCTCATTTGACGGCGCGGCCACACGCATGCCACACCGGCCACAGGCCACTACTTCCAGTGAACCCTAAGAAATTTTACTTAAGTATTAAATAATATTTTTATGAAACCTAAATAAGTACATAAACCTTTTTCATAAACATTATTGCCAGTGCTACTGACATTAATGTACAAAATATTATAGTCTAATTGAAGTAAAAAGAATCTATTGTTAAATATTACAATGAACAGAAAAAAGCAATTAAAAAATATTTAGTTTTTGAAAGAAAAAAGTAATGTTTTTAAAATTACTGATTAAAAAGTAGAATAAGACATAAGTCCCCCAATCACGAATAAAACATTATTAATAAAGAAAATGTGAAATCTACTGAAAATAATATGTCTACTAATAAAGTTTAACCATTAACTGGTATATGTACTCTATCTTGTACTCTTAACAACTCCGAACTGGCTTCGGCAACGTATTATTAGTATTTTAAAAACGAGCGCCGCTGACGTCACGCACGGCCACCCTGCTACGATTGTTTGTTGTCGGTCGGTTATACACACAAACGGTTGAGCAGCTACGCAATACAGCTGGCGCTGTCAGTCAGCTGTGTCTGTACGTTCCTGCATTCGGAGGTTACTTGGCTGGACCGAAACGTTGTATCGGCCTCATTTCTGCTTGATCCTCCAACCTGTTCATCTGGTCTCTGCTGGCGGCAAACTTCTATCCAGGACTTCCGAACCTATCACTATGATAGGCTAGATAAAGTGTTGTTCCAGGTACGTGCAAGTCTGCGGGTTCTGAAAATATTCTAACCCCAAATATATTTTGTGTTTCAGCTTTCATTATGAGTTATGCTTGTGTGTGTGTGCGCGTATAGAGCAGTTTTTAGTTTGGGCATTAATGCTATTACAAAATCAAATTAAATTAAATTAAATTATGAATGTGAGAGTCGTGGGTCAAGTTGATTTTCAGTAGAGAATATGCTAATGTATCTTGCACTCAGCTGTTTTGATGTAATTAATAACTACGAAAGACACAGCTAATCAATTTGAATATTTCAATGAAACATTAAGAAAGTAATTGCTAGACGAGCTTAATACTGTTTAATCTGAATTAGTGGCGATGTGTGTGTGCGCTGTTGCTGCTTAAAGTTAGTGTTGGTATTTAATGTGGACGGCCTAAGTGGCGTGATTTTCTTTATGACACCCTCTACAACCTATTGTATGTCCAGGTGCTCGACCAAGGGCGAGATGGGTGTCAGGGGTGGACGAACATCTGTCCACCCTAATGGCAGAGACGATCTTATAGCCACAATGCCGTCAGTCGAGGACTTTTCCAATGCTAAGCTGCACCAGGGACTTGTGACACGACTGTGACATCACTGATCCGCGCCTATACGAACTAAGTACACCGGACAATCCAGGTGGGAAAATTCTGATTATCTATTTCTCTCTCTCTACAACATGTGAATGCACAGAAGCCGCCAGAAGCTCACTCGTGAAGTTCTGAACATTATACTCTAGCACAAACTCTCGTGTTCAATTATGTTATTGCATGTGTGAACATTACCACAGTACACCTAATGAAGTATCTTATAACTGTATAATGTGTAAGAAGTTACACACATACACACACATCCGCAGTTTGCTGTAAGATCTAACTTTCATCTAATTAAGACCATTAGGGAGTTAATTATCTCGTGCTATCATGTCATCTGGTCATGGCTGAGTTTAATAACGTAGCGGGGGTTGTCTGATGCTGTAGATGAGAAACGATTTTCTTTCACACACATACTTAACGCTTAATGATTAAGGTAAGGGGTCGTTTGGCTGGTTGAGTTTCGGGGCGGTCACTTACATTCTCTGGTGTGAACTATGCTTGTGAATATGCTGGCAAATCTATGCTTAGGAGCTGAGATATTCCATTTACGTTGTCATTTATATTTGTACCTATCTATACATATTAGGGTTCCTTCATTTACTGTAGTTGGAATGGGTTTATGAGGAGGTTAGTGTTGAAATGAGGGATGTTTTGTTATTCATGTCGTATATGTGTTTGTGTGTGTAATTTTACTATATATATATTTTTTTTGGGGGGAATATGTAACGGATTTAAAAAAGAGAATAACCATAAATGTGCTTACTGAGACAACAGGCTAGCCTATTTGATATTATACAACACTGATGGATTAGTATTGCTTTATGAATGAGATTATTACTAACTTTGACTCATACATAATCAGGCAGAAATTTTTGCAATTAGTTTAATATCAACTCACTTACTTTGTGACATTATGAATTAATGGATATACATATATATACATATATATATATATATATATATATATATAATTCTGCCTTTAATGGTGTGCTCACACAATCACGAACTTGTCATGTATGTAAAATCTTGCAGGTTGAATAAAGCACACGCTTGTTGGTTAAAAGAGTTTTTCATTTGCAAGTCCTGTCATTCACCTGGGGGGACATGTCTGTAATTGTATTTGGGCCTTGCACACTTTTGCTTCCTCTAGGTTTTCCACCTAGTTCTAAATATGATGTCTCTCCCCTTTTACAAAAAAAAACTTAATAAAAATAAAATTAAATAAAATTCAAAAAAAAAATTACAAAACTTAGAAAAATAAAAGGGAGGTTTCAAATGTTAGTTCAGAGCGTGGTTGTTATGATTCCGGGTGGATAGTAGGTATTATTTCTGCCTTATTTTTCTCTGTTGAACTTGAGAAATTTTAGAATCTGGGGACTTATATTTATTTTCTTAAATGAAACTTAGTGTGGCTACAGACATGTCAGCTGGTGTTAGGACTTGCAAATTATTTCAAATTATTTTTGATTAGAATCCAAGTGTTGTAAGAAAACTTAATGGTAGTGTAATAAATTAACAGAATGAACAACCAGAAAAAAGAGCACATTTTATAAAATGAATAAGAGGTTAATGAAGTTTAAAATAATTTAATATGTGTTAGTGTTTAAGTGATTATTTTGTGATGTTGAGTGTAAGATGAATTTTGAAAAGGGGTTATAAGAATGTGATTAATTTTTTTTAATGAATGTGTGCTGATTGGTTGCACTTGCACATACCCTGGAGCTCATACGGAGTCTGGACATGATGAGGGCCGTCGGTACTTGTTGAGTTTGATTATGACTTGTCTCTTGGATTAGACAACGTGTTTGGTAGCATCCCAGTTATATGGTAATTGTTTATTGAGGGCGTTGCGTTGCGGTATCGTATTTTGAATGCGGTTATGGTCCGACCAAGGGCATGGATGTGATAGTTTATATTTTCGATTATATCGAATTTTATGTGTACTTTGTGTGTTGTATTTAGTGAGTTAGTTTGGTTGTTTTGTGTTGTGTTCTCTTCTGGGCATTTTGCATGGCTGTTTCTCTGCTTTTATGACACCCATCTCGTCGTATCGCTAGAGCATTCTGGAGCCACTTGTATGATCAAGTTCTTCCTGCCGTTCTCTTTAATTCTTGCTTTTACGTGGTGTGTGTGTGGATTGCGCGGTCATGTCCATTTCGGTAAATGTGGATTTGTTTGTAAAAGATGAGCTCGAGTGGGAGGTCCGGTTCCGGGGACGGAAGCCGCAGGAGACTGTTGTTTCATTAAGGAAGCAACTCCGTGAGGCTCTTGCCTCCGGTGAGGCACCGAGTGGGAGAGTATTACTTACGGATGTCACCGCCGAGGTGGAGCTGTGCTCGGAAAAATTTGTAGAAGTGCTCGATTTGGCCGAAGGCCTGCAGTCGGCGGCACCCACCTCTACGGCTAGACAGAGGGTGCGCCAACGTTTACAACACGTTCTATGCCGTTTACAGAATGCTGAATCACAGGCTACCACCTCGGAATTAGAGAAAAATGTTGTCACTCTTAGGGAGCAAGTGGCGATGGCATTGCGGGAGTTTTCTCTCGGCCAGCGTCGCCACGTAGATCCGAATTCCGGTTCTTCTTCTTCTTCTGTTGAGACGGCAGCCAGGGTGGAACCCCCTGTGCATGTTCCTGCCTTTTCCGATATGGCCACCGCAAGCTATCACAAGCTTCCTAACCCACTGTCGGATGTCATTCAGCGTCTCCCAGTTGTCGATGGTCTGGATCCTGAGGCGCTTTTGAGATTCTTGCGCGTATTTTTTCAGTTGGCCGATTTCCCTGGGCTGTCGGAGCGGACTTTGCTTGAGCTCATTTACCCGTACTGTCGGGGATCTATGGCTGAGCGCGTGACAAGTACCCTTAGGGATGGTGGTGGCATAGACCATTTCCATCGGGAAGTCCTGGACGCTTTCGTACCGGGAAGGTTACACGACCGGTTACGACACAAACATTTCTATAGAGTTCAAGCAAGCGGAGAGTCCCTTGCTCATTTCATTTCCAGTGTTAAAGACGCGGCCCGGATCCTGAGGCTGGGGTTGTCAGAGTCTGATGTCATTCATACTATTTTGCAGGGCGTGACGCCGGAGGAACGGTCACGTTTGACATTCGCTGCCCGTCCCCAAAGTTTTATTGATTTAGACCGGCTGTGCGCCGAGTCGACCACTATACAGGGTAATGACGATATTAGAGCCCGCGAGGCTAGGAGGCGTTCAGAACGCCCTAATTTCGAGCGACGAGTCGGGCAGCCCGGGTCTTGGGGTCCTAGGCCTGCGCCGGTTCAGAGCTGTGAAGTACGAGAATTATTCTGTTCAAGGTGTCATAGATCCGGTCACGTCGCGCGCTATTGTAACGATGCTAGACAGCGTCAAGGGACTTCCCGAAAAGGTAACCTTTCAAAAAACGTAAATTCTCGGGGAAGATAAGTCGGGAGTGGTCTTCCCCGTTAGGCTGTTCTCTTCCGGTTTCACTTTACCCCAGGCGGATAGCTAATCCCGGGTCATCCGGCTCCAAGGTCCTGCGAACTGTCCCCAACTACAGTTCAGTATGCCCCTTCCTGTTGGTCGAGTTGAAAAAGGGTCAGCTCAGAGCCTTGGTTGACTCTGGATCAGCCCGATCCATAATTTCATCTAGAGTATGTGAGGACCTTGAACAACAGGGCTTACTATTAGGGTCGGATCGGTCTTCCGTGGTATGCTGGACTGCATCGCGGGAAATTCTGCCCATCTCCCGGGTGGTTTCCCTGAGTATTAAAATCGAGTGTTTTTCATGGGTGTGGCGATTTTTGGTTTCTCCGGCTCTGGGAGTCGACTGCATTGTGGGTGCCGATTTCATCTCCAAGAGTGGTCTCGTTTTAGATCTTCAAGCGCACCACTGTTATTTTAAATTCAATCGGGAGGTTGTCATTCCTTTCCTTGGGTACCAGGGAGCTAAGGGAGGTGTCCAAGAGGTTGTGTGTCCCGATTCAGAAAGAGACCATCTCACCCCGTCCCAGAGGCATGCTTTAGATCATTTGTGTGAGCAGTTCCCCACTGTATTAACTCCCAACCTGGGGCTCACACATCTTTTGGAATATAAGATCCGTTTAACGGACTCCGCCGTAGTCCGCTCACACCCATACAAATTCGCCCCTCCAAAGATGGATGTCCTAAGAGAGAAGGTTCAAGAGTTGCTTAAACAAGGGGTCATTGAACCTTCCAACTCTAGTTATGCAAGTCCAGCATTTCTGGTGCCCAAGCCTGGAGGTAAACAGCGTATGGTCATTGACTATCGCAAACTCAATGCTAATATTGAGGTGGATTCAGTTCCTCTTCCCGATTTACATTCCGCGTTCGATTGGTTTAGTGGGGCCAGGTACTTCACTATCTTTGACCTCAATGCCGCTTATCATCAGATTCCTCTGTCTAAGGAAAGCCGCCCTTATACGGCATTCTGTGTGCCATGGAATCTTTATCAATATACTAGGGTACCCATGGGTCTGGTAGTGGGGGCTCAAACCCTCACGCGACTACTTGACACTGTATTCCATGACGTAAAATTTAAATTCATCTTTAATTATCTTGATGACCTCTTGGTCTACAGTAAAACGTTCGAGGAGCATCTGGGTCACCTGAGAGAGGTGATGTGCCGATTGAGGAGTGCTGGCCTCACTATCAATCCAGACAAGGTAAAGTTTGCACAAAGGAGTATTTCGTTTTTAGGGCATCTCGTCTCATATGGGGGTGTGACGGTCGACCCGGAGAGGACACAAGGCATCCGGGATTTTCCTCCCCCTAGGGATGTGAAAGGTGTTGCCAGATTTGTTGGCATGGTCAATTTTTACCGTAGATTTATCCCTAATGCCGCGGATATTGCTGTACCTTTAAACGAACTCAGGAAAAAGGGTACCAAATTTGTATGGGGAGAGAGGCAACAGTGGGCCTTTGATACCCTCAAGGAGGCGATCGTCTCTCCCCCTGTGTTGAGGATGCCTGATTTTTCAAAAAAATTCATTTTGCACACGGACGCGAGTTCTGTTGCGCTCGGGGCGGTTCTGTCCCAGGAAGTCGATGGTGCTAGGCAGCCGGTGGCATTTATATCCCGGACCTTGACCCAACAAGAGAGGAAGTCTTCAGTGTATGAACTAGAGTGTCTTGCTGTTGTGTACGCTCTAGATAAGTTCAGGCGTTTCTTGGAACACGCTGAGTTCCTGTTGGAGACCGATAATCAGGCTCTCTCCTGGCTTCTCGCTCATCCCCGGCAGCTGGGTAAAATAGGGCGTTGGGTGGTCAAGATCTCATCCTTTAAATTAAAAGTGCAACACATCAGGGGAACACAAAATGTTGTTGCAGACGCCTTGTCACGTATGTTCTCCCAACCCAGCGAGGCCAATTCTGAGCAACCCTGTTCCGTTCTGCTGGATTTTCCTTTGGCTTTTACTGATGTGTTACCCCATCAGTTAAATGATGAAGAGTTGGGCCCTATCATCCAACACCTAAAAGAGGGTACCGTGCAGGTACCATATTTTCTGTCCAAGGGCGTCCTGTGCTGCCGAGAACGAAAAGGACGTGCCCCGAAGGTTGTGCTGCCTAGCAAGCTCGTGCCAATGGTCTTCAGCTACTATCATGATTCCCCAATAGGTGGCCATAAGGGAATTTCGAAGACCATTTCCAGTATTAGGAGGCATTTCATCTGGAAGGGCATGGACAGGGACATCGCGGCTCGTGTGAAAGCATGTCATCTCTGTGGCTTGAGTAAGCCTGCTCAAAACACTAAATTGGGTCTATTGTCATCTGATGTGGCGAGCAAACCCATGGAGAAGTTATTCATAGACTACGTGGGACCTTTCCCTCGTAGCAAGTCAGGTAATGCTTACCTACTTGTTTGCGTGGATGCTTTTTCCAAGTTTGTCTGGCTACTGACCTTACGACAGGCAAACACTCGCTCAACTATCCTTATGCTACAGACCCATGTCTTTCAGCATTTCGGTTTTCCGTCCACCATTGTCTCTGACAATGGACCACAGTTCATTTCAAAAGATTTCCGGCGAATGTGTTTCGCTAACGGCATCAAACATGTGACCACTTCCCCGTACTACCCTCAACCGTCCCACGCGGAGAGATTTAACCGGAATCTCCGTTCAGCGCTTATCGCCTATCATGCTGAACAACAGGATTGTTGGGACCAAAATTTAAAGTGGTTGCAATTGGCATTTAACACGGCCCTACACGAGAGTCACAAGGCCGTACCCTTTGAAGTCATGTTTGGGTTCTCGCCGAGTTTGCCGTTGGACAATTTGTGGCACATTGATGATCTTCTGCCGAACGATCCTGAGGTCACGACTGTGGACAGATGGCGGGAGGTCCGGAGGAATTTGCTTCGTGCGCACGAACGCGTCCGTAGTCGCTACAATCAGGGGCGAATTCCGAACCCATTTAAGATTGGCGACTTGGTCTACTGTCAGAGCCATCCGATCAGCTCAGCCATAAATAGGAGGGCCGCTAAACTATGTTATCGTTGGTCGGGACCATACCGCATTCTTCGGTTTGTGTCGCCCGTCACAGTGAAATTGGGTGATCCCGGAGGGGATGTTGAAAGAGTAACCACTCATATTTCGAAGCTAAAGTTTTGCCATAGGGAATGAGTTAGGGATGACAGTTAGGCCCATAAAAAAGGGGGGAATACTATTTGGGGTTCCTGGATCTCAGTTATTGGAATTGGGAGGCCTTGGTGGTCAGTACTCAAAGCGGGATCCTGCGATTCTTCTCTTTCTCCTGTTCTTTTCTGTCTCTTATATCTGCATGCGGACCAGGGCCCGGCGAGCATGCAGGACTCACACTTACATCTTCTCTTTCAGACACACACTCACTAACTCACACCTCTTCCTTCTGCCTTTTCGTTTTCCTGTGTTACTGAACTCACCAAGAGCATTTTAGAATCTGAGATTTTCCAGGTTTCCCGCAGCCGTCGTGCTTGAGGACTTGTTTGTTTTGGGTCAACCATGTTGCCCTTTTGGGGTGAGGGTGTGCCGAACTGGCTTCGGCAACGTATTATTAGTATTTTAAAAACGAGCGCCGCTGACGTCACGCACGGCCACCCTGCTACGATTGTTTGTTGTCGGTCGGTTATACACACAAACGGTTGAGCAGCTACGCAATACAGCTGGCGCTGTCAGTCAGCTGTGTCTGTACGTTCCTGCATTCGGAGGTTACTTGGCTGGACCGAAACGTTGTATCGGCCTCATTTCTGCTTGATCCTCCAACCTGTTCATCTGGTCTCTGCTGGCGGCAAACTTCTATCCAGGACTTCCGAACCTATCACTATGATAGGCTAGATAAAGTGTTGTTCCAGGTACGTGCAAGTCTGCGGGTTCTGAAAATATTCTAACCCCAAATATATTTTGTGTTTCAGCTTTCATTATGAGTTATGCTTGTGTGTGTGTGCGCGTATAGAGCAGTTTTTAGTTTGGGCATTAATGCTATTACAAAATCAAATCAAATTAAATTAAATTATGAATGTGAGAGTCGTGGGTCAAGTTGATTTCAGTAGAGAATATGCTAATGTATCTTGCACTCAGCTGTTTTGATGTAATTAATAACTACGAAAGACACAGCTAATCAATTTGAATATTTCAAAGAAACATTAAGAAAGTAATTGCTAGACGAGCTTAATACTGTTTAATCTGAATTAGTGGCGATGTGTGTGTGCGCTGTTGCTGCTTAAAGTTAGTGTTGGTACTTAATGTGGACGGCCTAAGTGGCGTGATTTTCTTTATGACACCCTCTACAACCTATTGTATGTCCAGGTGCTCGACCAAGGGCGAGATGGGTGTCAGGGGTGGACGAACATCTGTCCACCCTAATAGCAGAGACGATCTTATAGCCACAATGCCGTCAGTCGAGGACTTTTCCAATGCTAAGCTGCACCAGGGACTTGTGACACGACTGTGACATCACTGATCCGCGCCTATACGAACTAAGTACACCGGACAATCCAGGTGGGAAAATTCTGATTATCTATTTCTCTCTCTCTACAACATGTGAATGCACAGAAGCCGCCAGAAGCTCACTCGTGAAGTTCTGAACATTATACTCTAGCACAAACTCTCGTGTTCAATTATGTTATTGCATGTGTGAACATTACCACAGTACACCTAATGAAGTATCTTATAACTGTATAATGTGTAAGAAGTTACACACATACACACACATCCGCAGTTTGCTGTAAGATCTAACTTTCATCTAATTAAGACCATTAGGGAGTTAATTATCTCGTGCTATCATGTCATCTGGTCATGGCTGAGTTTAATAACGTAGCGGGGGTTGTCTGATGCTGTAGATGAGAAACGATTTTCTTTCACACACATACTTAACGCTTAATGATTAAGGTAAGGGGTCGTTTGGCTGGTTGAGTTTCGGGGCGGTCACTTACATTCTCTGGTGTGAACTATGCTTGTGAATATGCTGGCAAATCTATGCTTAGGAGCTGAGATATTCCATTTACGTTGTCATTTATATTTGTACCTATCTATACATATTAGGGTTCCTTCATTTACTGTAGTTGGAATGGGTTTATGAGGAGGTTAGTGTTGAAATGAGGTATGTTTTGTTATTCATGTCGTATATGTGTTTGTGTGTGTAATTTTACTATATATATATTTTTTTGGGGGGGAATATGTAACGGATTTAAAAAAGAGAATAACCATAAATGTGCTTACTGAGACAACAGGCTAGCCTATTTGATATTATACAACACTGATGGATTAGTATTGCTTTATGAATGAGATTATTACTAACTTTGACTCATACATAATCAGGCAGAAATTTTTGCAATTAGTTTAATATCAACTCACTTACTTTGTGACATTATGAATTAATGGATATACATATATATACATATATATATATATATAATTCTGCCTTTAATGGTGTGCTCACACAATCACGAACTTGTCATGTATGTAAAATCTTGCAGGTTGAATAAAGCACACGCTTGTTGGTTAAAAGAGTTTTTCATTTGCAAGTCCTGTCATTCACCTGGGGGGACATGTCTGTAATTGTATTTGGGCCTTGCACACTTTTGCTTCCTCTAGGTTTTTTTTACCTAGTTCTAAATATGATGTCTCTCCCCTTTTACAAAAAAAAACTTAATAAAAATAAAATTAAATAAAATTCAAAAAAAAAATTACAAAACTTAGAAAAATAAAAGGGGGGTTTCAGTACTCTTAAGTTGTAGAAGAGTAGGCTAATATATGGACTGCTAAGGTTCAAGTCCCCCCCCCCAGATTGATTTCTGCGTACGCCACTGTGTATGATATCAAACCGATGACAAAATGAAATTCGTAGAAGTCGTAAACAAAAGATTATAAAACGTGAACACATTTATTGTGTAGTTTGAAGATTATATAGAGTCCGTCCGATCTACGTGTGCTGTTTTGTGTTGGCAGACAACACGCTTCTCCCCGGTTCGATTAAAACAACACAAACGCATAGACACACACAGACATCGAAGATAAGATACTACAATAGCCAGCGAATGTAAGAAAGAATGTGCGCTAAGAACAAGGAAGAGGACAGGAGACGGAGTCGACAACTTGTGTGCTGTTCAAGGAAGACATAAATTGGGCGCGAAGAAGAAGATAATGTTATGTTAATGAGAACGCGAGAAAGGATTACGAAGACGGAGGGAAGACAGCGACGAGAGGGTGAGAGAGACGACGGCGGGCAGCGGGCAGGTTGGATTAACGCCATAACAGGAAACGCGGGGGCGAAGCATGTGCCTTGTTTGTTTTCTTCACACCTCAGCGAAGAACCCTTTCCTATCATTGTGTGAGGTGTTTATTGTCGTATATCACTTTGTGCGGACGTGTCGATATCGTGCGAGCGAGCGAGCGCGCCGCGCCGCACCCATGCGTGCGTATACGCCAATATCACTGTGTGCGTTTTTTGCAATGTCTTTCCAATAAACGTTTGCTCTCGCGCCACGCTTATCTCGTAATCTTCTACGTTTATCTTCGCATTCTTGGCCGTAAAAAAAAAGGTTAGTAAGGGGTCAATATAGGCTATGTGCGAGCATCGAGAGTCAACCCATTGTAGGCTTATACTTTTATAACATTGTCGTTTCTGTGAAAGGATGGTGATTGTGGGGCGGAGTCAAAATAAATGTAGGCCCAACTGCTCTTCAGTGTATCATTATTAAAGCGTACAGGACGTGTACTATTATTAAATTATACTGTATTTAGTCAGCAATTTCTTCGTCTTATTTTTCTTCTAGTTTTATGTAGTCGCACGGTCTGTATCAGGGGCGAACCTAGGAGAGATATGAGGGATGTATCACCCCCGAAATCTGAAAAAAAATTTACAAATGTTGGAGCAAAACATTTTAAACTGGTTGTGTGTTTTACTTCCATATTCTTTAAGGGAAAGGAAGTATGGTGATCGCGAAAAAATGGGTTTCGAGATAAGGGCTGATTCTGATTGTACTACCCTTAAAACATGAAGAAAAGTCATTTTCCGAAAAGTGTCTGTGTGTGTGTCCGAATCCACAGTTAACTTAGAAGAGTTAGAATCCGAATTAAAAATCTTGGGTTGAGATCAAGGATCTAAGACGGCTAAGTGGAACGCCACTCCATAACTTAGTGCCATACTGAAGCCTTGAATGAATGAAAGCGTAAACAGAGATTTCAACAGAGCAAAATTATGTATATTACGCCAAAATTAAAATTGTCTTAAACTTCTTAGTTTTATTTTAAGTTTCTCCGTGATACCCTCGCGTGTTATTATATTGTCAAGGATAATTCCCAAATACTTAATGTCACTGACTTATTATCAAGACGGACAGAGGAACATGTTATCCGATTTTGACAATTATACGTGTGCGAAATGAGATTATCTAAAAATTTAAACCGGCTCAAATCAAGATTTAGAATCTTTGTTTTGTTAGTATTAACAATCATTCCATTCCATGCACACCATTTACTTCATAAAACTAAATCTTCACTGACGTTCTGTGTACCGGCATTGAACGTTCGCTCATTGACGTTATGTGTACACGAAAATTGAGCGGAAGCACTCAAGACTATTGGGACGACACTCGCCTAAATAGAGCAACAGAAAGACGTAACAGGGTCTGATATTTTATTGACGAGGCGCTGGATTGGAATTGCGGAGAGGAAACGCACCGCCCCGAAAAAGCAAACACTTATTAAAGCTTTCTTTTTTTGGAAAACAAAAGAACTCTTCTTCTTCTTCTTCTTCTTCTTCTTCTTCTTCTTCTTCTTCTTCTTCTTCTTCTTCTTCTTCTTCTTCTTCTTCTTCTTCTTCTTCTTTGGAAGTATAAGGCTCAAAGTATATTACGTCGTCCGGTATTACAACTGATCTCTCCATCTTTCCGGATGGTAGCACCCAGTTATAGGCCCCCGCCTATGGTAACAGGTGACAAATGGTCAACGGTCTTGAAGGTGGAGGAGGGAAAATTCCCAACGGCGTAGGGAGCGGGAGAGCCTACTACTGAATCTCCGAATGAAATCCAGAGCAGGAGTGGAGACTCGAAGGTGGCAACCCTACCTCCGGATCAATGGACTTAGGGAGACGTAAGCACTTTCAATCGTCCAAAAAGCAAAGGTCGGACTGGCGACAAAGAAAGTAACAATCGGAAACGTTCTAAAAGGAATAAGCTTTTTGCAGTAACTGATTAAAGAAATAAACTTATTAACAGACATTTGATTAATCTAAAACCTTTTTTTATTTTTTGTTAAATGTCTACTTTTAAGAATTTTAGAAATAATTATCCTTTAGAATAACATTAATAAAGAGACTGTAAATCACTATACAGTTTTAATCATGTATTTTCATTTTATTGTTTTATTTTATAGTTTGTAGTACCTTGTTTTATAATTTTTCAATTTTAAATGTTTTATCATTTTCGTTTTTTCAATAGTTTATGTACATACACTTTATGTCGCTTTATTGATTTTTCCAGTTATTCCTGACCGCATTCCTTTTATACTTGTGTAACTGTGCAGGCCCGCGTATCCCACAGGGTCTTTCTGCCGATCGTGTCGGATAACTGAGATTCTATTGTACATATAAAAATAAAACGTTTTCCACACACACGCGCGCGTGCGATATTTCCGTAGCGTGCCATTAGCAATAAAATTACAAAGCTGTTGAAAACATAAAAATTATTTTTAAATGAATTTTTTTGATTTGAGAAAGTAGGCCTAATGTTAGACAATAAAATATAGAGAAATAAAGATAATAATAAATAAAAGAAAATACAGTAGCCTACACTGAAATGTTTATAAAATAATATAGAGTTTATAATATTTATTATAAAATGCTTCCGTTTCCTTAACGGTAAATATACTGCAATTGCATAGGAAGTACAGTGGATTTCGCTTTATCGGGACAGATCGGGACCACATGAAACTGGTCCAATTAAGCGGCTGGCCCTATTATCAGAAATTTCTATAAAGAAAGCAAATAAGCCTTATTTGACGTTTCTTAATAACGGAAAACCAAACTTAACTCTTAACTACAGTAAACACCACAATTTGGCTATAAGATTTATTACTAACGAAGTACGTCATAGGAAATACAGTAATAAATATATAAGAGGCCTAATGCTATATTTACAGCATCATGAAATAGCATGAATACGCCTATTTTTCACAAAATAAAGTCACATAACTGTGATTATTGTTTTATTAACAAAAAATTATCCAGTTTGCTTTAGCGTTTCGTTTTTAATGACTGTAGCTCCACAAAGGCTGAACAGGTTTCCAATTCTTGCATAGGGGCTGTTTTCACTGTCTTCTTGCATGAAATTCAAGAAGTCCAGCGAACTTTTTTGGATCGTGCGTTGTTATCTTCTTAACTTCTGGTTCATCTTCAGCGTCGTCATTTTTGTCCCCTACATTTAGGTTTACCAGGCCGAGTGATACAAAGAGACTAAACGGCCCATCATTGTAGGCCCTAGTGGTGCCTGTAGTTGGGTCATGGACAAACACATCAAGTCCAAAACCGTACAGATATCGTCGGGTTGTTGTTAACAATGTAGCCTACTGTTTTGTTATGGTTTGTCGCCCTTACTACTCTACTCGAGTAAATTACGTACTCTAAAAAAAAAAGGCTTATTACTTCTTTTTAAGAAGAGAAAATCTGAGCCATTACTGGACTGAATAACCGGCGGTCCGGACCCAATAAGCGAAGGAACTTAGACAGAGATACACAGACAGACAGACACAAGTTGAGAGCGAAAGTAAACACGACTTCCCTAAGTAATCTCAGATCGCAATATCTCTCTGTTCGGCTAAAGGTAATACTAATAACAATGACGAAAAGAAACGTTTGTATCGAACCCGCGTCGTCGTCATAGTCATTGTGCCGGTGACGTCAGGTGCAGCAGGGTGTGTGGGTGTTAGAGGCCAACGAGGGGGGGGGGGAGAAAGATAGAGAGAGAGAGAGAGAAAGAGAGTTTGACCTTTGATCCCGTGGAGTTACAGCGTGATTCGACCACATTTGTTCTCACACACACTCAATGCTAATTCCGAATTAAGTTAGAAATTTCAGGTCGGGTCTTATCGGAAGGCGCGCGCTCGCCCGCTTGGACAGGTTTGGTAAGGTTTGCTACACACACACATACATACACCTCTGTGTGGACTATTGTACACTCGGCGCCAAAAATTTTTAAACAGGATGTCGTCGTCGTCACCTAACGATTTTGCCAACACCAAATTTTAGGAACGAAAGAATCGGTCAAAGCAAAAATCGCGCTGAGTTTATTATTGTTCATATTGTAAACCCTCCTGATGATGAAAAACTGCTGTGCGAAAAATGTGTGCAAGTTTGCATAATAAAGTTGAATTCTGGACGAAATGTATTTTTATTGTTTGGCTAACTTTCAATTATGCAGTACGACAAGGGTGTCCAAGGGTTATCAACTTCTCTTTTTAATTTATATATTGACGATGTCATACAAAACTGACAAAACATACGAGTGTCTTCCAGAGCATTTTATGATTGGTCACTCTACAATTGACACTTTGTTGGTTGCCGACGATCAGGCTATTCTGACGGACTCGGAAAACTGGTCGCAGATCATACATTTGTTAAATCGAATCTGCAAAGATTCTGGATTGCAAATATCCACACTTAGACCAAGGTGATGGCTTTTCGCGGAACTGATCCCGTACGGGCAAAAATTGTTACAGTTGGTACTGTTCTGGAACAAGTTAACAATTTTGAATACCTGGACTGTAGTGTGTCTTATAATACAAGCAACGACGTTGTGAATAGGTTGCATAAGTTCAACCTTATGTGCGGGACCATTAAGCGAACTCTTAAGACAGCAAGTAAAGGAACACGCCTAAAATTCTACAAGGTGATGGCCCTTCCCACGCTTCTTTATGGGTCTGAGAATTGGATTCTAACGAAAGGCCGGGCCAGTCGCATTCAAGCGGCTGAAATGAGATTTCTCAGGCACGTGGCAGGGTATACTCTCCACGATCATAGGGCAGGGTATACTCTCCATGATCATAGGAGAAACACAGATATACGGCAGGAACTGAATATTATGAGTATACTCGACAGGCTTGCCCAGTATCGGCTCAACTGGTGGGAACATCTTTCCCAAATAGATGACTGCCGCATCCCCAAACAACTATGGAACTAAAAGCCGAAGGGACGGAGAGGTGTGGGACGTCCTAGGAATCGCTGGAGTGACCAGCTCTAATCTTTGCCTCTTTGAGACCGGAACAAACCATCCTTGGTTTAATCCTTGAAGATGATGATGATGATGATGATCACTATTGTTCCCAAACCGTTTTAATGCCAACACCCTGTATGAAATTCGTTTAATGATATCCGGAATTTTTGCACCACAGGAGTGATTATCGAGTGCTCACTTACAAACCATTGTTTTTCAAGGAACTGTATCACCAACATGTTTATCATTTCGCTGTGAATTTCTATTGCTGTTACACCTTTTTTTTTTTAACAAATACGTAATTCTATCACAGGACGATGTTTGATTTTGTCCATTTTTCAAAACACGTGTGACAGGTAAAGTTTCAAAAATTGACAGATGAAAAATTGAAAATGAAAAATCGACTGATAGATTTATAAATTAACATGTTTTTTCAAGAAATAAGGACATCTTACAACGCACAAAGAATTATTTTCTATTGCGCTAAACGTAGATGTTGGCTCAGCGAACATTTCAACTGATCCTCGTATACATTTGTCGTCGCATCTCATCCGTCAAACAATTCCTCTTTCTCAGTAATTCTCTTGCAACTCTCTGCTCCCCTTGGAACTTTCTTTTGCATCTTGCTTCCCCAACATTTATGGAGCCTGCTATTTTTATAGTCACCATCATCTTCACAACACGGGGTAGGCAAGGTGCTGCCAGTTTCGCCTTTAAAGACCGTTGTTTTTCTATCCGTCCAATCGATGGTTGTTTACGTTTTAGTTTATAAGCGTAAAACACATCATCATCATCTTCTTCTTCTTAAGGGTTTTAGACTTTAGCGCCTGTTCCTATTCCACAGTCCACCTTTTCTTAGGTCTACCAACTTTTCATCTGGCTCTAGTGTTGTAATCTTTCGCCATCTTCGGTATTCTACTTTCTTCCATTCTATTGATGTGTTGAATCAAATTTTTTCTGTATTCCTTAGTTCTTTCATTAACAGTAAAAATATCTAAATCACTTCTTATCTCTTCATTTCTTATATGATCTCGCCTATTTCGCCTTTTAACTGAGCTCAGAAATTTCATTTCTGCTGTTTTTATCTTCTGTTCATATTTTTTTCTTTATGACCCCAGTTTCAGAACCATACAGTAGTGTAGGTATTGCCATTGTTTACGACCCCAGTTTCAGAACCATACAGTAGTGTAGGTATTGCCATTCTTTACGACCCCAGTTTCAGAACCATACAGTAGTGTAGGTATTGCCATTGTTTACGACCCCAGTTTCAGAACCATACAGTAGTGTAGGTATTGCCATTGTTTACGACCCCAGTTTCAGAACCATACAGTAGTGTACGTATTGCCATTGTTTACGACCCCAGTTTCAGAACCATACAGTAGTGTAGGTATTGCCATTGTTTACGACCCCAGTTTCAGAACCATACAGTACTGTAGGTATTGCCATTGTTTTATACAATTTTATTTCGGTTTCCTAGGTTTCCGATATACTCAATACCGTGATTTCCAACTGGCATGCAGTTCGCGACCTTATCTTGGAAACCAAATTAATAATTACTCTATTTACACATTGCAAAAGCATTTTATGTTAATTGTTTTGAAATGATTTCTTTAAAAATTTAAACGTTTTTAGAAAAAAAATTTAAAAACTCATATTGCAAGCTGACGACAAATAGCAGAAGAGTTTACAAATGATAAAACACATCATTTGTGAGAACTGAGACAATTGTGTACAGAAGCTAACATTAGAAGGATCAAAAGGACCAGAAGAAGAACACAAAACAAATTTGATGGTTCAATTAGCACTTAAGAAGATTAAAATCAACGCTTTTGTAAATAAATACTTGCTATATAAGAGTACGCAAGAGTCAAGAGTTATGTCCGACTGAGAATTATGGCAAATCACCAACCAGTGCTCCATCAAACAAAAGATCAAGATAAAGTGGATCGTCACACTCTTAAACCCTCTCGCAGGTATGGAATGGAACCGTCAATGAAGCAGAGAAGAGGGGGACCAAAATTGTACATTGCGGAGGATACTGGAAAAGAAACAGGAAAGAACGGGTATTAGGCCTAAGTGGGAGCAAAAGGGGAGGTTTCAGCCTGGGCATTCGTAGAGGTCCTGTGCTCCATCTGGAAGTCCAAGGAAAGACACAGACGGAGAGAGAGAGAGAGAGAGAGAGAGAGAGAGAGAGAGAGAGAGAGAGAGAGAGAGAGAGAGAGAGAAGAATAATATATATGTAAAAACTCATAAAACCTTTCATCATCATTTAATTCAGAGATACTCAAAACCAGTGATTCGGAAATGATAGCCAGCGACATATCTTGAAAAAAGAATTTAATAACTACTCTAGTTAATAAGTAACTGAATCTAATACAGGACTATAATTTTAACTGAGAACGGTCTTGCAGGATAACCTACGAAGAAAGTTTAAACATGAAGAACTTTCTGATTTTTCGGAATTTGTTGAAAATATACAAGAAATCGTGGACAGTTTAACATAAAATTCAAAGAATTTGAAGTGGTAAAAAACAGTGTCTCGCCATTAAATAATCCTCTTGTTACTGTCACTGAGGAAGAGCCGAGTGACGTTCAAGGCCTATGTGATTTACAAGCTGGTCTCTTCCTGCAGAAATGGAGCCAGATTTTTTAAACAAGTGCCTCATGACTAATTCTCAAATCTGAAAAATTTTAGACAAAAATTGACGTGGATGTTTAGAAGTAGAGACTTCTGTAAAACTTCCACAATGAAGTTAGTCAAGAACTACAACAGAAGTCGCCTCACAAATTTTTCTCTACTTTACCTACTGAAATTATTAATAACTTTAGTGGATGCAGCGGATCGACCTGAGCTTTCACACTAAATATTTTATGTACATTAAATAAGTGTACGGCACTAAATATCCTGTTCTTTGCAGATGATATGGCTGTAATCCAGGCTGAAGAGAATGCACTGCAGAAAAGTTTATATGGCCGTCAGCAGATAAGTTTATGGACTCCAGCAGATAAGTTTATGGCCTCCAACAGATGTTTAATATAGTTTAAAATTTTCAACTGTAAAAACGAAGGTTATGGCTCTTTGTAGCAAATACTCCATTCGATCTAAAATTATGTTAAATGACCAGCTCGTAGGTACATTCACTTACCTTGGTTGTAGTCTTTCTTATATAGGTAGTAGACCTATTGATTTCAGCAATAAACTAGACAGGTTTCAAACTATATGTGGAATACTGAGAAGAACGTTGGAAAGGAAAGATAGAGAACAGACGTGTACCAAATTGTATAAGAAAATGACAGTACCATCACTGCTGTATGGATGCGAAACCTGGAGTATAATGACTGGTGCCAATTACAGGCTGCAGAAATGAGCTGTTTGAAATCGGTAAAGGGATATATGCCACTCGATCATATAAGAAACGAGTATATTAGACGAAAATGTTATGTAGTTTCCCTAAACAAACTCATTCAGAATTATATAAACAGCTGGAATTACTGGAAAAAACATCTAGAAAGAATGGACAATACCCGCTTGGCGAAGTTGGCTTATGAGGATTAGCCGGTTGGAAGATCTGTAGGCAGGCCATTCACAAGATGGCGGGCGTCATGAGGCCGAAACAGGAGCAATCCTATCCTATGAAGTAATGATGATGATGATGATGAGATTTCAACTACATATACACTGTTTAATATATTTGTTTATCTTCATTATTATACTAACATAATAAAGATTATACTGTTGAATATATACAATATTGTTACGAGAAGCGTACCGAACAATCCAGAACATTCTCCACTCTCCCCGTCCAGTGTGGCTTGTGATGCGTCATTCACGTAGGTGGTTCTAGTGAGTTCCAGGAACACTTGAGATATGCATTAAGCAGCTGGCGTGCAGTAAGGAGGCGAAGCTGTACTGCATATCTGCGGGGCCTATATACAGCCATAGCAGCCGGATTTTCAGTTCAGTTACGTGAGCGATTTTCGCTAGTGCGGATTGATTGTTGTCGAAGTGTAGTAGTGTTGTGTTAATAATTGTGTGAAACTCTATTAATAGACATTGGTATGGCGTGTGGACAAATCTAACTGGAAATATTGTACGAGTTCATTACAAACTGTGTAATTGTGAAAATTAAAGCTGGCGATTAGTGACTTAATTGGTGTCTTGTACTTTTGTTGTCCACTGTACCTACGACGATCAAGTAGACCGTCGTAACAATATGATATGTTACAATAGGTAAATGTTAAATGTATGTAAATGTGTAAATTGCCTCTTTTTACTTAATTACAATTAAAAACTGATTTTTTTTTACGTTACCTGTAAAAAAAAGATGGATTATGATGACGCCCCCGGGTAGGTTCTTGAGTTTAACTGTGGGCCCCAGGGGCTTTTAAGTTCGATACCACCGCTCTACAAGACCATTCCAAACAATCCGTTTCAAGCGCTGAAACATTTTTTAGGCATTTCGTTACTTTCTAAGACTCCGATGAATACGTTGTTATTGGTTGTACCAATAGAGCAGTCAAGATTTCCTAATTGGGGAATTTCTGGCGTGTTCTAGGGGTAGGTTCAAATTTTCGTGAATAAAATTGCAAAAATCATAAGAAAAAGAACACATTTTTTCTGTTTCCTTTGTAGTAGTCAATGAGGTAAGTGCGAAAGCATAAGACTTACATTATTAAATATTTAAATTTTTACAAAGTCATGAAAGAACATATGTAACATCTACTAACTACTGCATATTTGAATGACACAAGGTTTCATAATGACTATGTATTTTAGAAGAATATACCATATTGTTCGATAGCCCAGGTCATTGAAAAGCACAGAGAATATCAGTTGCCCACATACACATCTCGGAATAGGCTATGGGCAACAATGGCAAAGTAAACAATCCCGCAACACCTCATTAAAGCCATCCAAAGTACTTATGTGGAAAACAAAATCTTAATTGACACAGAAAGACGGAGCACAATTTCTGACGTGGGTCTGAGAATTGGACTTTAACGAAATCTAGGCCTGTCGTATTCCAGCTACCGAAATGAGATTTGTCAGGCACTACTTCAAGATAGCAAAAAAAAAAAAAATCTCGATGTACGCCAGGAACTGTACATTCTCACAGGATTGTCCAATATCTGCTAAAATGGTCGAAATATCTTGACCGGATGGAGATAGCCCCAAACAACTATTGAATTATAAGCCGAAGGGACGAAGAGGTGTTTGGGTGGAATGTTCGAAGAAGCGCTTGCGATCGGAACAAACCATTTTTGGAGCAGAAGAAGAAGAAGAAGAAGAAGAAGAAGAAGAAGAAGAAGAAGAAGAAGAAGAAGAAGAAGAAGAAGAATTAACACTAGACCGACAGTATTCAATAGGGTCGGATACTATTAACGTTAATTACTTTGTCGAACTGTACATAATATTTACGACGTTATTCCGTACAGCGAGTGCGCGCTATTAATAGTGAAGTGTTAAATGTCACGAGGTCACCGTGAACTTCCGCGCTGATTATTATTACAAGGAAGCCGTTATTCGCTGGCAGAGAGTGTTTATTACACCTACATAAGTACAGATTAAACTTTGGTACATTATAACGTGAACTTTGAACTCTATAACACGGGCCGTCGTTACATCTCCGGCGTCGTCTTCCTTGTGTACTAAAACCAGAAGCTCAGCCACTGGTTAAACCAGAACAATAACTATACACACATGTGAAATTGACTTCCAAGTGTAATTGCTAACGTGAACTTTTTATGAAGCTACAAAATCGTTTGGGAAGTAAAAATGAAATACCCGACAGATATATAAATAATCTGAAACACATATATATGCCGCAGAGAAGTAGCTGTAAATGAATTTCGGAAAATAGAAAGGAAAGAAAGGAAATTTTTAAAGAAAATTTTGAGACAGCTGAAACGAAAAGGAAGGAAGAATGAAATAGTCTTGAAATTTATGAACGTAAACGGTACATACTGTCTACCTTCTTGTAATCTCAATCTGCACAGAGGTTTAAATATGTGATTTGCTAGGAGTGCAAGTATGTGCTTGTACTCAAGAATTACAAAATGGATTAAAAGGCGAAAGCAAGAGCTGCAAGAACGTTTTATATTAGTTATTGTCACATAGTTTTTTCTTCTCTTCTTCTTCTTCTTGCTGTGGTATGGCAGTCTTTTAATGAACCTTAGCCTCCTTCAAAATTCGCCTCCAAACGATTCTATTCTATCATACTGGCTTCAAATCAGCGACACGCAATAACTCCTTTTTTACATTTCCGTTCATTACAATCCTTTGTCCGAGGCATTTTTGGGTGTTTCATAACGGTAAAAAGAAGACATTGTCGATGTCTAACGCCCCCAAACCCTCCTCCTTTAATTGACCCTATGACCATCTGCTGACAGGCCTTGCCAGTTACTCAGTTGGAAAAACTGAATATATGAAAGTAACTCGACAACGTGCGGTCCAAGGCAATTTAGCAATTGATTATTATAGCTAAATATTTTAACGTGCCTTTGGTACATCATAACGTGAACTTTGAACTCGATAACACGGGTACCTTATATCGCAGGCATCAATTCCAGGACAGGTTTAAAAATGTCACAGAATTTGAGTACATAGGCTCCCTGGTGACAGATCCAAATGACAGACAAACAAAATATATACTGTCAGAATTAACGCTTGAAACAGGGCACGTACAGTCTGTCGGCCATCCCTTCTATCGAGAGCATTTGTTTGTCGAGAAAAGTCAGATTAAAAGTTTATAATGACCTTAACCATTTTATAATAGCACAAAAGTTATAGTAGTGCTGTACGCGAGTGAGACGTGGACGACGAGCTTAAACATCATCAGAAGCTTATGAGTTTTGAGAACAAAGCGCTAAAGGCAGTGTCATCGTCATCTTCACATCATGGCATACGCCATTCTCGTATGCCTTCATTCTTTACGCGAACAAGTTTAGAACATCTTTTTTAACACCTCGTAACAACGCCATTTCCGAGGCCTGTAATTTATTTTACTTTGTTATTTTTTGTTGTCGTCCATAGTTCACACCCATACAACAGTATAGGCACCAGTGTAGAATTTTGTCTTCCGACGTACAGTACCTCGAAATAATATCAAATTATTAAATTTTATTTATCTATTTTTAACTATAAGTAAAATTCTTCGTATTTTTGATTCTAATGTAAACATGTAGAGTGAAAAACATACACTGTATTTCATACTTTGTGTGTGTGTGTGTGTGTGTGTGTGTGTGTTTTAATGTACATTGACGACATGTCGAGTGCATGGAAATCCAGAGTGACTTCGGGAATACAGCTTAAGAAATCAATTTGTATGGATTCTCTGCTAGATGCGGACGACATAGTTCTTATTCAAGAAAATGAAGATATATTACGATAGCTATGTTTCAATTACAAGAAGTAGCAAGAGTACTCACTGACAATTTCAGTAAGAAAGATCAAATCCATGACCTTGAAAGGTAAATATCCAGTGAGGACCAAGGTAGTTATAAACTACAGCACTTTAGAACAAGTCAGCCGTTTTACATATCTCGGCTGTGCAGTAAGCTACTAATCTGAATATGACATAAGACAGAAGATAAATAAATTTAGGAATATTTGTGGTACGATTCATAGAAAACTTAGAAATAAAACAAGAGACATCACAAAGATTAAATTTTGTACCCACATTTAATTGGAATTACCCAATTTATATTGCAATACCCACATTGATGTATGCAAGTGAGGCGTGGGTCATGACAAAAAAGGAAAGCGGGAAGATACAGAGTGCTGAAATGTAGTTTCTTCGAAATACTTTAAATTATACATTGCAAGATAGAATAAGGAATGAAGATATCAAAGCAGAACTCGAAGTAAAAGACATAAATGAAATTATTGCAATTTACAGAAGACAATGGTGGGATCATCTGCAAAGGATGGCAGAGAATCGATTGCCGAAAGCGGCACTGAACTATAAAGCCAGTGGTAGAAGAGACGTGGGTCGTCCGAGGATGAGATAGGTGCCTGAACAGGTTTATATAACCTAATCCTTGAAGAGGAGAAGAAGATGAAATTTTTTAACAATTTTTCTATTTTTAATGTGTTTTGTACACATTTACAAATACCGGGGCGGTAATATACTAAGCACGAAAGCTAGTTATTCTGCACGCGAAACAAAATCTTATGGTAGAAATCATATTTAATTAAATAGAAATCTTATTTTTAATTAAACCATTTTCTTTTTATAATATTCATTTTATAGACCGTTTTACTGAGGGTATTCCATATCCCCCGGTATAGTGGTCCCCCCATTGTAATCGCCCTGTGCACGTCTATGATCTTGATTGGTCCATACGTTCTACTAGGTGATCAAATCATTTCTGTCTATATCCCTCATCATATCATTCACTGGTCGGACAGCTCACACGTGACGCATATACTCATTCCCTTTCCAGTCTCATCTAGTACACACGGCTACTGATCTAAGGAACCTCGTCTCTGCACTTTGCACTCGACTTTCATATGCATTCCTCGTTGCCCATGTTTCATTACCGTATAGACAGCTTGGAATGGACATCAACGTGTAAAAACTTAACAACGTCTCTTGCCTAACTTTGTTTGTTAAGGTAAGCTTAACATAATTTCTTCTAGTTATTATTTAATCCAGTATTGCCTCCGACCGAGGGAAGTGCGAGTAATTCTCCTACATTTGTTGAAATTATTCCACCCGTCCATGCATTATTCATTACATCTTCTTGTCTCCTTCTTTGTCTTCTTCTTCTTCTTTTTCTTCTTTTTCTCTTTGTCTTCTTATTCATCTTCTTCGCTTCTTCCACCCCCGCTCAACTTGTAGGTTGATAGGCCTGCAACCGTTTTCATTTCTCAGATAATCGCTTTACTTATTTGTACCGTCTTGCTTCTTTGAGCTCGGGCCATATGCTCTTGCCTGGCCACATTCCCTCAACCAAGCGGCGAACCACCAGCTAACGCGCTGTAATAAATGATCAACCGTATTACTTCTCCTCTCCACATAGTACCTTTGAGCAGCGTCCTCCTTTCTCCCACTCTTGTCAGAACTCCTTCATTCAATCTTCTCAAGTGAACACAATAATTTTCTCCAATATCTTCCGTCTCTGTGCGAGCGCTTGTACGGTTACAACCGTGTCTCGTCCTGGACGCCAGAAGCTTGTATCGTCCTAATCTCCACGAAACAAAATCTTATACTGTGATGTAATGCAGTCCTCTTACAAATGCTTGACATAAACTCTTACAATCTTCCATTTTTGCCCTGAGGTGCCCCAAAATTTAAAAATATTTTCATAATAACGCTATACCCGGGATTGGATAACAACTCCATTTAATCTGACAGACCGAATGATTTTTAAACACTTCTTTCCAATTTTGATCTTCTTCTGAGCCCTCGTGTCTAAAAATTCTGAAATTTCAAAAGCCGAACATTGCATTCAGGTTTTCGTTTAACAATCTCTGTAAGTTGAGGCTCCATGGATTTTTACGATTTGTTCAAAATTTTGACCGATATTTTATTTGATACAGGGAAACCGAGTACAGCTTCTAGAGTTGGCCTGATCAATTGTGGAGTACGACAAGGGTGTCCACTATCACCTTCTCTTTTTAATTTATATATTAATGTATTAATGATGTCATACAAAACTGGCAGAAGTGTCTTCCAGAGCACTTTATGATTGGTCACTCTACAACTGACACTTTGTTGTTTGCGGACGATCAGGCTATTCTGTCGGATTCGGAAAACAGGTTGCAGATGGGTATACATTTGTTAACTCGAATCTGCGATGACTCTGGATTACAAATATCCACACTGATGGTTTTTTTGTGGAACTAATCCCTTACGGGCAAAAATTATTATAGATGATACTGTCCTGGAACAAGTCAGCAATTTTGAATATCTGGGCTACAGTGTGTCTTATAATGCAAGCAACGACGTTGTGAATAAGTTGCATAAGTTCAACATAATGTGCGGGACCATCAGGCGAACACTTCCAGTCAGCAAGTAAAGAAACACGCCTAAAATTCGACAAGGTGATGGCCTTTTCCACACTTCCTTATGGGCCTGAAAATTGGACTTTAACGAAAGGCCAGGCCAGTCGCATCCAAACGGCTGAAACGAGATTTCTCAGGCACATGGCAGGGTATACTCTCCATGATCATAGAAGAAACACAGATATACGGCAGGAACTGAATATTATGCGTATATTCGACAGGATTACCCAGATCGGCTGAATTGGTGGGAACATCTTTGCCTAATGGATGACTGCCGTATGCCCAATCAACTATGGAACTATAAGCAGAAGGGCGGAGAGGTATGGGAAAATCTTTGCCTGTTTGAGACCGGAACAAACTATCCGTGGTTTAATCCTTGAAAATGGTGATGATTTTATTTGACTCTGGTGTCAAAATTTTGAACATGCCCAAAACTGAACACTATTTTCAGATTTTTATTACAGTTGTCTGTAATTTGATACTATACCTGGATTATTCTGATTGTCAATCAATTTTCATCCCTCACAAGTTTGAGGGCATATAATTTTTCCATCCCTCACTACCCACGTATTTTTGGGGGGATCAAACTGAACACCAATAGGGGTCTTTTGCGTAAAAGTATGAACACGCGTCCCACGTTTTACGAAAATCGGCTGGTACGTTCAAAACGCACGTGAGACTCACCCAAAGTAGACAGACAGACAAATGAAAAACGGTCCAGCTAAAAGTGAAAACTCTCGCCGTTCGTTCATTTTCTCTTATTCCGAAGCATCAGCAGCAGTTATCATCGTTTCCTCGCCTATCGGTTTAACTTCACACTATAGCAAGTTTTCAAGTTTTATTCTTTCAAACTATACGTCTATGTTTCTTAACAAGTGAAATAGAATTTTGGCTTCCCATCCTTTATTTTTTCACATAAAAATTCTTTATTTACTTAATATATTACAGGTCTTTTTTTTATGTAGACGACTTTTACACCACGTAAAAAAAATTGAATTAAATTTCTCAACTCATTTCCTCGTCTAAAGTTACAATATCATGTTAAAATTTATAGTTAATTTCATCAAGTATTCAGAACGAGTGTAGGTAAATAATATTTTTAAAACTAGTGCTACGTAAGTGACACTGTGCGCGCGCGAGCGCGTGTGTTTGTGTATATGCGTGCGCGCGCGCGCACCATCGGGAATGAGAACATTAACTTGAAGCACACAAGTGTAAAATGCTACAGAAACACGCGAATCCGCTGTTAGCCTTAAACCGATATATCACAGGAGTCGCAGGTCTGTTGCACCACCACCTCACCTGTTGCTACATTCACACCTGATCAGTATATCACAGCAGTAAATGGGATCACACCGGCTGTTATGACACTGTATCAATTGAGTGAACGCTGCGCAGGCGTGCCAACGTCCAATAAATAATACAGTTTTGCCAACACTGCGACGTACAATATTTCTAGGTAACTATATCAACGTGTGACAAATAATATCATACCGTCTAAATACGGATTTATTGGACTAATATTTCATACACTATATATTATGTGTATATATGTGTGTATGTGCGTGTATTTTATGCGCATTATGTACAAGAAAAGTGCACCTTCAGTTCCACTGACATCATTTATAACGAGTATCTCGTACAGAAATGCTGAACGTTTTTGAAAAAAAAATGTAGCTGTGTCAATTTTTATTTTCACATTGCTTTATGGCAAGAACTATTCTTGATACCCGATCCATCTTCAGACACATAACGTCCTTCTGGGTAAAAAACCATAAATCTCTTTTGAAGTGTTAACTTCTTATAGCAGAGGAGAGGGAAAAAATTTACACGGGAGTGAATCAGTAGAATGTGACGTCATCAGAAAGGAATGCGACGAGAATCCGTAACAATTTCCCCCTCTCTGCATCCCAAGTTCTTTCCCACTCTTCTTATAGCAGAGGAGAGGGACAAAATTTACACGGAGTGGATCGGTTGAATGTGACGTCATCAGAAAGGAATGCGACGAGAATCCGTAACAATTTCCCCCTCTCTGCGTCCCATGTTCTTTCCCACTCTCTCTCACGAAGCGTCTCCTTTAGTACTCTATAAACAGTTTATCACGCTCGTTATCACGCGTATAGTTCTGTGCCGTTTGTTTTATATATATATATATATTAACTTTGTATATATGAATCTACATATTGCACTCAGAATCATCTCGACGACTTTCCCGGGCTTCGGAGAACCTTCCGAACCCCGGGAAGGTCTCTGACCAAGTCCTAGCGCGGGAGTTCGACCGGCCTGGATGCCGGAAAAAGCAGGCGGTGTCCTGGCATAGGTAGAAGCCTTCCACGTAGGGATTAGCGCGGGAGTCGTCCGACAGGCCTTCCCCGGAGTCCGTCCACGGAACCCGAGGAGTCTTAGGTCGGATCTCGCGAAAAACGGCCAGGCCAGAGTTCCAGCGCCTCGCTCCGCATGTCGACAGCTTTTCTGGGCTTCGGAGAATATTCTGTACCCCGGGGAGGTCTCTGACAAGGTCCTAGCGCGGGAGTTCGACCGGCCTGGATGCCGGAAAAAGCAGTCGATGGCCCAGCATGAGTAGAAGCCTCCCGCATAGAGAATAGCGCGGGAGTCGTCCGACGGGCCTTCCCCGGAGTCCGTCCACGGAACCCGGGGAGTCTTAGGACGGATCTCGAGAAAAACGGCCGGGCCATAGTCCCAGCTCCTCCCCCAGCATGTCGACGGCTTTCCCGGGCTTCGGAGAACCTTCCGTACCCCGGGGAGGTCTCTGACAAAGTCCTAGCGCGGGAATTCAACCGGCCTGGATGCCGGAAAAAGCAGGCGGTGTCCAGGCATTGGTAGAAGCCTCCCGCGTAGGGAATAGCGCGGAATTCGTCCGACGGGCCTTCCCCGGAATCCGTCCACAGAACCCGAGGAGTCTTAGGTCGGATCTCGCGAAAAACGGCCAGGCCAGAGTTCCATTGCCTCGCTCGGCATGTTGACGGCTTTTCCGGGCTTCGGAAAACCTTCCGTACCCCGGGGAGGTCTCTGACAAGGTCCTAGCGCGGGAGATCGACCGGCCTGGATGCCGGAAAAATCAGGCGGTGACCCAGCATAGGTAGAAGCCTCCCGCATAGAGAATAGCGCGGGAGTCGTCCGACGGGCCTTCCCCGGAGTCCGTCTATGGAACCCGGGGAGTCTTAGGTCGGATTTCACAAAAGATGAACGGGCCAGAGTCCCAGCTCCTCCCCCAGCATGTCGATGGCTTTTCCGGGTTTCGGAGAACCTTCCGTACGCCGGGGAGGTCTCTGACAAAGTCCTAGCGCGGGAGTTCTACCGGCCTGGATGCCGGAAAAAGCATGCGGTGTCCCGGCATACTGGCAGAAGCCTCCCGCTTAGGGAATACCGTGGGAGTCGTCCGACGGGGCTTCCCCGGAGTCCGTCCACGGAACCCGAGGAGTGTTAGGTCGGATCTCGCGAAAAACGGCCGGGCCAGAGTCCCACCTCCTCTCCCAGCATGTCGACGGCTTTCCCGGGCTTCGGAGAACCTTCCGTACCCCGGGGAGGTCTCTGACAGAGTCCTAGCGCGGGAGTTCGACCGGTCTGGATGCCAGAAAATGTTATTTAAGTTAACACTTCTGTCGGCAGTCCCACGACTGCCCGATTTTTTTTTTCTACAAGCCTTTACTTTCCGATGTCTTCAGAAGCTGAAATAAAAAATAACGGAAACAAAAAAAAAACAAATAAACTAAGTTGCTGTGCATTTTAAAAACGCTTATAAAGCCGGCTCTGCATTAACCATCCCCGCTGGACGTCATGACGGACAGCAAGTTAAAAACGACAGTGCGTAGCTTTGACATCCATCCGCACGTCGAGTATTTTTTGAAGGATGTGCACGACGAAAAATGAGTCCAGCAAGACCATCAGCTCAACCCGCATGACGTGCGGATGGATCGTGTGTAGTGTTGACGGATGTCAAGGAATCGTGCATGTTTGATCATGCGTACGCTTGTTGTCTATCAAATCGTCATTTTCGAGCATGTACAGTACATGTTTTTAGAGCACATTCGTTTAATAAATGTTTACTGTTTAATTTTATTTACACTCATTCTTTAGTTTATATTTAATAAGTAATGATTCAGATAAAATTTCAGTTTTTAATATTTAGTTTAGTTTATACTTCGTTTATATAATACATTCAAATATCATTAATAGTTATTATTTTTAATATTGTTGTTATTAATTTGTTTTAATTACAATTCATAACGGGCCGTGAAATAACATTAAAATTTATCGAAAAATATAAATTAAATAGATGTATGTGGGACGTATCCTTTCAACGAGAACGTCAGGCACGCTGGACAAGTTGCACTACAGTGTGGTGCGCACATCCACCACCGACGTAGGGCATGCTGGACAGCAGCGATGGATAGTGCGTAGCCGGTTATACACCGTAATATTTAAGTACACCCACAACTACGTAATAGGTTACGTTTTCAAACAACTGAATCAAAATTTTTTTAAATATACCACGTACCATATTAATTACTGTCATAATGTTTTGTTCAGAATGTGTATGCGTATGTGACCATAAACACGATTACATCTAATTTTCTTGTTCTGTAAAACTGTTATCATAAAAAAAGGGAAAACGCTGAATATAAACGACAGTGGGGTGCGCACATCCATCACCGACGTCGGGCATGCTGGACAGCGGCGATGGTTAGTGCGTGACCGGCTTAAAAATATTTTCGTTATGCTACTGTATTTTTCACTTTTACAGCGTAGGCGTAGGGTTCTTCGTCATCGCCAAGTCATCATTGTACTAAGTAGGATAGTCCTTTCTCCACACCACTGGCAAACCAGACTTACTGTACATTACATTTTAAAAACACTTATAAAAATATATTTTACATAGTGTATTTATAATTTTGGGAAGTCAAAGGGTAGTAGTAGGTCTTTGAGGTTACGCTGATGGCCAAAATCTGAGTACAAACCGGTTCGTTGTCAAATGTAGGCTTGTATTGCCACATTTCCTTAAGCAACTGCCATCCTTTGCATCCTTTTCAGATGAGAAATCCGTCTCATTTTGTTTTCAACAACACGACCTTCGATATTGAAAATGTTCAATTCTTTATGAATTTCTTTATTGTAGAGTCTGTCTCTTCGTGTGCATTGGATACTACACCGGATCGTAAGAATCTCATATCCGATGCCTGCATCCTACTCAGACCTTTTTTCGCCGAAACCCAAGTTTCAGAACCATATAGGCTAATAACTCTCAAATACCGGAAAGGTGATAAGCATGTTTCCCAACCATCAGCGCCGATACTGCCTAGGGAAGGGATATCATCCCTTGCTCTCGAAAGCATTGCGCGGTCTGGTAGGTTGTTGGATCCACGGAGGGCTACTTGTAAGCGGCGATGATTGCCAAACATGAGCCCCCGAGACCCGTCTCCGGCCACCCACCAGGTGTCGAGCAGGCCGCAGAATACCTTATTGGGTCCATCCCACCAGCGCCCAAACAACGGACAATCGAATAGATCACTGGCCAGGGAAGGGAATCGCGCAGCATTACTAGGGTTGATCGCACCTTGTGCAGCTACTCGCCTAATTGATACCCGTTCGTGAGGAACACACACACACACACACACACACAATAAGCCGGCATACAACAGATGCAACACAGAAGAAGGGTCAGTTTCACTCCCGCGCCACGCTCAGATGGGGGATGCTGGGCGGGGAGGGGCAATGAACGCAAGCCACCGGATAGCGCGGTATCGGCCCCAAACTCTAGCCCCCAGGGCCAATGAACCAGGCCTGCACTATGCGGAACCTCACTTTTCACCGAAAATGGGAAAGTTTTTGAATCGGTTATTAACAACAGTTTTTAAGAAACAGTGGAAGGAGTGGGGATAGAAGACCAAAGATTTAGCATACCATTCAATATGGGGCGTCGTATGAACAGATAAAGTCTCAGGCGTAGAATACAGAACGGCATATGATGATGATACGATGATGATGTTGAAGAAGAAGAAGAAGAAGAAGAAGAAGAAGAAGAAGAAGAAGAAGAAGAAGAAGAAGAAGAAGAAGAAGATGATGATGATGATGATGATGATGATGATGATGATGATGATGATGATGATAGTGGTGAAATTGGTATTATTATTATATGGCCTAGTCTGAAATAATGTGATGGCCCCAGGCTCCAGGCATCTGAACTGGGCCCCAGGCCCCAGGCCCCAGGCTAGTTCTCGATCGATGGTGGAGGGGTTTTAGTGGGTAGTCCACTTGAGACGAGAGTCAAACACTTCGTGCTTAAATGCCTTCTTAAAAAAAAAAAAATAATAATATGACGACGATGATGATGGTGGTGGTGGTGGTAATGGCGATGACGTAGGGAGTAAAATTTATAATTGTTTTATCACCTCCAGTGACGCACTGTTTGTCTGCAGCCACACGTAACAATCGTTTAAGTAATGTGATGAATTATGACGTCATAATTCAGAGAACAAACGTTACGTTTACTGTAGGGATGATTGATTTTCCATTGTTCTACAGGATTATAGCGTGTATGTATGTGTATCTATTGTAGCCACAACTTGCCTTACAACTCTATCAGCAGTTGTCATAATGTAAGCTTTATACGATGATATACGCCTTGCATAATTCCTGTACACAATTGAATAATAAGACATTTACTGTTTTATCTAGTGTATAGCTATATTTAACATTCAAGAATATATGCTTGCAAATACCGCGCATTCTCTCTCTCACTCTCTCTCTCTCTCTCTCTCTCTCTCTCTCTCTCTCTCTCTCTCTCTCTCTCTCTCTCTCTGACCGTGTGTCTGTATGTGTCTTTCTCCACCCTCTGTACCTATCTATCCATCCAACACACACACACACACTCAGTACAGTAGCTGACGCCTAAAAAAAGAGAAAATCTCAAATGAAGTGGCGTCTTTGAGATTTTTGGGATACAGCTAGGGAAAAGAATGAGAATGAGTTTTTAAAAAGTTTGCAAGAATTCCGTCGCGGGATTTCGAAAAAAGGGAGAGGGTGGTATAAATAATTCATTTTTCGAAATTATCTCGGAAAATAAGAAAGTTACCAAAAATACTCAAGACCCCAAAAAGAAAGAGCATAACACTCTCTACATTTTTGTTTTAAACTTTTTCCTCACAGATCAACAGTTTCCGAGGTATCAACGGTGAAATGTTGTGTAAAATATTGATAGATAGATCGAAGGCTCTTGTTTCAGACGCTGCAACATGTAAATTACCATAAAAACTATAAAATGGTCGTTGAAGAAAAATAAAAACCATAACGTAGCGTCATAATTTATTTTATTTACTCTAGATGCAGAGATTTCGTAGTAGTTTTCTGTTCTTGAAAACAAAAAATAATAATACGTGTGATCAGTGGCGTAACTACGCTCCGGGGATCACCCCCTCCCCAGAGGTATTAGAAATTTCAGCAAAATTACACAATAAATTAATTTATGCTTATTTGTAAGCCAGTTGTGTGTGTTCAAATAAGGCTAATAAATAATTGTAAAAATAAATTGAATTACAATATTTGTAAATTAATAATTTCCAGTCCTTACTCCGAGGCTGCTTTGGATGCTACAAGTATTTCAAAGTATTTTGCAAGTGAGGCATGACAAAAAAAGGAAATCGTCAAGATTCAGAGTGCTAAAATGCAGTTTCTTCGAAGTACTTTAAGTTATACATTGCAAGATAGAGTAAGGAATGAAGATATCAGAGCAGAACTCGAAGTAAAGGACATAAATGAAATGATTTAAATATACAGAAGACAATGGTGGTATCATCTGCAAAGGATGACAGAGGATCGATTGCCGAAAGCGGCACTGAACTATAAAGCCATTGGTAGAAGAGACGTGGGTCGTCCGAGGATGAGATGGGTGCCGGAACAGGTTTATATAACCTAATCCTTGAAGAGGAGAAGAAGTAAATTAATAAAATATAGTTCAGGCAGCAGAGATGAAGTTTATGCGGAATACTCTGGGCTGTACCATTCTCGATAGAAAGAAGAGTGTGGATGTAAAGATGGGGGTCGATCCATTGTTAGAACGTGTAAGGAGCAACAAAAGAAGGTGGTGTGAATATTCGGGAAGAATGGCGGGTGACAGGATTCTAGTGCTAGCAATGGAATATAGACCTGTGGGGAAGAGAGATGCAGGACGGCAGAGATCAAAGTAGGTCCCGGAACAGGTTCAGGATCAGCCTAATTCTTGATGATGTTGATGATGATAAAATATAGGGGAGTTCAACCTTCAAGCTAGTCTCACGCCCTCCTCTAGGAGGAGCTGCTTGTTACGTCACTCCACGTGACGTTCGTAACATAAGAATTTTCACTGCCTAAGTCAGTTTTTGGAAAATTATCTTACGTGCTCTTGGGCACCAACCACCAGACATGCTCGTGCTCTTTTTAAACCACCAGACGTTTAGACTGCAACTGCGGCAGTCGTCTTCGGTAGTTTTATTCACAGTCCTGCTCCTCCGGCGACTGAATCTGGAGGCGGTGTGTACAAGGTGGACTGTAAGGTAGCTTTATGGCGGTGAGGCCTTAAAGCGACAGCCCAGCTCTGTCATGGAAACTGTTCCAGTGGGGGGAAACGCTTATCTGTTCGCAGCCTTCACGGGATCGATACATCATACTGAATGACATTTCACTTGCGTTCACTGAGAAATAAAATATGTTTTACCTTCTTCAACGTAAATCATGTAACCAGTTACTGGTGTGGCAATACAGAGTGAGTGATCGACTGTTTCAGCGTCTGTGGTTATGCTTCAGATCGTGATGATCGATTGTCGTGACGTAAACAACGACGAGTTACGAAGTAGCCAATATCTGCGTTACCTGAATTTTTTTATTCAGTAACATTTTCTTCTTCTTCTTTTCTTCTTCTCCTCCTCCTCCTCCTCCTCCTCCTCCTCTTATTTTTCTTCTTCTTCTTCTTCTTCTTCTTCTTCTTCTTCTTCTTCTTCTTCTTTACAAGTACAAAGCTCAAAGCCTATTACGTCGTCTGTCGTTACAACTGATCTCTCCATCTTTTCATCACCCGTCACAGACTTCAACTTTTGGCATATATCCTGCACTCACGTGTGTTAATCTTGATGGGTCCGTACGTTCTACGTAACCAAACCATCAAACCATTTCTGTCTATATTCCCTCACCATGTCATTCACTGGTCGAACAGCTAACTCATGACGGATGTCATAATTAATTTTCCTATCTAACCCGGTATACCTGGCTACTTATCTAAGGAACCTCATCTCTGCACTTTGCAGTCGACTTTCATTGCATTCTTCTTTGTGTATGTTTCACTACCATATAGACGTTTTAGACAAAAATATTAATAACGTCTTTTGCCTAACTTTATTCCTTAAGGTAAGCTTAACATTATTTCTTCTAGCGCTCAATTCAGTATTGCCTCTTTTTTTCAATTTCTAAACGACCAAGGGAAGTTCTAGTAATTCTCCTACCTTTCTAGAAGTTTTTCCACACGTCCATCCATTGATTGTTCATTACATCTCCTTCTTCTCTTCTTCGTCTTCTTTTCTTCTTCTGCTTTTTGTTCATCTTCCTTTTCATCTTCTTCGTCTTCTTCCACCTCCCGCTCAACTTACAGGTTGAATCAAACGTTGTTTTCTGGGTTCCAAACGGGGTAGACCAGGTGATCGTGGAAGGACAACATATACGAAGACAAAGTCTTTCAACGTGGGAATTGGAACGATAGCAACCTCTGGTGTCCAGGACGCGAGAGACTGAAGTGTTGCACAAACACTCGACAGGGACCGAAGGTGTTGGAGAAAATTATCGTGTACAGTGAGAACATTGAATGAAGAAGCTCTGACAAGAGTGGTAGAAAGAAGAGCGCTGCCTAAAAGAACTTTGTGAATAGAAGTAATATGGGTGGTAATTTATTACGACTCGTTAGCTGGTGGTTCACTGTCTTGCTTGAGGGAATGTAGCAAGGCAAGATCATACGGACGAGCTCAAGGAAACAAGAAGATACGAGTAAATAAGTAAATAAAGAGATTGTCTGTGGAACGAAAACAGTTGCCACCACCAACACGTAATTTAACGAAGAGGAAGAGAAGAAGAATAAGAATATTTAATGAACACTATTAATTATACAGTTACTCTCTACTTTGCCAGATATTTGCAACATTAGAAATCTTAAAAAAAAAAATATTTCTGTTGCTTAAATTACTGACACGCGGTATTTCTCAATTAAAAAAGTTTCGCACCGTATAGAAGGGAGGGGGGCATTGGTCTGTCTGATGGCCAATCAAAGAAAACAGCACTGGCCACCAGACAGACCAAACTTATTGAAGTCTATAAAACCTATTACGACGTAGTCACAGACGGTGGTACAGCCAACATACTACTGGCGCACTCAGTCACACACACACAAACCTATTGACGAGCATAAATCACGGGTCCGAGACCCACAGCACGGACACCACAGCGACGGCGCAGACCAGACTTACACCGTGTGTCGCCATGGACATTGTCTCCGCCGCGCATGCGCGCGTTTCCACGAACAATAATAAACCGACTGACTGTTGAAGAAGAAGAAGAAAGGAACGGACAGACGGTGATGGCTGTGAAGACGTCTCAATGCCGGGTCAAAGGTGACGCAGACACGAGCCAGCTAACCAACACATAACTTATTTACAGGTTTGTATCCTCTCGCTGTCTCACCCTCTCTCTCTCTCTCTCTCTCTCTCTCTCTCTCTCTCTCTCTCTCTCTCTCTGGGACACGACGTGGCAGGAGGTAGCCGGTGTGCGTGCGCGCACGCGCGAACTCCGTCCTATGTTTTCTTCATCCTCTGTCTGTTGTATGGCTCAATACGGTACCCGTACCCGTATGGACGGTAAAAATGATTTTGTTGGTCCAACAGTTTCAAGTCCGTTCATACGACAATGTCTACAAATTCTGTAAGTCCGGGTCAGACGTAACAACTCGGTCGATGTGTTGTCCTCATAATCAGAAGGATGCAAGTTAGATGGAGTGTGAGTGTGAATAGAAAACTTACAATTTTCAAGAGCTTGACATCAGTTTGCGATAACTGTACAAGCAAACCAGGACTGTAATTAAGAACTTTGAAGTCCCCGGCAGTCACAAGTGAGGTGTTCGTCTGGACTTTACAGTGTAGAAATCTTAACGATTCTTCGCCCTTCACAATAATGATCTGCCCTTTGCGTTTCTAACTGACTGTCTGTTTATTAGTAAAATACAGGGTTTAGGGTAAAATTTTGTACCTAATATAACAAGCATCAACTGGCATACTGACGGTTTTCCATGGTTTGATAATTTTTACAGTTCCACAGTTAATAAAAATTGGCAATTACAAGGGTGACGGATAATCGAGTTTCGACCTTCTTCTTCTTCTTCTTCTTCTTCTTCTTCTTCTTCTTCTTCTTCTTCTTCTTCTTCTTCTTCTTCTTCTTTTTTCTTTTTCTTTTCTTCTTTTCTTCTTCTTCTTCTTTTTCTTCTTCTTCTTCTTCTTCTTCTTTTTTCTTTTTCTTTTCTTCTTTTCTTCTTCTTCTTTTTCTTCTTCTTCTTCTTCTTCTTCTTCTTCTTCTACTTCTTCGTCTTTAGCATACAGCCGAACGTGAGCCATGGCTTCCAGCACCAATGTTCTCCAATGTCTCCTGTCTCCTATCCGTTGCCATCTCAGCGTAACCCCTCACGGCCGATCTTCTCAGATCTTCCTGTACATTATACAACCATCTTATCCTAGGTCTACCTGTTTTTCTGCTTTTATACACCTGTGCCCTCAGGATTTTCTTTGGCATACGCTGATCACCCGTCCGCTCTAAGTGACCTAGTCATTGTATTAACTGAGCTTTTACGAATCTTACAACGTCCTCATGCTTCAGTAGCTCATCTGTCTGCTGTTTTTTTTTCATTCTCCATTCATAATCTTCCTTAGTCGGGCCATAAACACTTCGTACAATTTTTCTTTCAAACCTTCTCAGTCTTTCTTGTTTATTTTTTGCTATTATCCATGTCTCACCTTCATAAGCAAAAACCGTTCTAATAAGTGTCTCATATATTTTCATTTTTATGTTGCGACTAGTGAGCCTGCTTCTCAGTAGTCTACTGTTAGTATAAAAATAAAATGCTTTACGGTTTCGACCTTGCATGTAAGATTTTCAATAAATAATCTGGTTTTTCTATTGTTTGAGCTTCATCATGATCATCTTCACAACACGGTACCGGCAAGGTGCTGCCTGTTCCGCCTTCAAAAATCCTCCAGCCGTCTCTTCCTGGGTCTACCCACACACCTATGTTGTATAGGTTTTATTTCCAGACTTGTTTGGCCAGTCTGCAATCTGACATTCTTTCTTAAGTGTTCTTTCCACCGTTGTTGGTAATCTTGTAATTTTTCATTTAAGGAAAACTGGTAACTCTTATATATATATAAAATAGGGTTGCTACAGCTAGTGCCGTCTCCCTTCCTTCAACCTGGCATTCCAATTCTCCCGATGTTCCCATTGTCCTTCCTCAAGTCCTATAGGTTGCATAGATTCATCCACTTCGTCCCTCCAAGATCTTCTCGGTCTTCCCCTTTTTCTCGTTCCTAATGGACTCCATTCCGTCACTTTGTTGATCCACCTATTTTGGGCTCTCCGGACATGACCGCACCACACCAATCTTTTTTCTTCGATGTAGTCAATTACACTTCTTTCCGTTTCCATTCTTCTTCTGATCTCCTCGTTTGTTATACGGTCTGCTCTCGTTATTCTACAGCACCTCCTCCAATATCCCATCTCTGTTGCAAGAGTCTTTCTTTCATTCTTTTTGTTAATAACCCATACTTCTGCTGCATAGTCATAATGTTTTGGACTATGGTCTGATATATCATTTTTGGTGCTTTATCTAATATATTTGTCCCATATAACACTGTGTAATTGTCTAATCCCTGTTCTAGTCTGCCATAATCTACATTTTATTTCTTCTTCCGTTGTGCCTTGTTTACTCAGTGTGAATCCTAGGTACTTGAATTTGTCTGTTCCTCTAATTTTAACATTTTCCTCTAGTTCTAAATCTGTTGTTTCTTCATCTCTAATTGCCAAGTATTCAGTCTTTTTTATGTTTATTTCCAATCCCATCTTTGTGTATTCTTCACTCAGCTTTCTGACCATGTAGCTTAGGTCTTCTTCATCCTGGGCTATAACTACCTGGTCATCGGCGAAGCATGGTGTACAGGTGTTCGTTTCCTATCGGTATTCCCATTCCATGGCAGTTTTGTTTCCACATGGTTAATGCATATTCTAAAAATATCTTAAACAGCGTGGGCGATGTTGGGCAGCGTGGACAATAACCCTTTGGATGTTTTAAACCTACAGACAATTTTGTTACCTAATTTAATTTGTACGTTGTTGTTTTTATATAGATTTTTTACTGCTTGCGTCAGGGCTTTCGGTATTCCAATTGTGATAGATCTTTAAACATTTCTTGTTGGGTACTATGCTTTTCTAAGGTCGATAAACGCTAGATGTACTTCCCTGTTCTTCGCTTTTGTCTTTTCTATGATCTGTTGGAGTGTATATATCTGGTCTACGCATGATCTCCCGGCTGTAAAACCTGCTTGTACTTCTCCAAACTTTCCCTCTATATTTTCCTCGATTTTATTTCTTAGCACCGTACCATACAGCCTATATACATATATTTATTGCAACAATACATATATTTGCATATTTGCCCAGGGCGGTATGTTTGTAAATATTTAGCATAGAAAAATATATGATGAACAGTTTTTAACAATGTTATGCAGGATAAGAATTGTCAGAAAGCGTACACCTGCCCCCGCGAGTGAATACAGCGCTTGTGTGTTTGTGTGTGTGAACGCAAGCTACGACAGGCAAGAATCTACAATGGGGTGATGCGTACGAATTCTCTTTAATCAGGTTTTAACCGGATAAAAATAAACTAATTAATACGTTTTAAACCTGTGAACAAAGACTTACCCCAATTATAAAAACAGCATTACATTAAGGAATTTTTAACGAATATAGTGATGTAAAAGTATTGCAGAAATTTGTAATAATAAAGACGCCAGGTAATTTAAGGTTAATTACTAGTGTAATTAAATAGTAATTAATAAGTGTGTTAGATGTGAGTGACCAGGAAAAAATTACGCAAAAGATGATATCGCTCGTGCTTCGAGGAAGTTTACGAAATCGCGAAAATGAACCAAAATATTGGTATGGAGAACAACCATACATGACTTCCATGTTCTAAGATTTATATTTAAAATCATTTACGAAATGAAATGTTTCCATAGAAACTACTTCTTTCCACTTATTAATTCAGCCTTAAACACAGTACTGTGGTCACTAACGTATACCACCACACGTTATCGCACTCGATTTTCACTGTCGACGTCACTGCCGAAACGTCTGGTTTTGCAGAAAACATTGGACTACGGCCAAACAGCCCGGGAAGAAATTTTAACAACAAACTACTACTTTGTTGCCGATAACGTAGTACACATATAAAAATTATCCCCTCCCCCATCAACTATAATTTTCATTTATAGAAAATTACCCCCACCCCGTTCAACTAGCCTCTTCATTTATAGATATTTCATCTACGTTTCTACAGTGGATTATTAAGATCTTCTTATCAGGATACTTTATTTATCAAAATTAAGTACTTTACTCTTGTTACAACAAAAAATGTTTCTGGTAAACTACCCTTTCCCCGTAACCGATCTTTACCAAAATCAATAGGCCTTGAGTCTTCTACAACTTAGGCATATATGTAAAAAATTATTTGATTCTGTTTGAATTTACGGCAGATATCGTTCGTCATGAAAAAATATCTCTTGTTACAACATAAATTGTTGCTGGTAAACTACCCCTTTCCCATAACTGATCTTCACCAAAATCAAAAGGCCTTGAGATCTCTACAATCTAGGGACGTATGCAAACAATTGTTTGATTATGTTTCAATTTACGGCAGTTATCGTTCGTCAAAGAAAACATTAACCTTGTTATCACATAAAATGTTGCAGGTAGACTACCCGTTTCTCTTAACTGATCTTCACCAAAATCAATAGTTCTTGAGTCCCCTACAATTCAGGGACGCATACAAAACATTATTTGATTCTTTTTGAATGTGCGGCAGTTATCGTTCGTCATAGAAACAATTACTCTTGTTAAAACATTAAAGGTGGCTGGTAAACTACCCCTTTCCCTTAACCGATCTTCACCAAAAGCAATAGACCTTCAGGTCTTTACAATATAGGAATGTATGCAAAAAATTATTTGATTCTCTTTGAATTTACGGCAGTTATCGTTCCTCATAGTAAAAATTACCCTTGTTAAAACACAAAACGTTGCTGGTAAACTACCCATTTCCCTTAACCGATCTTCACGAAAAACAAAAGATCTTGAGAACTATACAATTCAGGAACGTATACAAAAAATTATTTGATATTCTTTGAATGTGCGGCAGGTATCATTCATCATAGAAAAATTACCTTTGTTAAAACATAAAATGTGGCTGGTAAACTACCCCTTTCCCTTAATTGATCTTCACCAAAATTAACAGACCTTCAGTCTTCTACAATTGAGGAACTTATGCAAAAAAAAAATTTGATTCTGTTTGAATGTGGGGCAGTTATAGTACGTCATAGAAAAAAATTACCGTTGTTAAAACATAAAATGTTGCTGGTAAACTACCCCTTTCCCTTAACCGATCTTCACCAAAAACAATATGTCTTGAGAACTCTACAATTTAGGGCTGTATGCGAAACATTATTTGATTCTGTTTGAATTTGCGGCTGTTATCGTTTGCCACAGAAAACAAATTACCCTTGATAAAAAAAACGTTGCTGGTAAACTACCCCTTTCCCTTAACCGATCTTCATCAAAAACAATAGGTCTTGAGTACTCTACAATTCAGGGCTGTATGCAAAAAATATTTGATTCTGTTTGAATTTGTGGCTGTTATCGTTTGCCATATATAAAAAATCTACAGACACATAGACAGACAGATAATTTTCGAAAAGTGACTTTTTTTCATGTTTTGAAGGTAGTACAATCAAGAATCTGCAATTATCTCGAACACGATTTTTTTGCCATCACCATACTTCCATTTCCTTATGGAACATGGAAGTAAATGTGATTTGTAATTAAAAGGATGCTTTGCACGAAGTGACAATATCTAACAGGTCGAAAACAGTCCTGTACTTGTCAGATTGCCGTCCAGTATAAATACCACCGGCAATTTTGGGGCGGTCTCAGACTCGAAATCGTCACACAACGTCACGCTGCCGGTCTGCCGATCGATCGTCATCTTTACCACACACACCAAGACTTATGGAGGAACTCTGGACCATCACAAACAACAAACCGTAGAGACAGAGGACACAGCATCAGCATAATCATCATTATCATCAAATTCTCAGGATTCAGGACACACACGCAACGGTAACGTCGGCAGTACGCAGGTGATGAATAAACAATTATATTTTTGTTTGTGAAAAGAACTCTCAAAAAGAAACTTATATGAACAGTGTAGCATAACAAAAGTATCACGCTAAACATTTAACTTAATGCAACATAAATAAAGAAGAAAAGTTCCATAGTAAGTGAGGAGAATGAATTGTTTTAAGGATTACACTAGAAACTGTATATTAAGTCAATAAAATGTTAATAAGAATGAAAAATAACAAAGAAAACCATTGATCAAAATAACTTACTATGTAAAAACCCAATAAACCAGCAGTACACCCAGTAGATTGGGGAAGCAGTAAAAAGGGAAAGACAAGAAAAAGGAAATAAAAGGGTGAAAACCATATTAATAATGGAAATGTATAAGGTCAAGATGCAGAGAAACCACAAGACCAGAAATTACTAATATAATAATGAAGAAAGGACAAAATAGGTCAAGATTTCTACAAAGAGCCTAGAAACAAGAAGAGTTATTCCAAAAAATGTTAATAATGGAATACATACCATTGAACAAAATTAAAACCAATATATTTAGACCCAGTAACAAGTTACAAGATACAATCCCAAAGAAAACCGAATTGTATACTAGTTATAAGTATAATATGTGAAAAATTATTAAAAGGACTACCATTAGTGTAGCCAAAATAAGTGACACACTATAATGAAGTGTAGTGTAAGAAATCTATCAAAAAGACTACCATCAGTGTAGGGAAATACTATATAAAAACTAAAAGACAGTCTAATGACTGAGGGCAATTTTGATAATAAAAGTGTTTTCAAAAATTAAGTAGTATAAGAAAATAATAGGTATAAGATGTTTTTATTTTTTTTTTCATTGTGTTACCAAAAATAATTATAATGAACACTAGAGACAGTTAATAACTGAAGGTGTCATTAATTATAAGATGTTTTTATTTTTATTCCATTATATTACTAAAATAGTTATAATAAACACAAGAGACAGTGGATAACTGAAAGTGTTATTAGGCATAAGATGTTTTGATTATGTTTAAATGATACTAAAAAAAAAAAAAATTTTAGTAGATATAAGATATTCCATTGTATTTTAAAATCATGTTATTTAATTTTCAAGTTTTTAAGGCAGAGAGGCAAGTAGGAAATAGAAATGTAATAATTTTATTCAAAACTGTAAACCATGTGAAGGATACAAGGCAGACTAGCTAAGACACCACTTTAGAAAACACAGACTAGTAATGTAAACCCAAAACTATCTATCAGAGAATCCAATTACATAATAGGGAATAGAATTCAATACATACAATACAGAAATTGAAAATATAATTAATACAGACACAATTAATAGCGAATAGAATGACAAAGGAAAGAAAATTAACTTCTTTTTGAAACAAATAATACTAGGCCTATAATGGTAATCAAATCAGACTAAACAGTAAATTAATCAATATTGAAGTGTTTTAACAACAAAATTATTAACAACAAAGATAATCACGGAGTTATTAAGAATATTCCATGGAAATATTATCAGAAAAAACACTTAAAAACCATTTAAACACTAAATTTGTACAAAATATGAGGCATACAATAATTATAAAAAATTGTAATTTTTGGGCTTAAATGAGCTTGAAACAAACCCAGCTATATATCCAAAGATGTAAAATTAATTAATCAATATTACTGAGTAGTTAGATTTATGTAAAATTAAGAAATATTTGAAATACAGTAAAAAATAAGAAAACTTATTATGTATATTTAGATGGTGAACCAAGTCTTAGACAGATATTTTTATAATTGAACAATATAAAGAGGAAAAAGACATATCACAATCACAGAACACGTATACACATATTTGAACACCGGACACTTCACAAGAAACACATCACGAAACGACATCGCAGGAGAAGAGAGGACACTCTACACTATATTCCTGGACCAACACTACTTCGCAGAGAAGAGAATATTTATTTATTTCTGCGGGAGAAGCCCAACCAGTTCATCGCAGCTAAAATCGAGGTGACTGCAGCCATACTTGATTTACGAACCAGCACGAGTACACGGCCAGCTTGAAGGGAGTGACGTCATTTCGTCGAATGGTTCGATATTAATTTTCCTAATTGACAATTTAAATAATAATATTGTTTTATTTCAGCCATAATAATTTAGTTTAAGAATACCTGTAAGAATGTATCTTGTTCCTTGCCCTCTGACCATTTCGACTCGTTAAAAGAACCATAATTACTAACCTTGTAAAAAATATATTTTATTAATCTTGTTAGCTACCGACTGGAGCACATATCAGCCAATGCCTTGGCCATGCGCAGTTTGAATGGCGCATAATTTTGAATCTAAATAAATGAACATCATTATTCAGTTACAAGAGTTGTGTTTATTTGTATAATTAATGTTAACTATTTTTCTTTTCTAAACCAAAATAATTTACAGTGCTAGAATAAATATCTAAGAAAAGTACACACACAATTAAGTAATTAATTATTAATTAATTAAATTAATCAATTAAACATTTTTACTAAAGTATCAGTAAAAATTTCATTACTAATAAAATTTTATTTTATTATCAATCAATCACACTTAATTATAAAACATTATTTATATTTAATTTATTCTTTGTAATTGGTGAATCCAAAGTGGAGCTGTATCATCGGCGAGTTCAACACCGAGATTCAGACAACATAATTCTTGCTATCTATTTTATTTATTATATATTTGTAATAATTATAATATTACAACAGTAAAGACTTAAAGTTTTAAATTTAAATAGTAGCCTAGTTAAAGAAAATAATTTAATTTAACAAGAAAATTAAAAAATACTAATCTTCTGTTATTTGTTAAAATAGAAATAAATAATAGGTTGGAAGTAAATGTTATATTTTTATTTTGTTTATAGCAACAATTAATTTTATTCTTGAGAGTGAATATTATTTCTGTTTGTAAATGAGTTGCTATTATTTAAAATTTCAGTCAAAGTCAGACACACTGAAATAAAAAGATCTAGATAATTTGTTTAACATGTCTGTTTAGCTAGTAAGATTATATGGTTGTTTATTTTATATGTCATGAACAGCATAGAAGGTTACATTGTATTTGTGTAAACTTATAAAAGAAAATATTTTTATTTATCTAAGATTCGAATTTTTTAATATTTGCATATTTTGTATTAATACTAATAAATCATAGAATGATTATTTTGAAACGGTTTTAATTAATTATTTCATGTCAACAACATCTCACTCCTCTTTGAAAATTATTTAATTATTGTGCAACTACATATACTTGACGCCATGAGAAAAAAAATCCTGCGACCCGGCCGGTGTAATACACTTCATAGTTGCGTTGAATACATGGTAATGTATTTGTGTAATTTTCGTTATAATAATTGTAACGTTGCAATATATTGCAACAATACATATATTTGCATATTTGCCCAGGGTGGTATGTTTAATATGTAATTAGCATAGAAAGTTTAAGGAACAGTTTTAGACAGTTTTGTGCAAGAAAATGCAGGCTGGATCCTGTCGAAAAACGTACACCTGCCGCCGCGTAAGATAGAGCATGTGTGTGTTTGTGTGTGTGTGTCCAGCTGCGACACCATAATGGGGTGATGTGCTACGAATTGTTTGTTCCAATTATTCAGGTCTTAGCAGGAGTATAATAAACGAATTACTTGTGTTAAACCTGTTAACGAAGACTTACGCCAATTATAAAGACACCATTGCATTAATGAATTCTTAACGAATGCAGTAATGTAAAATTTATTTCCAGAGGTGCGATATTAGTGATGCTAACTAATTAATATTAATTACTATGTAATTAAAGAGTAATTAATATGTGTGGTATATGGGAGTGACCAGAAAATAATTACGCAAACAATGAGATCGCTCATGTGACGAGTATGTTCGTAAGTTCGTGATAATTAACCAAAAAGCGAGTGTAATAAAAAGGACGCTCTGGAGCGAACTGACTATCTCTAACCTGTCGAAAGCAGGACTGTTCCCCTCAAATCGCCACCAGTATAAATACCACTGGCAATTTTGGGCGATCACACACTCGGACTCAACAAATCTACAGGACGTTACGCTGCCCGTTTGCCGATCGATTTCTGGACACACGCACACTACCACACTCACACCAAGACGTAAGAAGGAATTCTGAAGCATCACCCACAACCACATGTAGAGACAACGACCACAGCACCATCATCAACAACATCATCATCACCATACTCTCAGCATTCTGGACACACACACACGCGCGCGCGCGCAACGGTAACGGCAGATATACGCAGGTGATACAAAAACAATTATATTTTTATTGTGAAGAGAGAGCTCTAAAAATAACTTAAATATGAATATAATAATTAGAGTTTTAAGATTAAATAATATTTAGATAAGAGAGTAAGTTAACAAGCAAATCTAGTAAAGAAATAATAATCTTTTGTAGTATTTTTTGGGTGTGTCAGTATAAGTCCATAGTAGATTGGAAGTAAATGGTAGATTAATTTATTTTTGTTTATAGCAACAATAAATTCATTCTTGAAACTTAATCTTATTTTGTTTGTAACTGAGTTGCTATCAATATTTAAAAGTTGAGTTAATTTCGGACACACAGAAATAACAAGAATTTAAATAACTTGTTTAACATGTTTGTTTAGTCAATAAGATTATATGGGTGTTTATTTGTGTGGTATGTTATGAATAGCATTACAGGTTACAGTATATTTGTAACACTTATAAAGGTAAATATTTATGTGTCTAATGTTTGAAATTTTAATATTGAAATATTTTTTCTTGTTAATGAATAAGTCTTAGTATGATTATTTGAAACGATTTTAAATGATTTATTTCATGTCAACAATATCTCACTCCTCTTTAAAAACTATTTAATTATTGTGCAACTACATATACTTAACGCAACAAGAGAAACAAATCCTGCGACCTGGCCGGTGTAATACATATTTAGTTGCGTTGAGTACATGGTAATATATTTGTAGAAATGTTGTAATGTTACAATATATATATATATATATATAGGTCCAGAGAGACTGAAAATCAATGTTTGTTATTTAAACCGTGTGTATGGCTAAACTAAATTATATTTATAGATAGGCAGAGTCACATGTGTGTGTGTGTGTGTGTGTGTGTGTGTGTGTGTGTGTGTGTGTGTGTGTGTGTGTGTGTGTGTGTGTGTGTGTGTGTGTGTGTGTGTGTTCTGCTCGACTGTTCGCAATACGAACGTACATCAACTCTTCTCTACATAACGAGATGTAACCTTATGTAATATCGATTATTATTATATAAATATTATTTAAATAAATTCACCGCAACTACAACAAGACGAAGACGACGAGACGCCTTCATATATCACGCTCCAGAGATTTATTGTCCCTCGTACCTCGACAAGTTATTCCGTTTCGCGACCACGTTCGTCTTTCTTCGTTTTCTTTCTCCGCGCTTTGTCGCTGTCCTCTTGTGCCGCGCGCGCGCCGCGCGTCTTGTTATATACTTGTGTGTGTGTGTGTGTGTGTGTGTGTGTGTGTGTGTGTGTGTGTGTGTGTGTGTGTGTGTGTGTGTGTGTGTGTGTGTGTGTGTGTGTGTGTGTGTGTGTGTGTGTGTGTGTGTGTGTGTGTGTGTGTGTGTGTGTGTGTGTGTGTGTGTGTGTGTGTGTGTGTGTGTGTGTGTGTGTGTGTGTGTGTGTGTGTGTGTGTGTGTGTGTGTGTGTGTGTGTGTGTGTGTGTGTGTGTGTGTGTGTGTGTGTGTGTGTGTGTGTTACTAGACACAGACACACCGCAGTAAAAACTCATCAAAAAACTCTCTTGAAATTCACTAAGTAGGCCTACGTATATGCTCATGTGGAAACCATCAAGTAGATCCCACCATTCGAGATCATTGAAAGTTCAAAAGAAGACCAGTCGACAATCAGTGAGTCGCAACGGACCAAACGGTAGCCTTCTCTACGCCTGGTGAGAAGAAAAGTGAGAAACAAAGTAGAAAACACCCCAACCTTCGAATACTCTAATAGCGTCGGGGTCGAAAAAAAACAAGAGTCGGTCAGGAGAGACTAGTCAGGAAAGGTTAAAGGAAGGGATCTCACCGAAGACAAATTGAAACAAAGTGAGAATCCAGCTAGAGTACATCGGGCGTTCTGAAACCGGATCCACAAGAAGTGGACCCCTGATGTTGGATAGGTGTTTTGGTTCAAGATTTCCACTTGTGCAGAACTGAAGCTGCTGCCATTAGGTTCCCATGATACTGACGGAAGATTTACGTTACTGTATTTTATTCTTACTAATATTACATTGCGGATTTGAGAAGATCAACTGAACTACCGCATATGTCTGCTATGGGCTTGACAGTTTCTTTGTTCTGAATATTCTCACCGTCTTACATAAGAAAAAGTTATGTTGATAGTATATTAATACAGTTTTACGTTATTTCGACATTCAGGAAATTACTGTAACAAAAAACGTTTAAATAAATTAAGGATACATATTTTTTTAAACTGTTATAATTTATACGTGACATCCGAAAAAGTATGTATAGGCTACTTAATATATTTACTTAAACCCATTTTTTTTATATAATTCTTTCTTAACGCTTTTAAATAACGTAATACTACATTAATTCATTGAGTCGAATCTGCAAGGATTACAGATTACAGATCTCCACACTGAACACCAAGTGGTGGGTTTTCATGGAGCTCATCCCATACGAGCAAATATTATTGTAGATGGTACTGTTCTGGAGCGGGTCAGTAATTTTGAATATCTGGGCTGTAATGTGTGTCTTATATTACAAACAACGACGGGATGAAGAAGATGCACAAGTTCAATCATACGTGTGTGTGGAACCATCAGAAGAAGTTTAAAATGAACGAAGAAGCGTCGGAGTGACCAGCTCTCCTCGGGACCGGAACAAACCATTTTTGGTTTAATCCTTTTTGAAAATGATGATGAATAAGTGTGAACGGATACCTAAATGAGACGAGGGCATAGTAGTGTTTACGTGTATTTTATTGTAATAAACCTATGTTTACAATGAATATATATATATATAAATAGAATTAAACATGTTGTTTTATTTTAAGTATACATGCGTGTACAAACAATATGTTAAACAAATAAATTTTTCTAATGTAAGAATATGGTTAACGAAATGGTTAGTTGAAAAGTACAGTATGACAATTATTATAATAGCCTATCTTTATATATTACTAGCTGTTACCCGCGACTTCGCACGCGAATATTTGACTTTTAGTAAGCATTTTAATATAATTTTTATTGTCTGTGTCTATATGGCGTTCTGTCAGCTCGTATAACAATTTCGTATTCATTAGTCAATTTCTCTCCAAAGCTGTTTTCAACACTTGTACTATTTTAATTTGTACTAAATTATTATGTTGGTGCAACAGCCTTTGGAGATTTAAAAGTACCCGTTTATAGAGCCTTTGGAGATATTTATAAAGTATCTGTTAAATAAAAAACACTAAATTCTTTATTATAAGTGTTACTGTGTTAGAAGCATTGTATAACACATTAAACGTTATGTTTTCCTCAACCATGGGTTTTATTTATTTCAGCAGAAAACTAACAACCAAAAACCGTTGTCACCTAACCTCACAAATGAAAACAAAACGTATGTTCCCTTTGCATTAAGTAATAGGACAATTTACAATTAGTACTCTTCTTCTGTTCCACATTGTAATATATCGATATAATCGCATATTATATAAAACATCGAAAATGTACTGCAGGAATGGATAAATGTACAGTTCCAATGCCGATAAATAGCTTTTGTTTATTTACTTGTTACTATCGTAATTAGTTCTGGTCTCCATGGTGTTGTTAACATCTTTAGTAGTAGTATTTAATATATTTCATTACTTATTATTTGCATCATCAGAAATACGTATAAACATAAATTTTATAATCGTTTAAGACAATTACAAAATATATAGACGTATCTGTATACAAAATTACAAAATATATCGATACAATCGCATATTAAAAACATTAAAAACTTCAGGAACGGATAAAGGTACAGTTCTGATGCCGCTAAATATCATTTGATTATTTACTTGTTACTATGGTAATTTATTCTGAATGCCAATAATTCTGAATGGTAAAATGATCATAAAAATAAAATAAAAACATTGTTAAATCCGAGAAAGCAAAATAAAGAATTAATTAAGAACCACCGTGAAGTACAATCATAGATTAAAGCAAAAGTTCATATAAAACCAATGTTGCATGAGTGATGAATCATCAAAATAAATTTAAAAACTAAATATGAAAAAGGTAATACCCAGGTAGGATAGGAGTAGGTAAGGGAGAGACCCAGAACAAGACAAGATCCACCATACAAGGTGATACATTTATAAGAAACAAGAAGAATAGAAGGAATCAATGAGGAAAACCAGAACAAGACAGCATCCACAAGAAGAAGGAGTGCTCTTATAAAAAACCCCAAACCCCAAAAGAAACTAATAAAAATAATAATAAATAAAAGTATAACAAACTATCAAATGTAGAAACCACATGTAAAATAGATGTAAGCCAAAAAGTGTATAAAGTAGAATTGAAAGTGAACCATTGTGGAATAATTATATAATACCAAAAAAAAAACCTTCATTATATTCTATAAATAGATTTCTTGATTTTAACAAAACTATATAACTATTTAGAAATAAAATCAAGGAATAAAAAGAGAATCAGTGCAAGTTTTTGGTGTTAAAATAAATAAACCTTATGTGTTAATATTGCAGTTCACAAACTAAGTAGACTGTGAAATATTACAACTTTAAAATGCTTATATTGTGTCTATGAATAACGTGAAATAAAGTATTATCATGACAGGTAATACATGTGTTTTTTAAATAACTGCCACTCTTTTTTATATAACATTCATTAGAATGACCAAAACAAAACAAGAGTAGGGCATACATAATAAAAGTGAAGTGACAAAGAGTCATTACCCCATAAATAAAAAAACAGATAAAAACTGAAAGTAGAACCTAATAACAAATAGAGTATAAGATTATAATAATTATGTTTTGTTTATGTAGAATAAGGTCATAGAAATAATCAAGCTTAAAATTGTCAGAAACAACTAACATTCTTTATTTATGAAATAGTTATTATGTATTATTGTTAATAATTAAGTATAAGATGTCAGAGTCAAACAACATTCTTTATTTATAATATATTTATTATGTATTACTGTTAATCATTAAGTGTAAAATGTCTGAATTTGAAAGACCAATGTTAATTTGAATTATGTGTTATGTATTTAGAGTATAATTATATACTAATTGTTCTTGTGTTAAAATAAGAAAATGTTAATTAATGTCATAATAGCAAAGAAAGTCAGAGAGAGTATAAACCAACATGTATTATTTAAAAAACTTTATATGTAAAAACTGTTAGAAATCTAGGCCAAATGTTAAAAACTAAACATCATCAAAACTGATAAAATAAGTACAGAAAAACAATTAAACTGAAGGAATTTATACAAGGTAAATCAGTCATAAAGTCATGTAATTGGAAATATAGTTAAGAAAGATTTTGTAAAAAGAATTATTGTTAAAAATGCAAATGTAAAAACTCAAAATCCAGATAGGGGAGTCATATATTACTGTATAATATTTTAAAACATAACCAATTAATCTAATTACAAGAAATTAAGGGAAGATAAACCTTTTATTACAATCTGAGATTTAATACGATCATTTATATAACTTAGAAGATGGAAAATTTTTGGAAAAGGACAGGAAGTGATTTTTAAAACTTATAATTTTCAAAATGAGGAAAAAAATACCATTTTAGATCAAAAACTTAATAAAACTACATTATTTGGTATCAAATTAAGCAGAATAAACTGAAGAAGAAGACTATGTGTTTAATAGTTAATAAATTTGAATAATAGCAAAAATATAATCAGTTATATAATGTAAAATTCTCACATGCACAGGATGCAAATAATATTGAAACAATGGATTGAATAATATTAATTTGGCTAAGACTTTTAGTCGAAGACGGAGGAAGTAAATTAGTTCATTATTAGAGATCGTGAAGAACACTTGACGAGCGATTAAGCAAAGTATAACCTAGTTGCTGATACGTCAATGGCGCATTTTTTTCTAAGCCTAGTTTGACGAAAAAACGCGAGTTTTGTGAAAACACCTTTTTAACACAAATATAGTGAAATAAACACCAGCATACATTAAAACAACTACAAATAAGAACAGAACATAGTGGAAATACGTTTTAAACGATTAAAACAGTAATAACACCTCACAATACAAAAGTGCAATTTTCGACCTACCTGACAAAAGTGAAATTAACTTAACACTACACCATTTTTCGAAGTGCAACACTTAAACTTGACAAGCAACACCCCACCAACACAAGAAAGCAGAATCGCAGCCCCTGGAACGAAAAATCGTAGGGAAAGCATATTTTATTAGTCGTCGAAACAGCGAGGTGACTTCGTCTTACGTCTGGACTACTAGTGGCAGCCATTACTGATTTCCCACAATCCAAAGCGACACAGTCTACTCAACAAGAACGGTTTGACAGCATCTTATTTAACATTATATATTGAATAAAGTATATGTATTTTAAGTTTTAAGTGAATATAATATTGTAATGTTATACTTTCCATTCTTAACCCTTTCTCTCTGACTATACCTAAAATACTATTTCTTTTATGAATTTGCTAACTGCTATAATTTTTATTGTTCGACTAAGCTTTTCGTCATCACTGACATCTTCAGGTCTTAAACAACCTGAACAACCTAGGTTGTTTAAGACCTGAAGATGTCAGTGATGACGAAAAGCTTAGTCGAACAATAAAAATTATAGCAGTTAGCAAAGTCATAAAAGAAATAGTAAGGATGGCTGCTAATTTAAACAATACGAAGAATATACCTAAAATAACTGTTAAAAGAACCCGAACATAAATAATTGTACAATATTGATACCCTGAGAATCGATTAATAAATCGATAGAGAGTCGATAAATTAAATATTTGTTAATAAACTTCAGTAATTACTATAAAATTGAATCTCATTTATTCCTACTTAATAATTAGTATAAAATATAACTTTAATTAAACAGAAACGACCAGAATTTCACAAATGAGAAGGAAGATAACCTCCAAATAGGAAAGTACACCTGTCGATTGTTATTGGAGACAATCTTATTAACTGTCGAGAGGATTTTAAAATACTGAAAAGTAGTTAAATTAATTAAAACAATTAACAAAAAATTCGGAACACCACAGAACATAATTAATTAATTAAATTTAATTAATTTTAAAACAAACACAAATTTATAAACAAAATTTTTTTTTGTACACATAAATTTATAAATATAAACATCTCATTATTTGTAAATTTGTTACAATATATATAGATATAGATATTATTATAAATTATATTATAATTAATATACGTTGGACAGTAATTCAACCTTTATAAATTAAAAAAGAGCTAAATTTGAATCGACTTTTGAGATACAGTATAAAAAACCTCTACCAAAATACAATATACAAACCAGAATCAAAATTACACATTAGGTTTATAATGAACTTGCTTTTATCACAAATAAAATTATTTTTAATATTTATGTTATTCTTATAAAGTATTTAAACATTTACAATATGCTTATATACCTTTAAAACAGTACGTTTTGTTTAAAGTGTGACAGTGGGAAATTTTGAGTAGCTATGTAGGAATAAGAGGTTCGATTGACCTGGCGACACTGCTTTTTCCCTTCCATATATTTACACACTGAATCAGTTTACTGCCCTAGGAACGCGACGTGTGGGGGCATTCACTATAGCGCCATATATGAAGTTCTCACTTCAAAAATATGTATCCTTAATTTATTTAAACGCTTTTTGTTACAGTAATTTTCTTAATGTCTAAATAACGTAAAACTGTATTAATATACTATCAACATAACTATTTCTTATGTAAGACGGTGAGAATATTCAGAACAGAGAAACTGTTAAGCGCAGAGCAGACACATGCGGTAATTCAGTTGATCTTCTGCAATCCGCAATGTAATATTAGCAAGAATAAAATACAATAACATGAATCTTCCGTCAGCGTGAATAGTATCATGGGAACCTAATGACAGCAGCTTCAGTTCTGCACAGGTGGAAATCTTGAACCAAAACACCTATCCAACATCAGGGGTCCACTTCATGTGGATCCGGTTTCAGAACGCCCGATGTACTCTAGCTGGATTCTCACTTTGTTTCAATTTGTCTCCGGTGAGATCCCTTCCTTTAAACTTTCCTGACTAGTCTCTCCTGACCGACTCTATCAAGCGTTATCACTCTTCAATATATGATATTGATTTGATATATGATATATGATATCACTCTTTATATGATACTGTATTGAAGAGTGATAACGCTTGTGTACACCAGCCGAATATATAGTTTGATTACGCGGTCAGTTATAGTACGGCAGTGCGCACTGTTACGTGGACTGAGTTCTATCATACTCATTGTGTTATGTGTTTATGTGTTGATGTGTTTTAATTATTATATTCTTGACACGTTCGTTATGAACTAGAAGAAAAAACAATTTTACCTGATGATGGGAACGTGTTCCCGAAACATGTCGTAAGACATCAAGTCAACGTAGTCGCAGCACGGATAAAGAAAAAGGTATTTATTAATTTCAATAAGGGAAAGTTTATAAAGTCACTCAGGAAATGAGGGATAGTTACTCAAAGTTTATAATGTGATGGCAGCCCTCTGTTTGTTGTATGGATCAGAATCTTGGGCCCCTAGGAAAGGAGACTTTAGATTGACGGAATCCTTAGAAAAGAGATTTTTCGATCCCCTCGAAATTTATTACAAGTCTTAAGCGTATAAGAACTAATGACATAAGACATGTATAAGTTCTTATGTCATTATGATATAACATCATGTTATAAAGAAAGACGGAGGGACCAGTGGCGGATTATCCATAACGCTGGGGTATTCTGAAGTACCGGGCACCAGGGCCTCAGCTGTCAGAGGGGCCACCATCCAGCTGAATTGACTAAGCGAGCAAAGCTTATAATCACATTATGCAGTTGTTTGGTTTACTTATGTAGTTATTACTATGGAGAGTGTCAAGTTCGAAAATCAAGCGAAAGCTCTTATAGAAGTTTATTCGAATTATTTGAATAACGATCTTGTAGTAGAATTGAAGCACTATGTGCCACGAGTAAAACTGCAAGGAAGAAGTTTTTTTTTAATCTTTCGAATGAAGGTGATAGATACCATGATATTACAGTTTATCCGCTCAAAGTATTAAACTGGATTATTGACTGTAAAACGATTGATGTATTTCCGAATATGCACATTGCTTATCGTCTGGTTTTAAACTGAAAGATCATTTTCTGTATTAAAACGCATTAAAAATGTGTTGAGTGCAACTATGGGAGATGAGAGATTATCTTCGTTAGCAAGGTTGAATATTGAAAGCGAGACACTAGAATCTCTCGATTTAGAAGAAATTACACAAGATTTCGTATAGACAAAATCAGGAAAAAATGTATCGATTACTATTTTCTAAACTTAAGTTCCTACTACTATGCTCATTGTAATCACTGTTTAGATAAATATTTGTTGTAAGTTGAGAGTTTAGTAAAATAATTGTTAACTTTCGAAATTGAGTATACCATTTATCAGTGTAAATAATGGGTAAAATGTTGAATTTTGAATCGGAGGGGGGGCACCAGTCTGATTGCAACATAGGGCACCTCGCGCTTCTAATCCGCCCCCGGGAGGGACCATGTTAAGTACCTGGATGTAATACTAAGGCAGGCTATAACAAGCCTGTGACAAAAAAAGTGTGGGAGTGAAGCCGGAACAGACAAAAGTGACTGATCGAGGCAAGCAAGAGGAAAATAAGATTATAAACCGGTGAAATGTATTTTGAAAACAAGAGTAGAGATCAAAAATGAGGAAAAGGTAGAACAAGAACGAAAAAAGTGATAATTAAAAATATGATAAAACACTACCTGTTTATAACTCTCTCTCTCTCTCCTCTACACACACGCGCGCGCGCGCGCATAAAGAATGTCGACGAAACCGAAACATCGAAGCATGATAATGTTTTGTAAACAAAAGATTTCCAGGCTGTGGGGAATCGAAAGTGTGGAAGCGTTACATTTTTCGATTACGCATTTTGTGGAATGACCCCCAGCCTAAAAACATTATCATGTTAAAATGGCATCGATTGTACAAACAAGACACGTAACACAGAGACAAAAGAACTGCCAAACACAGTGAGGAAGTGCGGAGGAAAATTCTTTTATGTACCTGAATTATAATTACCTTACGGTAAACAGACATAAAATTATATATAAGGGAATTCAGGGTAATATGAGCAATGTGGGGAATATGAGCAGATTTAATACTTAACCAAATTTGTCACAGAATAAGTTATTTCCCCGTAGTTTTGTGTTGGTGACGCTGCTTGGATTGTTTTTGTGCAGTGCTGAAAGTGGCGCTACGATAGATCTCACCTCTGCTCAGTCAAACTTATTTTAAGCTAACTGGTCATTTAAACTTATTACACATTTGTCTCCATAGTTATTCAAGCTTCTAAATAATTAAGATTTAATTACCAATATATTAGTGCTGTACTAAATAGTTAATATTCTGCCGTAAATACTATTTAAAAGAAAGTGGCCGACATATATTTGGCCAAGATCAGTGCAGGTTATATGCTTATGTCTAAGTTTTATTATGTCTGTACACTTGGGGGAATATGAATATCTTAATTCACTTATGGAATATGGCTGATGAGAGGGATAATTTCCAAAACTGTGTAAAAAATGTCTGTACAAGGCATTTGTGTAATTTCTCTGCTACCAATAGTTAAGTGAGCAACAACTTCACAGGTAAGAAAGCAAGAAACTTCTAAGGAACTCACATCAGCTGATTCTATTAAAGAACTTAAAATAAAACGACAAAACAAGGGGGAATATTTTTAAACAATTCCATCAAAAGACTTGTATCTTTGCGGAAAGTAATTAAAGAGGATAAGGACGCCACATATCCCGTTTACAATTGTCAATATTCAATGAAGAAGTGGGTACAGCGTGCAGAATAAAAAAATGGTTCAACGAGCTGTAAGTTGATTATGTTTGTGATGGTTTTGTTTGTGTTTACTGTGCATAGTTTTATGTTTATCATCAATTAAAAAAATAGATTATGCTAGAGTCTTATTGTAATACAACTATTAACTTATTTTTACTTCTGAACGTTTCAAATTAATAATAATTTTTTTATAGACTGTTTTAGTGCTGTACGAACTCTTGTTAAATATTTTCACCTTTCTGTATTACACACTTTTTGCTTTATGCTTAATGTTTAAATACAATAAGGTTTTTATATGTTTTTGGTAATTATTAGAGTATTTTACAACAAAAAATATGTTTTTTAACAAATTGTTGTGTTTCATTAATTTATTTTGAGTTGATCATATTCCCCACATACACGGGGAATATGACCAGATATTGTCATACTTATATTTTCCTAATTTTTTTTCATATTTGTTATTGAAACTTAAAGATATTTTATACATTGATAAAAACATATCAGCAGACATATCCATTATATTACTTTCAAAAATTTGGGATTAAATAAATTTTTAATTAGCTTCAAAGACTAAGTTGTTCATATTCCACCGAATTTCATTATATATACGTACGCGTGTTTCTGTGATTCAACTCTCTGCTTTAGAAAACAGTTTGGGTAGTCAAAACATTTTATTTAAGGTTACCTCCAAATTTACCCCTGTAAGGGTTTAGGATCAGTATAGTCGGGTTGCGTTATTTTACACTCTACAGTTCACAAATAGGATACTGTGAATACCACCATACCTATAGTATTCCCAGCTGGTGTGATTGATACAACCACACGTTGGGCTACCAGGGCAAGATGAGGGTATTTCAACCCCATTATTGCAGAAAGCTAACAATACCATATATGAATGGACCAAAAAATGGAAAATTAAACTTAACGAAGCCAAGTCGGCACACATTAATTTCACCAATAAAAGATGAATAATCTTCCATCAGTGGTCATAAATGGAACGATACCTCCTTATGAAAACAAAGCCAAATACCTGGGTATGACATTGGATACCAAACTGAGATGGAAAGAGCATGTAAAAGAGGAACTTAACATAAAATTCCAACAATATAAATGGCTCACAGGAAAACATTCCAACCTGTCTTTATACAGTAAACCCTGATCTATAATCAGATAATTAAACCCACCTGGCTGTATGGAATTCAACTCTGGGGGTGCGTGAAAGACAGTAACATCAGGATAATATAAACATTCCAAAATAAAGTTTTGCGGACCATGGTGGATGCACCATGGTATGTTAGAAACGCCGATATCCACAGAGATCTAGGTATTCCAACAATTAAAGAAGAGATTAAAAGGTTTGCGAAGAAGCATGAAGTCATCTCCACGAAAATGCAGAAGTTCTTCAGCTGCTGGGCAATCAACACGTGTTATAAAGACTGAAGAGAACAAAGCCATTTGAACTTGTGTAGTGTTTTGTGTTATAAAAGCAGAGCATTGTGCGTGGGTGAGAATGTTTAGTTAAGAACACCAGAACTAACTAAAGGATGTCATTAGATTTAATTTGGCTGATATGTATTTAGTATTAAGACGTATTAGAGATAAGTTGATGGTTGGTCTTACAGACCAGTTTTAACATGTTAAATTCAATTAAAAAAACCGTTGGGATGAGTGAGTCCACAGTACGGTCAGACGACATGGAAATCTAACCACAATATCGCGACATTTCTACCCCAAATTAAATTAAATTATGTTTTCCCAAAATGAGACTCTACCATTCCTCCCCACACCAAGTGGATCACAATTCCATCGCATCCTTAATAAACATAACTTACGTCTACTGTACGGCAGGCTAGTGGAGGGCAAAGAGGGCGGGCCGTCCTAGCTCCCTTCAACATGGGAAAACATATAAGTTCTAACAAATCTATGTTCGAAGGCTTTCACAGTTGGTGTCAGTTGAACTTAAACTATCTGCCGGGATGTTTGGTCGTGGTCCAAGGTTTTTAATTAAAACCAAATGTTTCAGCAGCACCACTGGCTGCCTTCTTCAGTGGAAGTATCGAGTCTACCTAACGAGGGGTGTCGTACGTCAGGCCCACAGTAATGTGGTGAAGGCTAAAGATGTCCCCCGATGCTTATACCTGTACTTAGAAATAAATGAATTTATAACTTATATTAATGAATTTATAAATACAGGTAGCACCGCGGGACACCTTTAGCCTTCACCACAGTACTGTGGGCCTGACGTACGACACCCCCCGTTAGGTAGACTCGATACTTCCACTGACGAAGGCAGCCAGTGGTGCTGCTGAAACGTTTGGTTTTAATGAAAAACGTGGACCACGGCCAAACATCCCGGCAGATGGTTTAGTTCAAGTTCTAACAAAGTTTCACAAGCATCCCTTATGTTCACATTACACCCTATAGGCCTAACTGAAAATGTTTCGTTTGTACTCAGAAAATGGGTTACTTGTGTAACGAGGAAATGATTCTGAATTGATTTAACATTCTTGATTTGATGGCATATTAACACTAAAATTCTTTATGGAAGCGTCTGGCAATAATTCAGTATCGGCAGAGAAGTTCATATGGTGACTCTGATTTTTCGTGTTATACTAAGTGTGATCAAAAAGTATCACGATTGATACTAGCAATGCCAAGTCAGCTGACTTGGCTCCAAAAAAGCCACACATCCTTTACTTTACAGTATACTGATTACTCGGTATAAGTTTAATGATAACAGCCGATCTGGTTTGTTTACAAACGCTCATTGTTCTGTTGTGTGTTAATCTCATTTGGCGCATTTACCATGTCAAAGAAAATTGATCAGAGAAGTTGTATCAGATTTTGTCAAAAAGTTGGTGAAACATGTAAAGATACATTTGAAAAGTTACAAAAAGTTTATGGGGAAGATTGTATAAGTCGTACACAGGTTTATGAGTGGTTCAAGCGTTTTAAAGATTGGCGTGAAAGTGCTGAGAGTGACGAGCGTTCAGGAAGGCCTTTGAACAGCAAGACTGACCACAACGTTGAGCTGTGCGAGAAAACCGCCGAATCACCATTCGTGAGCTAGCAAATGATTTGAAAATTAGATTCGGATCAGTTCAGTCCATTCTTACTGATGAGTTTGAGATTGAGATGTGTTTCTGCAAAGTTTGTACCAAAAGTTTTCACAGCTGACCAAAAAACTGCCCGGGTGTCAGTCCCTCAAGACCTGCTTGAATGTGCTAAAAACGATGAGAGCTTCATTACGTAACGGGTGATGAATCATGGATTTATTGATACGATCTAGAAACTAAGGCCCATTCTTCAGTGTGGAAGACGCCAAATTCTCCAAGACCAAAAAGGGCAAAACAGAACCGAAGCAAAGTCAAGACAATGCTCACAGTTTTCTTTGATCACAAGGGGATTGTTCATCATGAATTTGCTCCACCAGGCCAAACAGTAAACCAGTATTACTATTTTTCTGTTTTGAGGTGATTGTGGGATGCAATTCGACGAAAAAGATAACAGTTGCATCAGAATGGTGAATGGTGGCTTCAACACGACAATGTACTCGCCCACACGTCACATGCTGTTGACCATTTTCTTGCTAAACACAATATTCCACAGCTTCACCATCCTCCATATTCCCCAAATATGGCTCCCTGTAACTTTTTTCTCTTTTCGAAGATAAAAAATCAATTGAAAGCGAGATAAATTCAAGACATAGAAGAGATAAAAGAAAATGCGACGAGAGAACTTAAGGCTCTTACTGAAGATGACTTTAAGACATGCTTCGAACAGTTGGGAAAGCGTTGGAAGAAGTGTGTGGCTGCGGAATGGGACTATTTTGAAGGAGACAAGTTTAAAAATCTGTAACTCTTGTATATTTATGTAAATAAAATGAATCCTGATACTTTTTTACCACGCTTCGTACATATACTTTTCCCTGTTTCGTTAAAGTCTATAAATCAGATATACCAGAGCAGCAGATATTACTATAAATAATTAGTACAATATTTAGTTGCTTATTGTGCTAATAAACTAAACTATCCTAATACTAATAAACTATAAAATATTCACGTATATAAAAATAACCATAGCTGAGGCTTCGAAAAATTCCCCTCGCCCCATTCATTCAAAAGAACCGCCTTTAAACTTCAACGACTGCAGTAGACAGCAAAATTAGAGAAACAAAAATACAGACAGTATGAAGTTGTTAAATTGACTTATTAAGCTTACCTTGACTTACAAATCCTTATGCCGCCCACAGCGTGTAGATTGGCTGCAGCTCGCCCACCGAGTTGTCTTCTTCCTTCCGTAGCACTGCACAACACTTCACCAAAATGTACACTCGACACTGAACCGCACTGTATACTGTCTACAGACCTAAGGTATTCATTTACCAAAGTCATCTTATAGCTCTGTTGTCTTCATATCGTAAAAAAAAAACTTGGCTGTATCACAGATATACAGTAAAACTGGAAAACTAAGTGGATGACTATAATCAGCATAAGGTGAGACTAATGACTTGTCGTAAACTCCAAGAATAGGTTCTTACTGCTATGTGTATGAAGTTAATGAACACTATTTGTATTAGTATGGTCCTAATAAAGTTACAGAGTACTTTTTTTCTCTCGTGTTATCTGGGCAAAAGAAGATAAGAGTAATAAGACAATAGGAAAGCTCGCGTACTCGATGTTGCGTGATGTAATTTTTGAAACAAAATAAAAAATTCGCCTCAGTACTAGATTATTACCTACCGACTTCCTAAGACCATCATAACCATTAGAAAAAAATATGAGGCATTGGAACGAACTAGAATAAGTTAAAGGAATAAGCAATCAAGATGACGACGCAAGAAATTGTTTATCCATCTTCTTGTAAGAATAAAAGATGTAATATTGGTACAGTCAAAGTGTCAGAGGATGTCAGAGACTATTAGCATCACTGATAGTGTTGATAACCTTTGATGATTACCATGATGATGACAGACCTTAACAGAAAACGAAACGATAAGACAACAGTACGTCTGAAGGAAGACCAGATTGAGCAGGTTACAGTAGGATACCCGAATCCAGTGTTAGGAAGCAGTACCAGTCGGATTTAGATCAAGAACCCCATGGCTACCGTCAGCAGCGTCCTCAACAGACCAGTCTCTGAAGGAGGAGGATGGGTGTAAAATCTGACAACTATTTGGTTGTAGGAGGTACAAGAAATCTTACACTGTTGAAATTATACAAATGAAGCAATGGAGCACACTCCAAAATGACATTTATCGAGAGTAAAAAATCTGTATTAGTGGAAATATAAGAATTTTATAGAAGAAAGAAAATTTTCAGTCTATTTAGGTTGACAACTGAATCGGGGGACTAACATTCGAAAGCGCTTAACGACAGCCATTTGACGTAGTGGATATGAACGTTTTCTTTTGAATATCTTGTTATTTGAATTAGCAGTCTCTAAAATTCCAACTTTGTTGTGTTTACTTGCTAAACTCCTACTTCTCATGTTCCGGACAAGGTCTTTCAGTGTTTCCACCATTTTCAAGTACTAAAATGGTGGAAACAATGAAAGACCTCGTCCGAATCATGACAAGTAGCAGTTTAGCAAGTAAACACGACAAAGTTGGAATTTTCTTTCTTACATAAAATGATATATAGTTCCATTAGTTGTACGGCTAACGGCCTAAACAGGGAGATGTTACTAGGCTGGCGCCACGCGCTTTTTTTAGACTATATTGAAATGTTATATTGAAAGTTTAACCGTATTGAAGTGTTTCTCAAATTTCATAAAAATAGTAACTTCTATGTTGTACGAAGGCTTACACGGTCGGTGTCATTTTCATTAAAAATTAACTCCCGGACTGTTTGGCCGTGATCCAAAGTTTCTGACAAAACCAGACGTTTCGGCAGTACCACTGACTGCCATCTTCAGTGAAAACGAGTCAACGCTAACGTGGGATGTTGTACGTTAGGACCACAGTCGTACAACATCCCACGTTAGCGATTACTCGTTTTCACTGAAGATGGCAGTCAGTGGTACTGCCGAAACGTCTGGTTTTGTCAGAAGCTTTGGAACACGGCCAAACAGCCCGGGAGTTAATTTTAATGAAAAGTAACTTTTATAGTGAACATATCAAAATAGGAAACAGGCAGAAGCGAATAAATTACAACTGACAACTGAAAAATGCAAAATATTCTTGTACAGAATATTCGTGCATTTAACGCACTGATATTTGTTTTTAAAAGTTCTTTACAACTCGAGTTAAAAAGTGTTTTTGTTGTTATAGACTAAACCGTCTTCTCTGAAAATGCTGAGCGACTTGAAAACGCTTTAACAACCGAAACGTACCAAAAAGATTGAACCACAATATTAACAACAATTCTGTTCGGTAAAAGAATTTTGTCACAATAACGGTGTAATCAATTTTCTTATTTAGGTTAATTAACGTTGTTTTCAGATGTAACTTCAAATCTGATTCGAACTAATCGAACAGGCAGTTGTGGAATACGTTTTTTAAATATTTATATATTTTTATTTTTTGAAAACAGTGCCTGCAAAAGTTCATATATTTTTAAGTTTTGTAAAACTTGGTTTATCATTACTTCGGTCATTCACATGCAAATAGCATTCAACTCAATTAAAGATACAAGAAGAAGAAGAAAAGTCAAGACCAACACCACCCAAACCATAGGACACAATACATAAACTACGACCGCAGAAACGATTCCCATTCACACTTTGTGTAGGCCTACACAGAACACAAACATTCTTTCCATATGACAAACCAAGCTGTTAACATAATTACGTATACAAATGGCCAGTATGTATACATAACTGTTTTGGTTCATGGTGTGTACTTATCTTGTGTACAATTTATAATATACTTTAGTCAGTATTTCTAAATCAACTGTTCTCACAATTAAAACAACTTACAATCATTACTGAAAAGAAAAATATTTACACATTCTATTAACTGTAATATCTTTAAATAAGTACGCTGCAAGTAGGTTTATTTTCACCTGACGCACGATTCACAGAAGTTATTCTGTATCTTCAGAGGTTTGTTTGAATTGTAATTGTAATTATAATCGTAAGCGAAACATTCAATTACAATTCAAACAAACCTCTGAAGATACAGAATAATTTCTGTGAAAAGTGCGTCAGGAGAGAATAAACCTACTTGAAATGTATTCATTTGAAGATATTACATGGGAGACCTGCAGGAAACTCAACGAGTTAGCCTACTTACAGAGGAATAATTCTATTAACTATATAATTAATACTTATTTTATGCACTGGTATTTAAATGTTAGGAAATTGTTTTTAACGATTATGGAAAGTTTACATTGGGACTCCACTTGATGTATTTATTTCTGATGATACGTTCCGGTTTTGAAACGATTTTTCAAATCACTTCCAAAGTTTTCATGAATTGGTTGTTTTCATAGTCATTTGAAAATAATTTCAAACTAGAAACACTTCTCATTACTGAAAACGTTGTTTTGATAAGTGTTATATTTGTACGATCTGAAACCTAAATTTAGATTGTAAATCGGGCAAAGTAATTCTAGTTTTTTAAAGTTTGATTTTTCGTTTTACCGTTTCGCAAAGAACTTACGCAATTTAGTTTTTGGTAGAAGTAGGTTATTTTTTGTAACACCTGAAGAAAAAAATGTAGAAAATTTGCTTATCAACAGAAGTGACGATACAATAAGAACATAGAAAGATGCTGAAATTATGTCTTAATGAGTTCAGAGTCTAGTTTTAAATCTCGTGGTTAAAGAATCATAGCTTTGTTTGTAAAGTTAAGCGTCGCATGTATAACTACAAAATGCTGTTTGGATGACCACACGATTTCTCTATCGGGAGCTTTAATGATATCAGTTTTTGGCGCGATATTGTTGCGAGAACAAAGTCGATTATCAGGGACACGACGTCAACAGAACACAAGTTTTAACATTAAAGTTTTCACGGCCGCAGTCACTTCAGTAAAATTATTGTCCGGGCTGTTGGACTGCGTGTGGTCCTATTGTTGTAAATCCACACGTTTCGACTGCAGCTGCGGCAGTCATCTTCAGTGGTGGGTCTTCCGCTCTGACCAACAGCGGTCGCAGAGTCACTCGCCGGAGGAGCAGAATGGAACACCCGCTGAATATGACTGCCGCAGCGGCAGTCGAAATGTCTGGATTTATAACAATATGATCATGGCCCAACAACAGCCCAGAAAATAATTTTGATTGAAACACATATTTTTTGGAAATTCGATTTTTATATAAAAAATAGAAAAAATTAAAAGAAATGCAGACGTAAGACAAGAGCTGAATATATACTCGATAAGCGATAAAATTTAACAAAATAAAGAAAAAACTTGGATACAACACGTAAATAGAATGGATTACTCGAGAATAGGCTTACCAAAAAAAAAACATAATCCAATATAAACCTATTGGAGAACGAGATACAGGAGGCAGACCAAGAAAACGGTGGCTGTGAAGACGAAACAGGCTGCAAGCATGCATAATCCTCGAAGAAGAAGAAGAAGAAGAAGAAGAAGAAGAAGAAGAAGAAGAAGAAGAAGAAGAAGAAGAAGAAGAAGAATTAAAGGCGTTTGGTTTATTGATGAACAACAAAATGTGAGCATTACATCATCTTCCAGATGACTGACATCTGTCGAGTATGCAGACAGCGACCAACATCATCCAAAAATCCCCGCTTCTGCTTACTTTTTCAGGCTCCCCCTTCACCCACTACAACTGGTCTCCCCTGATAACATACACCCCTTGACTCTTAACTCTTTAATCCTCTAATCGCAATACTGCAAAGCAGTCTAAATAAGATGAGTAGAATTTCACTTATAAAAAATGAAAGACGACCTAGAACTGACTATGATCTTTAAATCTGTTTGAGCTGATCACAATTACAGAATTACTGGTGAATGATTTGAGAACGTTACTGCAGAGATCCCAAATCAAAAAAGAAATTAGCATTTTCAGTTATTTTTAGATTTAAATAACTATGATTATAAGCTGAGGGGACGGAGAGGTGTGGGACGTCCGAGGAAGCGCTGGAGTGACCAGCTCTAATCTTTGACTATTTGAGGCCGGAACAAACCATTCTGGGTTTAATCCTTGAAGATGATGAAACAACTATGATAGCATTATGATTATTATATTGGTGTTATCACCTCAGCTGGATGTGGTAGTAGTAACGCACTTTCCAGTTTTCTACTGTCGTGAGATGTTACGCCATATTACAGATTAAATGTATTAACAAATTACAAATAAGCTCATCGTAAATTAGAATTTTACAATAAAACATTATTTTAAAACGAAACTTTGGTTAAAATTTGTAATTAAAAAAATACCAACTTTTATAAATTGATTTTTTTTTTATTAACATTTTCCCATATCTCAATTTATGAACCAATAGGTCGTTTCCAACGGTTGTTTGTATTGTTGAACAATATTATACCCCGGACGAATCCGTCCCATCTTCTAAGCAGTAACTAAACAGGCGCGGCGCGCGCGCGCACATACACACACACACAAATGTACAGAGCAGATTGATTAGTAAGGCAATATTTATTTTTACAAAATTAATTAAGTTATTGTCGATTGTGTAATGCAAAAATTAATTTCTAATATCTTTGTACTCTGTTACAGGTGACAAGACGTTATCGGGACATTCGTCTATGCGCTGAATACGTTACCAAAGCTACCAACTCTGTTGTCCGTAAGGGGTTGTAAGTTACTACGCTTCATTATTTTTATTTTTAAATCCAATCCAAACAACAATACTAAATTCAATTCCACATTAAAACATATACTTCAGAGTTATTTTCAATAAAAAATGAAATTTGAATGACACTGCTGCCATGGAATCAATCTGCGACACCTTTATATTTAATTTTGCAAGTACTCAATACTGTTATTATCTTTTCGATTAACCAACACACTTATCCACAAAGTTACCGCTTTAACGACGTAAATAAAATTGTTTTCTTTTTTTCAATAACAGTAGGGGGAAAATGCCGATCCTGACCCACAAAGGAATGCCGCCTTTCTTAAAAAACATAAAAAACGCTAAAAAACAAGATCAAAGAGATGCCGCCGTTCCCGCGGTGCAAGATTTTTTCCCACGCTCTCCCCACCACCCTGGACCCGCAGTATCCGCGAATTTCCGCGAATATAATTTTTTATATGCAGCCTTTCGCGAGCCTAAATCACTTTCACTTTCTAATTTCCGCGAATATAATTTTTTATATGCAGCCTTTCGCGAGCCTAGATCACTTTCACTTTCTACTGGACCACAGCATCCGCGACTTTTTCGCTGATCTGTGTCAAGATCCGCGACTTTTTCGCGTATCTGGACCACAGCATCCGCGTTATTTTTTTATATGCCGCCTTTCGCGAGCTTAGATCACTTTCACTTTCTATCACTTGATGCATTATAGTGTATATATTAAATATATGATCAGGGTTACCAACCTTGCATGAGTTCAAATTTGTTATAATGTATATTAAATCTATATGATCAGGTTTACCAACCTTAGGTGGGGGGGGGGGTTCCGACTTGATGCATTATAGTGTATATATTAAATACATGATCAGGGTTACCAACCTTGCATGAGTTCAAATTTGTGTGTGTTATAATGTATATTAAATCTATATGATCAGGTTTACCAACCTATGTATGGGTTCAAACTTGATATGTGTGTGTATTATAGTGTATATTAAAATATATGATCAGGGTTACCAATCCTGCATTATTGTGTGTGTGTATAGAACAGATCTGCCAACATTTTTCTTCGGTGGGAAATTCAAACTATATTATAGTAAATTGTTGACGACTTCGATATCAACTCTCTCTCCCCTCCTCTCTCTTTGTCTCTAGACACAGTTGTCGATCACGATATAAACTCTCTCTCTTTATGTCATCAGTTTTACATAAGCGTTGTGCTACTTATGGATTATTGTAAGTAGCGATACTAAAATGTAATCACCAGGAAATATATATATATATTTATCACCTACCTCGTTGCGTCCTATTTATAATTTTTTTTTTTTTTTTTTGACACATGGCAGTCATTGACCACGATTTAGAAATTAATATACTGCCAAGTCTGTGTGTGTGGTAAAGTGTTACGCATAAAAAAAAATCTCCTTGAAATAAGGTATTTTCAAAAGCTTTGTGTACACATACACACATTGTATATGTCTCTCTCTCTCTCGCTGCAAACGTTGACAAGAATTCCCTTATTCAAACGATTTGCATGTGTACACGAACTTAAATATAGTTTGTGTACACATACACACATTGTATATGTCTCTCTCTCTCTCGCTGCAAACGTTGACAAGAATTCCCTTATTCAAACGATTTGCATGTGTACACGAACTTAAATACAGACGATTGTAATTTTAAATATTCATTTTTGCATTAAATATATATATCGTAAACAATGAAATAATAATATTTCGTCATTGTAAGATTTTAATAAAACAATTATCAGTTTAAATAATAATTTTCATGATTGTAAGATACAACCTACAAATTATTAAAATGTCTCTCTCACACACATTTCTGATTACTATACAAATAATTGCATGCATATTCGGAGTACGTTGACAGCATTGATCGGTTCAACGAAACAAGTCTATGCACACACACACACACACACACACACACAACGATACTGAATTAGATATAGTTATTATTCGCTAACTTAAACCAGAGGTCATTAACCTTGTGTACGACGTCCTACTTTCTAATTTCACACCTGCCAGTCATTAGCAGCGTTGACAGTAATTAGGATTAATTATGGATTACAAAGTATTTACTCTAAAAACGGACAACTCTACTTTCTAATTTGACACCTGTCAAGCATTAACACCGCTTACAGTAATTACTCTAAAAACGGACACACACACACACACGTGCTTTCCCCACTACAGTGTACACTATATATACGCAAAGTAAATTAGCGACAATTTCTTATTTGTCTGCTTGTGCATGCTGATACTGCACGTATTACGTGTCTTCCAGTATATACACATCTTCTTTTGGTAAGTGTATAGATTTTATTTAAACGTAAAAATTATCAAGTGCATTATTTATTGAATTTAATACATGTGTGTGTGTGTGTGTGTGTGTGTGTACGCGTGTGTGTATGATCAAATTACAATTTCTGAAAATATATTCTTACCGTATTTTTATAGTGGCAATTTCTCATTGATCACCAACGTGTACTGATACATCGTGAAATCTCTGCATCTTTTTTAATAGTTGAAAGACTGTTTGTACGCCTTCAGTGTAGACAACGCACATACTAGTTTTGGTAAGTTGTACAGATTTTATTTAATTTTAATTTTAATGTATGTGCAGATTTTTATTTAAACGTAAAAATTATTTGCATTATCAAGCGTGTTATTGAATTTAATACATGTGTGTGTATGATCAAATTATTATGTCTGTTACAAATTTTCTGAAAAATTGCTTTAAACAAACGTTTTTAATGTAACAAATTTAGAAAGTAGGTCACAGCGTATGATGACATTTATATCTCTCTCTAATTCTGTTGTGGACATACATAGCTGTAAGCAGTGACTATCTCCTTATGAATGCGGAATGTAGACTTTCCTAAAATTATTTGCATTAAAACATTATCAAACGCATTATTGAATTTAATACATGTGTGAGTGCGCGCGCGCGTATGTGTATGATCAAATTATTATGGAGTGGGTTATACAAATAATAATAAAGTGTGTGTAATATATATATATACATTTATTAAAATACATACACACAGCTCCAAGATTATATTAAACAGTTTTACAATTAAAAATACATACACAGCTCCAAGATTATATTGTTACAAGTATGAAAATATATCTAAACTAATATTTACAATTTAAAAACAAAAAAAACATACACAGTTCCAAGATTATATTGTTACAAGTATTAAAATATATCTAAACTAGTTTTACAATTAAAAATACATACACACACATAGCTCCAATATTATAATGTTACAAATATGATGAAAATATATATATATTTAAAACTAGTATTTACAAAATATGTATAAAATAAGACTTAAACACGTCTATGTACTGTGTTGGTCAATGGCGTATATTCTACAAGCGAATCATGTAGTATCATACAGTAGGCGGTCGTCTGTGTAGGAAAATTCGTTGACGATTCAAATTCTAAACGTACATCAACTGCTGAAGACTTAAATGCTTCGTCTTGTCTGCTACAATCGAAAACAAACAGCGGGGCTTTTGATTTGAATAATTCCGGTGTCAGTACTGGGCTGCCGTCTAAACGGTGGTAATACGAACTTTGAAAACTGGCGTACATATTGTACAATAATGCAAAACGGTCTTTCCCAATATCCAAGTTTAAATTATCGTAAGGATAATACTTGTCGTTTAGAAACAGTCTCGCATTGATCACGTTACAGTGATCGAATTCATCAGCGTGTGCTGTCAGTACATTTTTTCTTGCTGTCTGAAACGCTAACACAACAAAGCGTGGTTTTTCTAGCTGACTCGAGGTCTTGACAATCCAATTCTGCCTTTTAGTCTGTGGTAAGGCAGGATACTCGTGCAACTCCCAGGTCCTAAAAGGCATAGTTATCGGGTGGTCTTTCTCTATGAGTCGTAACAGTGGTAATCTGTACGCATTAGCTACATGTACATAAGGCATTTTCCAGTAAACTTTATCTAGTTCAAGAACACAATTAACAGTCGTTTGTCCGCTTACTAAAACCATAGCATTTATGTCGGTAGAAGCACGTAGGAGTATAAGTTCTTGTTTCACGTTCAGCACGATGCGTGTATAGTCTTCTGCGAATCCCATTAGCATTTTCAGTGGTATACAAAAATTGAATTCGCCGTCATCATTCACTTTTAATATGTTCGTGGTCGGTGCCACCCAACCTGCGTTTTCCATTGCGTTACGTGTGTTGTTGTTGAGTGATAGAAAAGTTTTAATAGTTGACGTAACACCGACGTTTCTGGTATGGTCCACTACCACTCCGGCCAACTCGTAACGAATCTCTTCAAAGAGAAATGCTATAGCATTGTTCACCAGTTCCACATTCAGTGCAGTATCTGCAGCCGCACTAGGGTTTTTAACCAACTTGCCTTCGATGTAGAGGAAACTTTCTGACGGCAGTGTAAAGACGTCCTGTTGTTGTATTGGCACACGTATTTCATCATTGTTTCCATATGTTGTTGTTGCGTACGGTGCATGCGAGTGAAATGAAAAGTGTGTGATACTGTCTTCAAAGAACGGTTGCTGCTCCACTGATAATATTCCACTCGCCATGTTACTTGTTTACAACAACAAAACCCAGTGAAATCAGGAAACGGCGGTTAACTGATGTTAATCGTTTCAGTTTCGAACGAGTACTGATGCGTTTCCTAACTGATCTTTCTTCTTCTTTTATTACTGACGACGACTGTGGTAGCAGCGGTGGCGAAGAAACAAAGTACAAGCCCATGTCTATAGTCGTTTTAGATGTAAACGCACAGTGATGACTTCTCCGCGAAAATCTATTACGTCACCGTCCTGATCGTGTAAAGATAATGTTATGTTGTCCAAACGACTCACATTCACAGGTAGGTATCTGACGTTTGTAGGCGATTCAATTATTTTGAATCCTGGTTCGACTGACGGATAGAACGAGTGCAGTGTGTGCTCGGTTTTAACGTTCTTGTATGATCCTTGCGCTATATTACACCTTATCAGTATACTGTTCACTTTTATAATGTTAACTGTGGCGTCAGACGTGTGAGTTTTATTCGCTTCAAGCAGACGCTTTTCCTTGAAACCCAACATATCACCGATACCGTACACTGTTTGTTGAAAGTCAATATCCAGTGCACAAGTCAGCTCACATTTCAGTGTATTGTTGTTAGGACGTAGACTAATCTTTGAGTCTCCTAACTGCTTTTTGAGGAAGGCTTCTATGTCACCGATTTCATAAGCACCTGTAGGTAAAGTTATCAAGTCCCACGTTGTTCCGTCTCGTAGTACTGGAAACACGTTGTTTTTTCCCTCAATCACGTTCGGTATACTGTTGTATGTAGTAAAGTCCAATAGACCTACATACCATTCGCCGTTTGTTAGTTCGAGAGGCGGGAAAAAGTCACATACAAGAGCAGCAGCATTCGTACCTGTTAAGGTGACCGACAGCGAAGACATCTTGTCGCTTACTGATCACTCGCGCGTTAAGAAGTCCAAACATAAATGCCCGCAGATGACTGTGTGTGGTGGCTGTTCACGTTCGTAATTGTAGTAAATGTCAGTGTCGGTTCCAAAATACTGTGTCAGCTCAAGAGGTGGCTGCATATTACCATACGCATCATAGTAGTAAACTTGTTTGTTTCGCTTCTTGTAGCAAACCCAGTGCGTACCAGGTCCTTCTGCACTGTCTAGATTAACAACTGCACTCTCATTCTTCCATGGTCGTGTGTGTGGTAAAGTGTTACGCATAAAAACTCCTCTGAAATAAGGTATTTTCAAAAGTTTTGCGTACACATACAAATCACTGTCAGACAATGCACGCACTGGTATGCAAATTAGTTTTTTTGTCTGTAAGGACGTAGGTATAGACCTGACGCTATTTTTTCATTGTTACGTTTATGTCTTGGGACTGTTTTGCGTTTGCAGGTCGTTTTGCGTTTGCGTTTGTTCACGGATTGACGTTTAATTCCTGAACCCTTCTTCTTCTTGTTTTTTCTGCAACCACTACGTGAGCTCCCTCCACCCACTGCCGATTTCGCCTTCATCGCTGCCGCTACGGCCGCCGCGTACGCTCTTTCGCTGATGCCTGAATTCAAAGCTTTCACTCGATCCCACGCCTTGTCGGCAAGAACGCGATCCGCTACGCGTCTTCGTTCGTTGTCTTTGTACCTTGCGTAGGCGATATCGTGTTCACGACAGGCTTCGTCCAGCTCGTTGATTCCGCGCTCGCCACGTGCCAATCTCTCTTTGAGTTTTGTTCCAGGTCCACAGAATCGGTAGCCGGGTAGGTGTAATTCTACTGGTAATGCATCCACCGGTCGATTAATCAAAGTAGGTACTGACGAAACGATAGCGGGTACAGTGTTTTTAAGTATTTTTCCAATTACACCACGCCCCATTCTTTTCTTACGAAGTACGTGCATTCTTGTAAACAGATCTCCAATCCTTGATTTCCGTTTCCGTATCGAGAACGTCTATTAAACACCCCACCTCTTCAATATATTCAGACAGGACTGAACGCTGTGTCGTGCTGTCTTGATATTTATAGACAAACTTTATTAGATTGATTATATGAGCGTGAAATACCTGAGTGACCTTGTACAATTCGGTCTTTATATGTAATTTTAATTCGTGCATTTGTCGTACAGTGACTGCGTCTTTGTCATTGACACCGTTCGCTATATTCGTAATTTTTCTTCCGGCAGCGTAGAAAGCATCGTTTTGCAAACTGATTGTGTGTGCGTGTAAAAATTCCAAATTCACTACGTCTTTGAAGTCAACAGGCGCTTGCACACGTGTTAGTCGACAGTCATTAACGATTACGTTACCTGCACGATCTTTTTTCAAACTCTTCTCGTCTACGTATCGTTTTGTGGCTGCATCTCTTGATTTAAGCGGATCGTTTAGCCTTATTATTCGATGATCTTTTGCGTCTACGGTAGCGTTGTCGTTCTTGTACTGTAAGCATGTGTCCTTTACGTACTGTAAAGAAACAACATCATGCAACTCTTCAGGATCACCCAAGTTGCATATCTTTTTGTTTTTCACATCAAAGTGACCGTCGTTAGTCACTCCTAAACCGATATCCTCACGCAGACTTCGATGAGTTTCTTTTCGCACTCTTACAGCGCTGTCGTGTCTACCGAACTTGTCTACACTCATATTTATGAAGAAGAACTGATGGTTATAGAACGGTGCGTCTGCTTTTATATGATAATGCCGGTTTCACGTAATTCTTCCAATATCGAAACGATTTCATTCCTATGACCAGTATGGCCGCTATTTTGAGACGCCATTAACAGTCTCAATCTATTAACCAACTCGTTAGGATCGTCCCAATGCACGTAATCGATTGTTGTGTTCGGTTTCATCTCCATATAGCCACTCCCTGTACGTTTTCGTGCAAACAATTTAGATATTACTAGTCGGTACTTGACGCCACTGTTACTGTTTATTTGCGTATTGTGTTTATATTTTTGTTTGTGTCCGTTGGTTGCTAGTAGTATGGACTTATATTTCCTCATATCATCCTTATTGTATTTTTTCGGTAGTTTCATAAACAAAAGTTCATACAGACCAGGTGTACCCTCGTAAATTTTTCCTTTGACATGAAAGTTGTCGTTATCATCGATTTTTACATTTGAATCACCTATCATAAATTTACCACCTTCGTATCGAACACCATACATGCGATCTATAATCCGTTTACAGTCCGCCGATTCACACAAACGCATATATTTGTTTGCTAATGAATCCTCGCTGAAATGTGAAGCGTTAGGGTTCCAGGCGTCCTCTTCACTGAAATGAGAAGCGTTATGACTTTGCATACCACTTTCGTTTTCTGTTATTACGTGTTGTGTAGGCTCTTCTTGTTTTATCTGCTCCTCCTCCTCCTCCTCCATCATGTCACCACTTAACTTTCGTGAAATAACTTCTAACGGTTCCAGAATCGGTCTGTAATTTTTTCTAAACGCCTCGTCGCTTTCTCTGATACCGTGTTGTAATGCATGATATTTTTTCCTTATGTTGTCGCTTATCGTGTCTATATCATACGCGAGTCGTTCCTCCTTATTCATTGCCATCGTGTGTTAGCAAGAGGACTGATTACATTACTACAGTGCAACCACTTTTATACTTCGTCGGAAACAATTATGAATCGATCAAAGCCGATTCTATATCTACCTTCATTTATTGACGAGTCTTTGTCTATGACTAGAAATCCATAACGATCCTTCCACGCTTCCATGCAGACGTCTTTGAAAGCATCATATTTTATATCTATGTTAACGTGATCATTATATGCATGTCGTAAATTTAGATCGTCTTGTTTGAACAATATCAACAAGTTAGCGTTGTCACGTACCAATTGTTTCGGTATCTGGCTATATGTCTGGCATAGATAGAATGTGTCCACACCGCTATGTCTCCCCATAGCAAAATACTTTCGAATATTGTTTTGTCTTTCACACGATACATCATCGAATACGATAACAGAGTCGAGACCAGTGATTTCACTCGGTAGCGGGACTTCTTCGTTCTCGCTGTATGCATGATAACCTAAACCTTCATCAGCGAGTGATTTCATCACTGTTTCTAGCATTCTGTATTTTGGTTGAAATAATGATTTTGAAAACACGTATACGTTGCGGAAACGTAGTCCGTTGGTATCAAACAGTAGGTTGAATAGCACATTTGATTTCCCGCAGGAACTTGGGCCTGTAACGATACAGCGAATACTGTTCGGTAATAGCGGACCATGTTTACGCTTAGCACTACCTTCGTCACCAGCCAAAAAGTCCATATCCTTTATTGGTAATTTGTTTGCTTGCTGTACAATCTTCATCTTTGTGAATACCGAAAGCATACTGTTTCCAGCACGCGCTGTCACCTTTTTTATATTAGATCTTTCTTATGTATCCATGCATCGTGTTTACCATCGAAACCGAGCCAACGAACACGCACTCTGTCACCTTTGCGTTGTAACACCTTTTCCACTAGGTATACGTCGTCGACTTTGGACTTACTAATCTCGTGCTCGTAAAAACCACCTTTCAACACTTTGTTTAGATGATCTTTTAGCAGATAAGTGACGGGGATAGTAGTGGATTGTACTTTATCCACAGTGAATATTTCGTTAGTCCAATTCGGCGTATAACCTTTGGCGAACGTCATTTTGTGCTTACTTATACGAACACGGTCACCGACTTTAAATTTGGGTGGTTTCGTTGGACTGATTTTAGGTGCTGTGTTCTTCCTTATTCGTTCCAACACTATATGTTCGTTGGCGTCATTCACTTCACTCGGTTTCATACCAATGGTTCTGTGTGTTGTATTGTTGTACGATTTTAGTAATGTAGGTAGTAGATCCAACCAGCGGTAGTGTCCTTGTCCACTGAAAGCTCGATACATGTGTGTCTTCAATGTGCGATTAAAACGTTCCACTATGGAAGCTTTTTTCTCACTGTAGGTTGAGTAATGTTTCACATTATACTTTTTTAGCAACGCTTGTACTGTGCTGTTGTAATACTCCTTCCCGTTGTCTGTCTGTAAATATTTCATTCGATTAGCAGTTAGTATAGGCTCTAGTGCATGCTTTACTTCTTTTCCTGTCTTTGTTTTCAATGGTACAGCGTACGCGTACTTGCTAAACGCATTGATCACTGTCATCATGTACTTGTACCCTTTGTTCACTCGAGCGTATGGTATCATCTCCACAAGATCCGCATGGTACAAGTCGTGTAGACCCTTCAATTCAACCGCGCGCCTAACGAAATTCCTTCTCGCTGCTCTGTGTAGCTCTAGAGCTATAGTCTTGCGTGCGTTGTTCATGGTTTAAGATACACTAACATAATACCGGTGTTAAAAATACTATATATATCTATAACAGTTTCTTTGTTTTTCAGTATTCATTCACACATCTGAATATCATCATGTCCGACCTTCAACAGAATCCAGAACATCAGCAGGAACAGGGACATCCTCAACAAGGTAAAAATTTTTTTAAATACCAATTGTCTCTCTATAATTATGTAGCAAACCAAATTTGTTTGATATGAATTAACTCTGTCTAACCTGTACAAGATAGTCTCTTGACGTTGTTTAGAAATTGATATGACGGAGAAAATTTTTTATGTTCTGACATAGGTTTGTCACCTTCTCCCCAATGTATTGTCTCTTGACATCGTTTAGAAATTGACATGACGGAGAAAATTTTTCATGTTCCACCATAGGTATGTCACCTTCTCTCCAATGAACTAATTCAATTCCGCAACAAAAGCATTTAACTCTATCGTCTATGAATGACATACTATGTCCACAAACATCATAATTTAGCGGATAGTAGTAAAACCCAGCAAACGCTAACTCGTCGGGACTGACAAACGTCACTTCCCAATACTTGAACGATTTTCTTCTTTCACTTTCAATGCTAAAATCATGAGTAGCTGCCATCTTCACAGTTTGCAATAAACTAACGTGTACTATCTATTTATTTACCACAAACATGAATGTGTGTTATTCATCATTCCTATTAGCTAATACATGTGTTTCTATTGTTTCAGATATGACACGATTTTATATTGTGCGAAACAGTAGTATTAGAGGATGTCTCACAACTTTTAATTACCTGCCTGTGTACACAGAAGAAGAAGATCAAGATATAGTACCGATAATGACCGAGGTGCGACCTTTATTGTGCAAGGATATTCTGGCAGAACAAGCACGTTTACGCAGTATCAAATGGCATATTGCGTGCAGGATACGTTTCACTAAAACTATGTTAGATGGTGACAGCGGCGAAGAAAAAGTGGTAACCAAAGACGCCGTCTTCCACGGACGTTGTCGTACGTTGCTCACGGACGACAACGACGAGTTGAACTGTCTACTCGATGAATCCTACGATAAAATCATGAATAGCATATCCAATTTTACCCGTGACGGGAGCGGATGGTCGGTGGATGCTGTACTGAAGCTGGAACTAGTTGTTGGACGGTACCGACCTCTAGCAGCATCCTCCTACCTTCCAACCCCGCGAAAACTTGCACTCACCAAGGCAGTAGTCAACATCAAGAACCCCCAAGATGAAATGTGTTTTCTATGGTCCGTACTAGCTCACATACACCCTCAACAAAAGCATAAAGACCGTGTTTCAAAATACCTCTTATTCAAAAACACAATAAATATGACCGGTATCGAGTACCCTGTTTCTATAAACTCACTTTCTAAATTTGAAACACAGAATCCCAACATTTCTATAAACGTTTTCGGCTATGATATAGAAGACAATATCAGAAACGAATCAAAAAATGAGGTTTATCCGTTAAGAATTACCCCCAATAAGGACAGATTACATCACGTTAATCTTTTACTTCTGTCCGATACAAATAGCCGAAAACACTACTGTCTTATCAGTAGCATTAATAAATTGTTATCATCCCTTACAAAACACGGGCATAAATCATTTTACTGCGACTACTGCCTGCATCGTTTCTCCACAGAACATGGTCTGTCCGATCATCTCCCCTACTGCACACCTCACGGCGAGCAGAAAACCAAAATGCCTACAGAGGAGGAGAAGTTTATGTCATTTAAAAATTACGCGCACTGTCTTAAAGTACCCTTTACCGTCTACGCCGACTTCGAGTCCCTCATCACTCCGCTTCAATCGTGTTCACCTGGTAACAACGTCCCGACGACAGTGCACGAGTTAGGCGAATTCTACTCAGTTGATAGCAACGGTGCCCGTCAGAAAATAACTTCTCCTCCTGTATCGTCCACATCATACGAAGCGATGCATATTCCGTCAGGTTTCTCCTATGCTATCGTGGATCATACACACAGACTCTGGAGAGAGGCTAAAGTTTATCGAGGTGAAAACGTTGTAGACACTTTCTTCTCGTGGTTGATGAAAGACGCCGAGGATATGATGAAGGTAGTACGACATAACGTACAAATAATTATGTCCGATGATGACAATGTTGCGTTCACTAACGCCACCGTTTGTCATTTGTGTGAGCGCCCTTTGACAGACGATGACAAGGTACGCAATCATTGTCATCTTACGGGGAAATTCTTGGGAGCAGCCCACAATAGCTGTAATCTAAGCTACAAGATGCCTCGTCATATCCCCGTCTTCTTTCACAACCTTCGTGGCTACGACTGTCACCATTTAATGCTGGGTTTAGGAAAATATAAGGACCAACACGTATCCTGCATTGCAACATCCAGTGAGCGTTACGTGTCGTTCTCCCTGGGTCCCTTACGTTTCGTAGACTCCTTTCAATTTCTTAATCGCTCTCTGGACACACTCGTTACCAATCTGTCCACGTCCGGGAGCCAATTTCCTTTGCTCAGAGAGGAAATGCTTAGACGGGGTTTCGACGAACAGACCAATCTGCTCGTACGCAAGGGAGTATACCCTTACGAGTACGTTGACAGCATTGATCGGTTCAACGAAACAAGTCTACCCGCTCGTGAACACTTTGATAACCGGTTGTTGGAATCTGCTATTTCGGACGCAGATTACGAGCACGCACAAAACGTGTGGAGTGCATTCAATCTGCGTACGTTTGGCGATTACCACGATTTGTATTTGTTGACAGACGTAATGCTGCTGGCCGATGTCTTTGAAAGTTTCCGAGACATGGCCTTACGCGATTACTGTTTGGACCGGTGTCATTTTTACTCGCTTCCCGGACTAGCTTGGAACGCGATGCTAAAAATGACAGGGGTCGAATTAGAGCTGTTAACAGAGATAAATCTGCATCTGTTCCTTGAGTCTGGGATCCGCGGAGGCTGCGCGATGATATCCAACCGTCACGCAGTCGCTAACAATCCTCTGATTCCAGATCAGTACGATGTATCGAAACCGACCTCCTTCATTCTGTATACAGACTGTAATAATTTATACGGTGCAGCCATGTCGCAACCACTCCCTTATGCAGACTTCCGATGGCTCGATCGTAACGAAATCGAGTCCTTGGACGTACGTAATGTGAGTGATGATTCCGACATCGGGTACATCCTCGAAGTCGACCTACACTATCCTGATACCTTACACGACCTGCATTCCGACTACCCACTTGCACCTGTGCGCCAGCGCGTAACACCCGATATCCTTTCTCCCTTTTCCAAACGTTTACACGAGAGTATATGCAGATCATCGTATAACGAATCAGGGTCATCCGTAGAGAAGTTGTTAACAACTTTGGAGGACAAACAAAATTACGTTCTCCATTATCGAAATTTGAAATTGTATTTAAGTCTTGGCTTAGAGCTGAAAGCGACTCATAGGGTGTTGTGTTTTAAGCAAAGCGCTTGGTTGAAACCGTTTATCGATTTCAACACCCGCAAGAGGCAAGCAGCCGTCAACAGCTTTGAAAAAGACCTTTTCAAACTGATGAACAACGCCGTATACGGTACGTCGCTGGAGAACGTACGGAAACATATAGACTTTGAACTAGTCTCGAATGAACGACGGCTTCAAAAACTAGTTTCCACACCTAGGCTAAAACGTATGATTCGTTATACGAACGATCTGGTGGGGCTCTCACTCCGTAAAAAATCCATTGTTCTTTCCCGTCCCGTGTATGTCGGCTTCACGGTGCTTGACGTTAGCAAAACGATAATGTACGACTTTCATTATAGTTATGCTGTCGCCAAGTACGGTTGCAACGTTAAATTATTAATGACAGATACAGACAGTCTGATGTATAGCATTCAAACATCAGACTTGTACGCAGACATGCAGAAGGACCTACACGTTTTTGACACATCGGATTACCCTACGTCTCATCCTTGTTATAGCCTTAAGAACAAAAAGGTTGTCGGACTGTTCAAGGATGAAACGTGTGGTCGTCCTATTAGAGAATTCGTGGGTCTCCGTGCGAAATGTTATTCGTTCCTTGTGGCCCACGAAGATCCCACCCAAGAGTGTCAAAAACGTGTATGTAAAGGTGTGCCTCGAGTTGCAATTAAGAGGAGTCTGCGACACGATATGTATCGCAAGTGTCTCACTGATCATTGTCAGTTTTCTACCAGTGCGCTTTGTTTACGTAGCGATCATCATACGCTGTACACGATGCGTGTAAATAAGCAAGCGTTGTCACCGTATGATGATAAGCGCTATATACTAGACAATGGTCATGATACGCTTGCATACGGTCATTATCGGATACGACAACGCATCAACATGGAGAACGACGACGACGACACCTCCCCACCTACTAAAAAAATTCGTCTCCATGTATAGTAACCCCCCTCAACACTTGTTTCTTTCGTCAGTTGATGTCTCTCGGTGCTTCAGTCCAGACGTCTGTAAACGTAAGTTCACATATTAATATCTCAACGATATTTGTATGTTTAAACATAATATATACATATATAGAGTTTGTAATGTTTGTGGTTTCTTTGTCTTACAGTATTATGGATAACACTGCAGTTATAATTGACTTCCAGTGCTTTTTCGACGACAACGGAAAATATATTGTGAAGGAACTGTCAATCATGGACGTTCTGAGATTTGCTGGTAGACATTGGATTTCGACTCCACCTGCTACATCCGTTACGAATCCCAAATACGTTAGGACAAACCACTGGTTAACGTCAAATTATCATAGACTTAGATGGAGCGAAGGAGAGACACCATACGACAATCTTGTTTCATTGTTAACATCACATACACGTATATATAAATATGTGTTTGTGAAGGGTTTTGAGAAAAAACGTTTTTTGCAATCAAAGATAATACACAATAATATCATCAATCTCGATGACTTTGGTTGTCCTAAAAACATACCGTATATAATTCATGGAACAGAATGTCTTAGACATTTCAATTCTTCTGACCGTTGTGCCAACTATAAGGTGCACGCTATTTGGGAATGGATGATTCATGATTTTTGCTTTAAACAAACATTTTTAATGTAACAAATTTAGAAAGTAGGTCACCGCGAATGATGACATTTATATCTCTCTCTCATTCTGTTGTGGACATGTACATACATGCATAGCTGTAAGCACTGACTATTTTCTCATGAAAATGGACTTTCCTAATTACATTGTTATATTTTTGGTGTCTCTAATTTCGTCTGTGGGACATGTTCATACATGCAAATGAAAGTGGGACACCGACGTTACCACCACCACTATCACATTGTACTGTCCTTTTGTGTCGAATATTCTGTCATTATTTGGTTCTCTCTGGTTTGATACAGACGTGTTCACTAGTGTCTTCTAATAATGTCGTTTCTTGTAAAGTTTAATGCTGTAAGTGCTATCGAGTACAAACGATGTTCAGAATTGATAGTGAATAAAAAATATCCCATCATGGTCTTAACAAATGTGGACACAAAATATGGGAACTCTATGCTTGCTACGTTGGAGGATGGCGACCGTCAGTATCGTGTCTATCTTCCCAAGAGGTATGCAGGTGTCTTCACGAATGAGGAGCTCAGACATATCAAACCTAAAGAACTACATTTAGTGTATCGAGGGACGAGAAATCAAACAACACAAGTAGAGATTGAGTCCTAACGTCGTAAGTAGCAATCGTGTTAACAAACAATTTATTGATGTGTGTGTGTGTGTGTGTGTGTGTGTGTGTGTGTGCGTGTGTGTAGTTTCAACTCTCTGTACTTAACACTTTAATAATTGAATTTGTATGTACATGATAAATGTATCATTGATTCTACAAGTTTCGTTGAATAATAGTTGGTTCGATTAGAAATTATTTGAAAGTACATTAACTTATGCGATAAATGTATCATTGATTCTAAGTAGTATTTACAAATTTCCAGTGAATAATATTTGGTTTGGTTTGATTAGAAATTATTTGAAAGTACATTAACTTATGAAAAATGACATATACTTGAAAAAGTTTACTTACTTAACGCATTTGATTCTTTCCACTAACTGTGTGTGTGTGTGTGTGTGTGCATGTGATAATTGAATATTATCGTATCAGTGATTCTAATATCGACTGTATTGTTATGTTACAGATAAACTTCCTTGTGAACTGTATCTACAGCCGTGAAATTATTATTTAAAAATCTTACAATGTCAAAAATTATTATTAATATTGTATTTATTTTATATAACAATGTTTGTTTGTGATATATGTATATTTAATCAATGTAAAATGTATTTTGAATAATTGTATTATAACGGTTTGTAAACTATATTTTAAGTTTGTGTACAGTGCTGTAAATATATATTTAATCATTTAAAACATTATTAATAATATTGTATTTATTTTATATATAACAATGTTTGTTTGTGATATATATATATTTAATCAATGTAAAATGTATTTTTTGAATAATTGTATTATAGCTGTTTGTAAACTAAATTTTAAGTTTGTGTACAGTGTTGTAAAATATATATATATTTAATTATTTAAAACAAATTATGGTTTATTTTAATTTATTTCGTTATAAACCTCCGAATATGCATGCAATTATTTGTATAGTAATCAGAAATGTGTGTGAGAGAGACATTTTAATAATTTGTAGGTTGTATCTTACAATCATGAAAATTATTATTTAACTGATAATTGTTTTATTAAAATCTTACAATGACGAAATATTATTATTTCATTGTTTACGATATATATTTAATGCAAAAAATGAATTTTTAAAATTACAATCGTCTGTAAACTATATTTAAGTTCGTGTACACACATACAAATCGTTTGAATAAGGGAATTCTTGTCAACGTTTGCAGCGAGAGAGAGAAAGACATATACAATGTGTGTATGTGTACACAAAACTTTTGAAAATACCTTATTTCAAGGAGATTTTTTTTTATGCGTAACACTTTACCACACACACAGACTTGGCAGTATATTAATTTCTAAATCGTGGTCAATGACTGCCATGTGTCAAAAAAAAAAAAAAAAAAATTATAAATAGGACGCAACGAGGTAGGTGATAAATATATATATATATTTCCTGGTGATTACATTTTAGTATCGCTACTTACAATAATCCATAAGTAGCACAACGCTTATGTAAAACTGATGACATAAAGAGAGAGAGTTTATATCGTGATCGACAACTGTGTCTAGAGACAAAGAGAGAGGAGGGGAGAGAGAGTTGATATCGAAGTCGTCAACAATTTACTATAATATAGTTTGAATTTCCCACCGAAGAAAAATGTTGGCAGATCTGTTCTATACACACACACAATAATGCAGGATTGGTAACCCTGATCATATATTTTAATATACACTATAATACACACACATATCAAGTTTGAACCCATACATAGGTTGGTAAACCTGATCATATAGATTTAATATACATTATAACACACACAAATTTGAACTCATGCAAGGTTGGTAACCCTGATCATGTATTTAATATATACACTATAATGCATCAAGTCGGAACCCCCCCCCCACCTAAGGTTGGTAAACCTGATCATATAGATTTAATATACATTATAACAAATTTGAACTCATGCAAGGTTGGTAACCCTGATCATATATTTAATATATACACTATAATGCATCAAGTGATAGAAAGTGAAAGTGATCTAAGCTCGCGAAAGGCGGCATATAAAAAAATAACGCGGATGCTGTGGTCCAGATACGCGAAAAAGTCGCGGATCTTGACACAGATCAGCGAAAAAGTCGCGGATGCTGTGGTCCAGTAGAAAGTGAAAGTGATCTAGGCTCGCGAAAGGCTGCATATAAAAAATTATATTCGCGGAAATTAGAAAGTGAAAGTGATTTAGGCTCGCGAAAGGCTGCATATAAAAAATTAAAATTCGCGGAAATTCGCGGATACTGCGGGTCCAGGGTGGTGGGGAGAGCGTGGGAAAAAATCTTGCACCGCGGGAACGGCGGCATCTCTTTGATCTTGTTTTTTAGCGTTTTTTATGTTTTTTAAGAAAGGCGGCATTCCTTTGTGGGTCAGGATCGGCATTTTCCCCCTACTAATAACCCTATTTAAGATTTTTAACATTAATTACTTAATTACAATATTTTAAATACATCTCAGTATGAGATTACTTACAAAATTAATGGTTTTTGTCTTCAGTTATAATTCGGTACATTAAAAAATTAATAACAAACTTTTGGAACTTATTTATTTATCAACTTTATAGTATTTGATCAATTAAAACTTTACGTTTGCTAAAAATTTTGTATTAGTAATATATAATGAAATATTTGTTACTTAAATATTATCTGCAATTTAATTTTATTGTGTATCTTTAAATAGGTTGATTTTATTGTTAATTATTGTGGGCCTAAAAACAAGATACTACAAACAAGCAACAAAGCAAGCGAGCTCACACACACACACACACACACACACGTACAAATGAAGAACCATCACTATTTTAAGAATATTTACGCTGTCTTATAAATTTTGATGAGTACATAAATTTTAAATACAATTAATTTAAAATTACGTTAGACGATTTATAAAAAGGCCTTTCTAAAGTAATCGGAATAAACAAACTCTAACACTGCATCCAGACATAGAACACGAGAGCAGCAATATTACCAATAATCCCTCATATTAGGCTACCAAAAAATCTCTCTCTCTCTCTCTCTCTCTCTCTCTCTCTCTCTCTCTCTATACATCTAGATAAAACGAATAGTCTTATTCCGATAAAGACAGGCTCTACACAATTAGCAGGCATGATGTAATTTTAATTAAATTAATGCAGATATGTTTCATATTTCTGAAATAATATGCACATTATGTGGAAATATTTTATATTCTTACAATTGTATGTAGACAAAAATCAAATAGTAAACTGAAGAAAGTTTAGTCAAATTACATTATAATTAATAGTAAATATAACTGTTATACTTGTTTGAATATTTTATAAATCAATCAACATAAAACTAATGTTGTTCGTTTAGTATAGTGTAAAACAATCTTCATCAAAATTAGAAAACTTAAAATCTTTAGAACAGACTTTCGCACCTCATCATTTACTAACTTTATACTATCTTATCATTAAAATTTTATCTTTTCCATAAATTCTGTCTGTTTTTAATTTAATGAAATATTTCCACGTTGAATGTTATTTCTCGACCGTATTTTTTATACAAATATGGGCTAAAAATTTATAGTTAATTAATTTCTTACAAAAATGTTATATTCTGTGCATTATAAAATGATACGTAGGCCTAACACAGGGCTGTAAGCTTCAATATAACTTGCATTAAAGTCCTAATAAGTTTCGATTACAACAAAATGTAAGATTAATTTAAATTCTAAGATCTATTTTAAGTTCAGAAAGTGTCTACGAATTTCTTCATTCAATTTTTGGACTCAAGTGATGAATAAAATATGGATAATTGTCAAAATAAGCTAACACTGTAGCCTAGACATAGAAATTCCTAGACTTAATAATGTATAGAACGGACGTTTCTCGTAATCAAAGGTAAACGTATAAGGTTAAATAACTATATTAAAGTTAATTATGTATTTTCACGCTTACGCGCGCGCGCGCGTGTGCGCATAGCAAATATAATTATTAAACCATAACAAAATTGCTCATTAACACATGCATTCCTATGATTCATTCAGCAAGTCTGTTAAGTACCAAATTCTAAAATGACAGGACAGAATTTCTTTTCTGTTTCGGCACATTTTTAGTACAAGATCTCTTTTAAAAATAATTTGATCCACAAATAAATTTTGAATTCTAGTTACGGCTGTGACAGAAATTAGTTAAATTGTTCAATTTAAATTAGTTTAAACATTTTCAATTTCAATTTGTTTTCTTCAACGTCTAAAAACATAACTAAAGTTAAAAACGCATTTCCTTTAGTTTCAGAATGCTTAGAACAAAGGGTGACTTTAAGAAATAAGAATTCATTTTCCTTTTGTATAGAAAATTATTTTTTTAGACACATGGCTACATGATACCCAGAAAAATTGTTACTGAAGTTAAAATAATAATGTAAATCTGTTCTATCATTAACTAAAAATAATTTCAATGTCTTTCAACTGAATGATTATTTTTGTCTCAAAAAATTCCGTCTAAGGGTTTCATATTTAATTAAATGACATAGAAAGTTATTTTATTACAAAAACGTTGAATAGAAAAATATTTTAAGAAGATATGCTTTAAGCTTACTTGAAATTACGTATTGTCAGCTGATTTTAATATTGGTATTTTTTTTATAAAGTTAATGAATTGTTGACAAAATGTTATGATTTTAATTATAATTCTTTCTGTTGATTACAACCGCCGTCGCACAAATGCAAAATTCGAAAACAAAATTAAGATTTCTTTCGGGTTTAGTCAAATTATTCTGTACCTCTTTAATACTCGAACACGATTACTACTACGTAAGAAACTTTAATGCGTAGACGGTTGTGTTGCGTAGTGCAGCAGATTCGATGCCCTCCAATTCGGAGAACTGGCCTTCCCTTTCTCGTACAAAGTACACACACTACTTGGACTGGCTGACGCAATCGTGCACCGTATTACTACGAAATCCAATTCTTTTGTTTAAGTTAATGTAATACAAGAAAATTTTGCAAAGCATTGAATACTTAAGGCACATTTTATAAAATTCAAACCGTTCTCGGAATATATTTATTCTTATTTAGAAATATTTTGCAGTGAAAACGCAATTTAGTATCTTGAAAACTTAAGTTTTCTAGAACCTTCCATTTCACCTCCATTTGACAAACAGAAGATTCGGCTTTCGGTGTTTGTTCTGTTTGTTGCGAACCGTTTCAAACACACTAATTAATTCAATTGTTAACTATTAAAATCACCGTTTACGGGTTAATCCTTTTGGCGAGGGGACCAAGTCTATTTTCAGATGACTTTATACGTTAAAAAAATGTAATTTCATAACAAGAATATGTAAAGTTACTTTAAATTTTAGCTTCCTTTTTTAAAGTCAAAAAACTATATTTCTTTAATACAATTTTTGTACCTAATTAATTAAGGGACTTGAATAACTGTTAATACTGGCTAACATTACGGTACAGAAATTTTTATATTTAACAAAGATTAATAAAATTCGGAACGAAACGTTAATTATTTTGTAATAAGAGTTGAAAAGTCAAAAAGTTAATGTACTTTAACATTTTCTTTTGTTCTTATGTTGTAATCAATTGTATAATATAATAACAATATAATGTTTAATCTTAATTGTTGACGTCTTGACATATTTCAGCTTAGGATAATGGACCTGTTTCGAAGTTTCATTGTTTAATTTTAATTTAATTATAAGATAGTGTAAAACCATTAGTAAAGAATTTCTCAATTTCTCAAATAATTTATATTCCAATGAACTATGTTCTCAGATAAAGCTGTTTAAATAGAAAAACAGTTGCTTAAATTATAATCTTTTGTGTTAAATTATATTTTATAGAACAGTATAGCTTTCCTTACTTTTCAAATTTAATTGAAAATTTTTCTTTGAAAGAAATATTTTTTATACCATTAGTATTTGAAAATGAAACGTTTCTGATTTATTTCATTGTCACTTTTAAAATTGGAATAGGGTTAGAAGGAGATTCAATAATTTTTTTTTAAGGAATACCTGAAATTTAATGACGACCTTACCGTTGTCTGTAGCGACCACCGAACTGCGCAGCGACGAACGCGGAAATGAGGACGAGACCAGGGTTGTTCCCATGGACAGCGCCCTTGTCTTGGTCGCTGCAGAAGCCAGTGGATGACGTCGGTGACTGCAGATGTCAATAGAGTTATCCGAAAGGCGAGACATTTATTTACAAAAATATTTTTGAAATTTTTGTGAGTGAGCAAATATCTGTGATCGGGTGTTCAAAAAAAAAAATGTTTATTTCTAAAGTCGAGTACAATTAACTTTAGTCAACGTAGAAGTAGTTTTTAGTATTAATTAACTGAACCGATGCCGTCAAAGACAAAAGAATGTAACTTTTATATGTCCGCGTGTAAACGACGTTATAGAGTTGTATGGCATACAAAGGGCTATTGCTGATGTTTCCAACCCTTACATTTTTACTTCCATGTTCCGTAAGGAAATGGAAGCATGATGATCGCGAAAAAATCTTGTTCGAGATAAGGGCTGATTCTGATTGTGCTACCCTCAAAACATGAAGAAAAGTAATTTTCCGAAAAGTGTCTGAGTGTGTATATGGGTGTAGAATTTTGTCTATGGCAAACGATAACTGCCACAAAATCAAACAGAATCAAATAATGTTTTGCATATGTGCTCGAGTTGTAGAGTACTCAAGACCTGTTGATTTTGGTGAAGATCGGTTAAGGGGAAGGGGTAGTTTACCTGCAACGTTTTACGTTTTAACAAGAATAAAGTACTTAATTTTGATAAATAAAGTATCCTGAAAAGAGGTAATAATAATCCACTGTAGAAAGGTAGATGAAATATCTCTAAATGACAAGGGTAGTTGAAGGGGAGGGGCAATTTTTCGTATTAATGTTATAAATTTATTCGACCGAAAACTTAAAAAAAATTCAATAAAATATTAACAATTGATATCGTTCCATGTAAACAAAACATCGTAACCATGGATACGTAAACATAATAATTTTCGTTTTCAGAAATTCACAGATTACAAACGCTGGGGGGTATTCGCTTCCTTTGGCGTTGTTTAAATAAAAGATAACTTAATCAAATTAATACTTTATTTTTAAAATACTATGTACAATTCGTTATTGATTATCTTTCTTAGCGTTTTTACCCAAAGCATGCTGATATTTTCAGTTTCGTTCTGAGTGTACATATTACAAATAATTTTATAATTAATTAGAACATGGAAGTTATGTATGGTTCTCCATACCGATTTTTTCTATGGTGACGATAACTGCCGCAAATTCAAACAGAATCAAATACGTAATTTTTTGCATATGTGCCTGAGTTGTAGAGTACTCAAGGCCTTTTGATTTTTGTGAAGATCGGTTAAGGAGAAGGGGTAGTTTACCTGCAACGTTTTATGTTTTAACAAAAAAAGTACTTAATTTTGATAAATAAAGTATCCTGAAAAGGTCATAATAATCCACTGTAAAAAGGTAGATGAAATATCTATAAATGAAAAGGTTATTTGAAGGAGTGGGGATAATTTTTTATATGTGTACTAAGTTATCGGCAACAAAGAAGTAGTTTGTTGTTAAAATTCTTTCCCGGGCTGTTTGGGCGTGGTCCAATGTTTTATTTGGACTGACGTTTCGGCAGTGTCGTTGACTGCCATTATCAGTGAAAATCGAGTGCACTAACATGAGGTGATATACGTTATTGAACACAGGACTGCGGTTAAGGCTGAAGAAAGAAGTACTTTCTATGGAAATATTTCATTATGAAAAATATTTTAAATATAAATCTTAGAACATGCAAGTCATGTGTGGTTCTCCATACCGATATTTTACTTTGTTTCTCACTTTTCTTCTCACCAGGCGTAGAGAAGGCTACCGTTTGGTCCGTTGCGACTCACTGATTGTCGACTGGCCTTCTTTTGAACTGTCAAAATTTCTTGATCTTCCGGTCTTTAAACTTGTTCTTGGTGGCGTCCGTCCTCCGTTCTTCAGCTGTGGTCTTTCTAGGTTTTACTATATTTTTCACTTGTCTGTTTTCCTTTCTTTTTCTTCCATCCGGGAGTAGGTTTATAACCTATTCTGGTCCCAAAGGAATACATCCACTTCACCAACGCTTTCTAGGTCTTCCTAAACTTCCTTCTCCAATAGGGTTGCCTAAGGTTTGTTAGGTAATTTGCCATCTGGCATCCTATTCAGGTGAGCAACCTGTTTTTCTTTGTTTTCTGCAATACCATCTCGAATATTAAAAATGTTCAACTCTTTGAGAATGTCTTCACTGTAGAGTCAACATTAGTCAAAAATTAAAGTGCTAAAAGTCTTATCAATTTGCCTCGGCCGGTTTATAGGGTAAAGGACAATTGTCGGATTAATGTTATGTACACGGCGACATGAAATGTCCAAGGGCTTAATACAACCCAAAAAGAGGTCTTAGAAGAATTGTATAAAATGAGGATACACATTTGCCTTCCAATTGAAACAACAAAGAAAGGTAAGGGAAATAAGAAAATTGACAAGTGCTTCCATTTCTACGGTGGTGTCAACAAAGCAGACATATCAAAGAGAGAAGTGTCTATAGTAAGAAATCCTGAACTTAAAAAATATTATAAACTACGCGGATATAAATAAGAGGATTCTGATGATGGAACTGAATTTAAAACGACATGATGTTTTATTAGTAGGTGTCTATACACTTTCCGTTCTTAGTTCAATCCTGATGTAAACAAACCCACTTGGCAAATCTGAAACGCTGTTGGTCAGGGGCGTTGACACTGTTCACACAGTAGTGTATTACGTGCATGTGCAGAATGTCTGTATAGTCATGTGCGTGTTATCTGACCACTTAAATCGTGGCACGTCCTCCTTATCACTGTATTCTGAACCGTATTGAATTAATATGGAGCCGGTTGAAAGGATATGTTGCCCGTCACAACACAATATTGGCTGCTTGATATAAAACAATTTATTGAGAAGGCAGTAAATGAAACAACGGCGGACAAGTGGAGTCATTGTATGCAGCATATAATGAAGAAAGATGATAAGCTATGGCAACGCCCACATTGTCGACGTCGTTGTGGACAATGAACAATCTTATCAATAATAACGCTGACTCAAGTGATAATACACGTTCAGCTACAGATGTGGAAGCATTGAATTACTCTCTGACAGCAACTGATAGTATTCAGTACACTGGTATTTATCACGGCTTCTATCTTCGTTTTAAATAAACTTTACTTTTTTGTATGTTGCGATATTTAAACGGTTAATAAAACAAAGCCATTAACTGGTGTTATAAAATGTTTCACTGTCGGTCTGACACTGTCACACAAATTTTACTTTAGTCACGACAAATTATTTACGTGTGTTTATACAGTACTGACATTATATGTACCCTGACTGTACTACTTCTCTCAGAATGAGACGCTTCTAATTCAAGTAGAAAATAGCGTTTCATATGTACCACGCCTGTTTGTTTACATTAGGATTAAGCTAAGAACGGAAACAGTATACGCACCTACGGACGATGTTGCATATGCAGTTAAGGCTGAATTTTATAATAGCATGACGACAGTACTATCACAATTTAACTTTCAAGAAGAAATTATTATGTTAAGCAATTTAAATGTAAGAACTGGCAGTAAAAATACCAGTGATGTGACCGGTAGATATAGTAAATGATAGCGGAAAAGGTTAATAGACTTGTGTGAAACCTACTCAGTTAGGATTTTAAACGGTTTCTTTGATCATAAATCTATACATAAATATGTTTGACACTAGAAAAACTAGGAAAATCTCTTCTATAATCGACTATGTTATCCAGCCCCAGTCTTCGAATTGAAAAACAATGGATGCGAAGGTACAACGGGGACTAGAATGTGGTTTACACGATTTCCTCGTTAAAGTTAAAATGATGTTCATTATAAAGAAAAAACCAATTATGGGGAAACAGGCGCACATAGTGTTATAGAAACAGTGAGGAGGTACGACACATATTATGGCCTAAATCAAGACTCTTTAAGGTACTTGTGTCAGATTCGGCTATCCAACAAAATAAAAGAATGTCAATGAGACAATACGGAGGACTTACATGAGCATTTTAAGAACTTTATATACGAGGCAATAAAAGGAGCTCTAGGATTTCAAAATCAATATCAGAAAGGACAGTCGTAATGGTGGACATAGGATTAGAATGCTTCTATACGATCCTTTTTTTTGTGGATGATGAAGTTGTCATTGGTAATGATAAATATGATTCCTCATTTATGGTGAGAAAGTTAATGGATGCTTATAGTGTGGGGGGTTCTTAAATAAAAATATTTAAAATAAAAGTGCATATCTAAAAATGCGAAAATAAGGCATTACAGTACAGTAGTGAAGCCAGAATGCCTATTTGCAAATGAATGTCTAGCACTGAATTATAATTTAGATAAACTAGAAATATTGGAGAGACAAATTATAAGAAAAATATTAGGCCCAGGAAAAACTTCAGAAGGTTGGAAGTTAAGAAGTAATTATGAAATATATCAGAGTATAGAAAATATAACTGAAACAATGAGAAAAAGAAGACTATTATTTTTTAGACATTTATATAGAATGGACGACAATAGATTAACAAAGCAGATCTTCAGATATCTGTGGGGGAAGAAGTCAACATCAAGTTGGATTAAAGAAGTCCAAAAGGATTTAGAAAAAAAATAATATACACGCAGAAGAAGCAACTGAAAGAGACGTTTTTCGGGCAAAATTGTTAAAAATGGAAGGAGCCAGGGTAGGAGAGAGAGAAACGCAGGTTCAAAGTCGACTGAAGACAGGAAGAAGAGACACAGTGGAAAGATGAAAGAATATTGGAGAAAAAAGAAAAGAACAAAGAATAAAGAATTGAAATTCGCATGTGGTCCTTAGATGACCGATACAAAAAAAAAGTGGTGGTTCTTAAAATTAATTTACACAAAATGGAATATATACGTGTAGGAGAGTAAGTGACTGCCACTGTGGAATCATAAAACACTACCATGAATATAAATATCTGTTATAACAGTCCCTGTACTGTTCTAAGGAAGCATAATTAACCACGATGAGACTTAGGATAAAAGTATTATTAACTGTAGACTCGCTCAATGACGAATAGCTGTCCAAACGCTAAACTCTTTGCTCTGGTCATCAAGAACTGCAATAAATGTTAAAATTAATTTATATAGAAGAATTGTGGCGACAATTACAACATATGCATCATATTTTTGGAAGACGACAAAAACGAATAAAGAAAAATTGTCAACTGAATTGTGTGAAAATTAGCTGCGCCGTGTAACAAATGAGGTTATAGGGAACGAAAAAATGTTTTAAAAAAAGTATTTATTAATGGGATAGTTGAAGAAGTAGGATAATGTGGTACGGACACACGGCGAATGGGCAACGAGAGTTAATGGCCTTCAGAGATACCAAAATACCGTCCGCTCAATCACAGGAAAGAGCGGAACTTGGAGAAATTGGAGACAGGATTTGGAGGAAGATATGAGGGGCAGGAATTCACTGGAGGCGGACAGGGAAGCAGAGATTTTTGGCGGTTGAGAAGGGGGGATGTGACGAATGTCGTAGGTTGCCCTGGTGTTAAAAAAATATATATCTTCTAGGAACCTTCAACGTGCCAATGTGCCTTTACACCAAATTAAAATAAGACAAGAGTAACTGAAAGATATTTTTTACAAATAATTCATTTTAAACAAAATATGTTTCAAAATTGATTTTTCAAATACAGTATTGTAACGTTATGTAAATATTTTTCAAACGTAGTAAAAGGTAGAAAATTTTAAATTTACGAAGTTCTCTCTTTCATGTCATTTAAATTATCAAAATTTGTCAGTTGACAGGAAACACAAATCCACGCTTCTCGTGTTTATCTCTGTCTTTGTACTGATGTGTTACGTGTTTCAAGTTTCCTCTCGATACAGCTAATTAAAGGTTCAATGTCTACTTCCACATTGTGTTGCACATTAAATTGTTACAATAAAAGCAATAAACAAAACAAAAGAAATAAAAAAAAAACACAAAACCAAGAAAAGAGGATTAGGTAACACACAGAAACACAGTGCACAAAATCTCCACACACGATAACAAAGATTAAAGACACTCGAACGGCACAAAAGATAACACTTGAGACGACCAAACATAAATGAAAGAATTCATTTAACTTAGTAGTCTGTTGGAGCGGTGGCGTAACTTTGGAGGGATCAGGGGCACTCGAATTATTAAAAATTTCAACAAAAATCCGTAATAGCTATAATGCAGGCCTATTTCTAAACCTGTCGTGTGTATTAAAATAAGGCTTATAAATTATTTTCGAAAGAAAAGAAACCACAATATTTATTTGTAAATAAATAAAACAACAGGAAGTCCATACTTCAAGCTAGTTTCATCCCCCTTCTAAGAGCAACTCCAATGCGGTGGAGTATAATAGCACCAAACGGTCATCGAAGGCCCGTAGGTTTGTAGCTGAGAAATTCGGGCGTTCCGTACGGTCGGACAGCATGGGAAGAAGTACCTGCTTCTATCATGTACGGGCGACGGGCGGACTTCCGGATTATGTGAGACCGTCCTTAGGAAGATGGAAGGCGCTGTCATTATTACAGATGACTGATATTTAGATATTTTTGATGGCAGATATTGAACAGAATATCGTAGCGTGTTGGATGACAGACGTCCCTTGTACACAGCACATTCTCCCAATTAAATGACCAAGTGGTAAAGGATGTTTCATTTGTCTTATAAAACGATACAGTGTTATATTACTAATATGGAATTGAAGGAAATATTGCTGAACGCTGCCTTGGAAGTTGATGATGATGATTAAGACTCCGCTTGCATCGCACATCATTACGCATTACATGGCACGGAAATAAAGGGCTACTGCGCACGCGCGGAAACGATAACAAGACTTAACAAATCTCGAGAAACAACAAACAGAAAATCCGCGCGCAGTGAAGTATCACGTGGTCGCGCGTCTGACACCCATGCCACACTCGAAGAGGTTTTCATCACTCTCGGGGTGGGTCAAAGCGCGCACACGTTGTAATCCGATCCCCGAGCCCGCGGCCGCCGGATCAGATAATCATCCCCCCGGCCGGACCGCCTCCAAATTAAGACCTACAACCGCCCCTGTCTCTATTAGTTAATTTATCAGCGGAGTCCAAGGCGCGTCGCCGATCGCCAGGTGCGATAATCCGGTGTTGTGTTACTCTCTCGCAGAGTTCTCACACATAACTACTCCTTCCCCACTCCCCTCCTCATACTCTCACGAGTCAGCAGCACCTTTTATATCCACGTTAAAATATGTACAAAAATGACCAAAAATTCTTGTCATTTTTCTTTTCCTCCTTTCCAAAAAAAAATTATTTTATTGTCAACAGAAAAACTCGCGGAGCTCTCGGTACACGTCTTCTGTATCTCTAAACGCTTATCACATAAACGCTTTGCTCGCGCGTGCGCGGACACACACACACACACACACAGGTATGTTTCATCACAGTCAAACTGGCCACGTATGTAGAAGTCATTTTAACATTATGTATACACACATTATTCTTGCCCCTTTAATTTATACAAATAATAATACTATCCATTTTTTGATACAAGAATATATTTTATTGTATTTCTTACAGTGTTCCGACAGTTTTGTAATAGGCCTATACAGTCATCAACAAAATTGTATAATAAAAATATATAGTATTCTAATTTATATCACTTATTTAATATTTATAACTGTTTTACCTCAAGATATATTTTTCCTTATTTGGAATATGTTTTCAGAATCCTTGTGTTCCCATTCTCAGAAATCTTAATTTTTTATCTTGTTGAGTATTTGTGTTCCGGCTGCTTGTCGCCACGACATTTGTTTTCTGTTGGCTTTTGGTATTTTAAATTGGTATTATTGTTCGTGGGTGTGGTGTATATATTTATTTCTTTGAGTGTTTACAATGTTGAGTATTTTGAAAATTGTATCGTGTTTTCTGTTGACTTGTATTTGTTCAGGTATTAGTTTGTTTTGTGTGACAGTCAGTCTCATTACATATTAGGCACACCTTGAAGGAGCAGCAAAGAGATTAGTTCTGGAACGAAAGAAGTTACAGGTCCAACAACTTGTGGTAGAAGAAGAAGAAGAAGAAGAAGAAGAAGAAGAAGAAGAAGAAGAAGAAGAAGAAGAAGAAGAAGAAGAAGAAGAAGAAGAAGAAGAAGAAGGCAACGTCTCCCGTCTCTGTCCTGTTGGCTTTCTCTTTCTCTAGGGCGTCGGGGTCGGTCTCGGCCAAGTACAGCGGTAAGTTCAGGTTGGAACGATCGCAGAATATCTCTTACGATCTGGTAGGCTACGGCTACAAAACCTACTTCACCTGTTTATCTCGAAACGTGGACGATCACAGCGGCACTCTCTCTCCCACCTGAAGGTCCAGTTAGGAACTGCTCTAAGTCTACTAAGGACCTGTTTTCTTCTTCTTCTTCTTCTTCTCCACGTCAAGGTATAGGCTTACAGCCTGTTCCAACTTCACTGAAGCCATCTCTTCCTTGGTATACCTATATCTCGTCTTCCTTGAGGTCTGCATCTTATTACTTGTTTAGGTAGTCTCGTATTTTCCATTCTTTCGATATGCTGCCTCCATTTTATTTGTCCTTCCCTTATTCTGCTGGCCATAGAATATACGTTTCACTCAGTTCATATACCTGTATTTCGTTTTTGGTCTCTAAGTGTAAAACGTTTGGTTTTTCTCAAGAATTTCAATTCACTTGTTTCTATTCTTCGTTCATCATTTCTCGTCATTGTCCAAGATGCACCTCCGTAAGTTACAACAGGTGTTGGCATTACTTTATAGGGACCAGTTTTACTGAAAGTTAATTAATTTCAGGACGCATACGGCTAGCGAAGTCACAACTGCAATGTGGTAAATTGCTTTTATCGGACACTTTCAGGAATATTCTTATAACTCTGAATTCTGTTAACGTCTTTTAATTCATCGAACACGTGTTGTAAATGTTCTGCTTCCTTTTTCTAGCACATTCAGAACTATATTATGGTTTTCATTATACAACAATGACGTTGTGAATAAGTTGTATAAGTTCAACCTTATGTGCGAGACCATTAGGCGAACCCTTAAGTCAGCAAGTAAAGAAACACGCCTAAAATTCTACAAGGTGATGGCACTTCCCACAATTCTTTATGGGTCTGAGAATTGGACTTTAACGAAAGGCCATGCCAGTCCATCCAAGCGGTTGACATGAGACTTCTCAGGGACGTAGCAGGGTATATTTTCCATGATCATAGAAGAAACACAGATATACGGCAGGAACTGAATATTATGAGTATACTCGACATGATCGCCCAGTATCGGCTGAGTTGGTGGGAACATCTTTGCCGAATGGATGACTGCCGCTTCCCCAATCAACTATGGAACTATAAGCCGAGGGGACGGAGAGGTGTATGACACCCGAAGAATCTTTGCCTATTTGAGACCGGAACAAACCATCCTTGGTTCAATCCGTGAAGAAGAAGAAGATGATGATGATGATGATTGTACCTACATGAATATGTAACAATTTTAATCCAGTCTTGTGATGAATTAAAGTTCATTTATTTAATTACAGTTCAAATTATTTATTTACAATGCTTTTAACCAGAGACAGAATGAGAGAAAGAGAGAGAGTGAGAGATAGAAAGACAGACAGACAGACAGAGACAGACAGACCGGCAAGCAGACAGGCAGGCAGAGAGACGATAGACAGACAGACAAACAGAGAGTCTACATAAAAGAATTAGTGTTAAAGAAAGCGTTTAAACTCTTAATAAGATTTTATTTCTAATGTTTATACATTTTGAAGAGCGCTTTTTGTTATGACCTCACCTTTTTTTGCATCCGATTGCGTCTTGTATATAAAACGATCGTTATTTGCATAACACTGGCATAGGCTGCTATAACGCCCGCGAGTGTGTAACGCTATAGCAAATTTATGCTAAGGATTCTGTCGTAGAATGCGACCCGTTCCTCGCTTGGCTTGGGTGGTGCCCGTCTCGCGTATCCCATTCCATTCCGTACCGTGCAGTACACACTGTTTCAATAAATATTTTCCACTTTGTTACAAACTGACTGTTATTATAACAAACTCACACGTGTCTACCGTTGATAGTGTCAGGTGTACGTATTTATTGTAGCACTCGCAGTCAGTCGGTGTTATTTTACAATTATGCTTCCAGTTGCAAAGTTATTGTCGTTGGTGTTCTTGTCCTCCGCTTCCTCCTCTCCTCTTGTTTGCGTTCAATGGGTTTTATAATAAACGTCGACGTCACAAGTTAGCTCAGAATATTTCATGAAAACACCAACGCCCTCGATGTAAATGTCGTCTGCTCTGAGAAGATTGCCAACCATCACGGCAATCCGGGTTGCCAACCATCACGGTAATCCGAATTGCCAACCATCACCGCAATCCGGATTGCCAACCATCACGGCAATCCGGGTTGCCAAGCATCACGGCAATCCGGGTTGCCAACCATCACGGTAATCCGAATTGCCAACCATCACCGCAATCCGAATTGCCAACCATCACGGCAATCCGGGTTGCCAACCATCACGGCAATCCGGATTTTAGATGCAGCTGATCTAAATAAATCGATTGAGGTATACCAGAACCATTATCTTAGGTTATGCAACCAAAAAATAGCCCTTCTGCACCAACTTCTTCTGCCTTGTCTTTTTCTGAATATTATTGACTGTGCAAAAAAAACAGCACAGTAAAATACAGGGCTCGGAAACGGCATTCTTAATAGGAGTTAAAAGGTGTTCTAAACTTGACCGTATAAGAAATGAGGCCACAAGAGAAGAGTTACAAGTTTTTAACTTGAATCAAAAAGTTAAAAGATTTTGAAGAACGGTGGAACGAACACTTAGAAAGAATGTCAGATCCCAGACCGGCCAAACAAGTCTGGAAATACAAACCTATAGGACACAGGTGTGTGGGCAGACCCAGGAAGAAGAGATGGCTGGAGGATTTTTGAAGACGGAACAGCCAGTACCTTGCCTAGAAGGTGATGATAAATTGAGTACAGAAATCGATATTTTTCTCCTCTCATTACTTTCCCTAGTCACTGGAGTTTCCGCACTTTTATGCTGTTCGTTACTTCCAACTTCTTCCTCATTCTTCTCAGTACGACGTCGTTTGTGACCCTGTCCCTCCAACTAATTTTCAAGATCCTTCTGCAGTCCCACATTTCAAACTCCTCTAGTTCCTTCTTGGTGGTTTTTCTTTAAAGTCCAGATTTCCATGCCATAAGAAGCGTTGAGAACACGTAAACAACTTCACACTCTAATGTTGCACAGCACTTCACTTATTCGACTGAAGACGCTCCTCGCCTTCCTACTCTTGATTATAACTCTTCCTTATAGTCAGTTTTTTCATTAATTAAAGTACCCAGATACTTATATTTTTCTACTCTTTGTATTTGCTCACCCTTATTTACTACTGAGCTTTGATATAATCATGAACTTCGTCTTACCAACTTTTAGTCAGCATCATCATCATCATCAGCAGCAGCAGTAGCAGCAGGAAGGATTAAACCAATGTTCCGGTCTCAAACAGGCAAAGTCTAGAGCAGGTCACTCCAACGATTTCTCGGACGTCTCACTCACCTCTCTTCTCTTCTGCTTATAACCAGCGTTGAGCAGATCCGGTATTTTCACACACTAAAACAACAGCCATTACTATTTTATGTTTGTGTGGTCGACAATGTGATTCTGAGATTCAGACTAAGGTCTCGGTTGCACGGCACTTTCCTCGTTCGACTTAAGACGCTCCTCGCCTGTCCTATTCTTGATCTTATCTCTTCCGTATAATCGTTTTTTCATTAAATAAATTACCCAGATACTTATATTTTTCTATTCTTTGTATTTGCTCATTCTTAACGGCTACATTGCCTCACTGCTGAGTCTTACCAACGTTTAGTGTTAATCCGCTATTTTTACTGGCCTCCTGAACACTATTAATTAATTTCTGTAGATTCTCATGGCACTCAGCTGTCAACACTATATCATCCGCATATCTCAGGTTATTTTACCCGCATATTCCCCCAGGGTCCACCGACATTGTCCGACTCGGCACGAGAGAGACTTCGGCTGCTGTGTCTTGACGCCGCGTTCCACCGAGCTTCAATAGAGGACGCCCCACGAGAAGTACTATGCGTGGGGGGGGGAGGGGTACCTAGACATGGAATGGGAACCGCGTACCGAGAACGTTGGGTCGAAATAAAACAGATACTCCTCAGGTCGTCGATATATTGTTTGGTTGGCAATATATTATTTGAATACGTGAAGACGCACTACTAGGAAAACTTTGTTGGAGGGCCTTTTTTGGTCAGTGCAAGCGAAGAAGACCAGGAATAATATTTTTGGATAATATCGAAGGGGACCTACAAACTATTGGACTGAGAGGGCGGCGACGGAGAGGAATGTGTGAGGACGATTGGAGGAATGTCCTTAAGAAGCCTGTGGTTCACCAAGGGCTGTGACACGATGGACGTTGGTGATGATGATGGTGACGACGACGACGATGAAGTGAAACAGGTCAGACAACCTACGACACGATGACGACGAAGACGATAATTCAAAATAGAGAGAGAACACCAGCTTAGGTTAGCAACAATAAGTGCGTTGTAACTTTGCTGCATAATCTTTTGCCTTACCCTCGTTTCGTAGATTGGTTCTTCCACATCAGAAGCTAAGACATATGTTATATATAATCGATTTAAAACACATCACTTACTTATCTATTAATGTATTGATAATATCTGATTAAGAATAATCCATTTGCGTAACGTTTGTAAATCATAACGCTATAACATACATTTTAAGGGCATATATTTGATGTGTTAAGATTGTGTGTGTGTGCGCGCGCGCGCGTGTTGACAATAACGCTGATAATACAAACAGGTGGCTGTATGGGTGACAAGTTGTCTTTGCTAAGTAGGGGCCACTTCGGAATAACAAGACCGACCACTGTGATATAAGCGCGCGCGCACACACACACACACAGATGTGACAACAACAAATACCATTGTAAGAGATTAACACAGCCTCCTAAATATTGTCATATTATGACATAAATGTCTGGGACGAAGCCGAAAGCCAGACCGGTAACCCCCCCCCCCCCGACCAGGTGATTGCTGTAAATCTTCACAGCTTTATCGCAACGATTCGATCTATAATCGTTTGCTTTCTTCAACCGTAGACGATTTTTTTTTTACTAATACGAAAACTGTTGTTATTGAATTAATAATAATAATAATAATAATAATAATGGAACGTCAAACAGCGGATCAGTTAAAAAGCGAATTCAAATCTTTCAGTCGGTTAATGCAAACTAATTCTATTGGATTAAAGTTAGTTTGTCGCCAATTTTTTCTATTGAAATATATTAATGTTTCTCTAAACTTATTAGAGTTGCACTAAAACCAGACAAGTTATTTGGCTAGACTTCCGACTGGTTTTACGGAATGGAATACCTGTTTATTTATTTAATTCTTATCATATTTACCTTTCCAATTGGAATGTGTGTGTGTCTCAATTTATTTGCTATGTTTTTCCATCCTTCCTTGTTTTTTGTTTCACCCATCTATCGGCCTCCATTACACAGTTTCCTACACTGTCTGAAGTTCGTTTCTCCTCCAGTAGTATTCCTTCATCATCCTCTGGCCAGGGGCGTATTTACGGGGAGGGTCGAACGGGACCGGACCTTCCCCTCAAGAGTGTCATAAAATTTGCCGAATATTGTTAACGTCTTACCGTTAATGGACGCTTTTCTTTGTCGTGGACGAGATTTTGTCAAACGTTTAATAAAATTCTTGGTTCGGTCACAAATGAAATATAAACTCCTGTGATGATCGGTATCTTAGACTTTTACGGCAGGCCTCAACTCTGTTAACATTCGCTTGACAATTCTCCGCGCTATTAGGCCGTAGTCCATTAGCGCCGCAAAAAAAAAAAAAAAGTTTCGTCCCCAACGTTGGAGGCGATCTTCACAGCAACGACTTGAGCGACTGGTACGTTCTTCACTGAAGATGGCCTCCAACGGCGGGGCCGAAACGTCTGTTTTATGCGGCGCTAATGGACTACGGCCTAATAGCGCGGAGAATTGTCAAGCGAATGTTAACAGAGTCCTGTGATGATATTTTTATGGGTGCCAGGATTATCGTTAGAAATTTGCTATTTTAATTTTATTTTCCCTTTCCGAGAGCCTTACTTATACTGTCGAAGAACCTTATTTTGAAAAGTCTGAATTATTTTAATATTAGATTTCTTTGTACAACCGCAAAGCTGTACACCATACACCCAAATTGGCTTCCGTTTGTATAACAACAGCTTATATTATTCTAATACATAAGTTAACAGTGTGTAGGATAAGCTCCCACTGGAGCATTCCTCAGTACAGTTACACTCTGTTCATGTCTGAGAATTACTTATATATTTAGTTCACTAGTTCAAAAGGTTTTTGTCTCCGCAATCGCCGAACGAGTCCAGCATTATCAAGCAGTTGTAGCACCTCAATGTTCACGTGTCCGTGAAGTCTTCTTTTATATTTATCTGCAACCCGTTTAATCTCGTCAGCAACCGTAAGCACTTTTAGGTCCCGATGGATGTCATCATTTCTTACGTGCCATGGTGCACCAACAATAGTGCGAAGAACCTTATTTTGAAAAGTCTGAATTATTTTAATATTAGATTTCTTTGTACAACCGCAAAGCTGTACACCGTACACCCGAACTGGTTTCGAGACTTGTTTGTATAACAACAGCTTGTTATGCAGAGACAGCTCAGAGTATAATATAATAATATTAATGAAGGGTTTGTGATGATCGGTCAGAAATATAACACAAATTTTGACTTATTTGTGTCGACGTTTCGACAATGTTTATTGTCATCATCATCAGGATCCTGTGTATGAATACAAAAGAAATGTCAAACACAACAGAACAATTATTTGGGTGTATGTGAGTGTGTGTGTGTGTGTGCGCGCGCGCGCGTACACACGCGTGCGTTCGTATGTATGTATCATTGTATATGTGAAGGAATAGGATACATACATACGCACGCATGCGCGTGTAAGCACACACACACACACTCACATACACAAACACGTTCACCCAAATAATTGTTCTGTTGTGTCTGACATTTCTTTTGTATTCATGCACAGGTCCTGATGATGACAATAAACATTGTCGAAACGTCGGCACAAATAACTTAAAATTTCTGTTATATTTTTGACCGATCCTCACAAACCCTTCACTGAAAAATTCATTGATTGACGGTCACTAACAATTTAAGGATATAATAATATTATCATAGGCTATAGGAATTATATAACTATATTCTAATATTATAAGCGTATTTAATTCACACTGAAACCTCTGAACGTACAGAATACTCTGTGAAACGTGTGTTCGCATTTTACACATACTAATAAAACTTCAAGTATTAAACTTGTAAAAGAAGTCTATTCTTATAAGTCACATAGAAAAACTGCAAGGAACTAAAATAACAAGAGTTACTGGAAAAGAAAAGATTAATTATTGTAACGTTATTGTTCCAGTAAACATTTTATATATATATACATAAAACTCGAAGTCTGAGGATTTATGTGTACTGAATACAAATCCACACCGTTACACCGACTACCACCAAATATTGCACAGCTAACCTTTGACACAAGTCGAGAAATACTGTCTAACTTGGAATTTGATATTTTGCCTCATTCACACGATTTAGGTCCTTTTAATTATACCTTTTCGTTGACGCGTATAAAGATGTCATCATCACCGTGAAGACCAGAATTAATTACCATATTAACAAGTAAATAAACAAATGATATTTAGCAGCATTGGAACTGTACATTTATCCGTTCCTGCAGTTTTTAATGTTTTTAATATGCGATTGTATCGATATGTTTTGTAATTTTGTGTACAGATACGTCTATATATTTTGTAATTGTCTTAAATGATTATAAAATTTATGTTTATACGTATTTTTGATGATGCAATAAATAAGTAATGAAACATAGGCTATTAAATACTACTACTAAAGATGTCAACAAGACCATGGAGAACATAATTAATTACCATAGTAACAAGTAAATAAACAAAACCTATTTAGCGGCATTCGAACTGTACATTTATCCATTCCTGCAGTATATTTTTGATGATTTATATAATATGCGATTGTATCGATATATTACAATGTGGAAAAGAAGAAGTGTACTTATTGCAAATTGTCCTGTAATGCAAAGCGAAAATACGTGTTGTTTTCATTTGTGAGGTTAGGTGACAACGGTTTTGGTTTTACTTCCATATTCCTTAAGGAATGGAAGTATGGTGATGGCAAAAAAAATCGTGTTCGAGATTATTGCAGATTCTGATTGTACTACACTCAAAACATGAAAAAAAGTCGTTTTCCGAAAAGTGTCTGTGTGTGTGTCTGTCTGTGTGTCTGTCTGTGTGTCTGTAGATTTTTTTCTATGGCAAACGATAACTGCCGCAAATTCAAACAGAATCAAATAATTTTTTGCATACAGCCCTGATTTGTAGAGTACTCACGACCTATTGTTTTTGGTGAAGATCGGTTGAGGGAAAGGGGTAGTTTACCTGCAACGGTTTTTTTTTATCAAGGGAAATTTTTTTTTTTGCAAACGATAACAGCCGCAAATTCAAACAGAATCAAATAATGTTTAGCATACAGCCCTGAATTGTAGAGTTCTCAAGACCTATTGTTTTTGGTGAAGATCGGTTAAGGGAAAGGGGTAGTTTACCAGTAACGTTTTATGTTTTAACAAGGGTATTTCCTATGGCAAACGATAACAGCCGCAAATTCAAACAGAATCAAAAGATTATTTGCATACAGCCCTATATTTTAGAGTTCTCAAGATCTATTGTTTTTGGTGAAGATCGGTTAAGGGAAAGGGGTAGTTTACCTACAACGTTTTTTTAACAAGGGTATTTTCTATGGCAAACGATAACAGCCGCAAATTCAAACACAATCAAATAATTTTCTGCATACAGCCCTGATTTGTAGAGTACTCAAGACCTATTGTTTTTGGTGAAGATCGGTTAAGGGAAAGGGGTAGTTTACCAGTAACGTTTTATGTTTTAACAAGGGTATTTCCTATGGCAAACGATAAGAGCCGCAAATTCAAACAGAATCAAATGATGTTTTGCATACATCAAGGTATTGTAGAGTTCTCAATACCTATTGGTGTTGGTGAAGATCGGTTAAGGGAACGGGGTAGTTTACCTGCAACGTTTTATGTTTTAACAAGGGTATTTTCTATGGCAAACGATAAGAGCCGCAAATTCAAACAGAATCAAATAAGTTTTTGCATACAGCCCTGATTTGTTGAGTACTAAAGACCTATTGTTTTTGGTGAAGATCGGTTAAGGGAAAGGGGTAGTTTACCTGCAACGGTTTTCATCAAGGGTATTTTACTTCCATATTCCTTAAGGAATGGAAGTATGGTGTTACTTCCATATTCCTTAAGGAATGGAAGTATGGTGATGGCAAAAACATCGTGTTCGAGATTATTGCAGATTCTGATTGTACTACACTCAAAACATGAAAAAAAGTCGTTTTCCGAAAAGTGTCTGTGTGTGTGTCTGTGTGTCTGTCTGTGTGTCTGTGTGTCTGTGTGTCTATAGATTTTTTTCTATGGCAAACGATAACTGCCGCAAATTCAAACAGAATCAAATAATTTTTTGCATACAGCCCTGATTTGTAGAGTACTCACGATCTATTGTTTTTGGTGAAGATCGGTTGAGGGAAAGGGGTAGTTTACCTGCAACGGTTTTTTTTATCAAGGGAAATTTTTTTTTGGCAAACGATAACAGCCGCAAATTCAAACAGAATCAAATAATTTTTCGCATACAGCCCTAAATTGTAGAGTTCACAAGACCTATTGTTTTTGGTGAAGATCGGTTAAGGGAAAGTGGTAGTTTACCTGTAACGTTTTATGTTTGAACAAGGGTATTTCCTATGGCAAACGATAACAGCCGCAAATTCAAACAGAATCAAAAGATTATTTGCATACAGCATTAGATTGTAGAGTCCTCAGGACCTACTGTTTTTGGTGAAGATCGGTTAAGGGAAAGGGGTAGTTTACCTACAACGTTTTTTTAACAAGGGTATTTTCTATGGCAAACGATAACAGCCGCAAATTCAAACAGAATCAAATAATTTCCTCCATACAGCCCTGATTTGTAGAGTACTCAAGACTTATTGTTTTTGGTGAAGATCGGTTAAGGGGAAGGGGTAGTTTACCTGCAACGTTTTTTATCAAGCGTATTTTCTATGGCAAACGATAACTGCCGCAAATTCAAACAGAATCAAATAATTTTTTGCATATGTCCCTGAATTGTAGAGTTCTCAAGGACTTTCGATTTTGGTGAAGATCGGTTAAGGGAAAGGGGTAGTTTACCTGCAACCTTTTACGTTTTAACAAGAGTAAAGTACTTGAAAATTTATTTAAACTTTTTGAAACAATGGTAATTGTTAAAAATAAAATAATTTTGTTGCCAGGCAATAAAATTAAAATTTTTTCATTTTAATGTAATATAATATTTTTCATTTAATACGGCAATAAAAAGGCAGGTAAGACACAAACACACACACACACACACACACACACAATTCACGTTATTTCTGGCCTCACTCATGTTTATTTTCATACGTTTGCACGCTTTTTAAATGGAAAGTGCCGAAACCCACACCAACATAACGCGTGCAAACCGAAAAAATGGACATCAATTTGCTTACTGGCGAAGCTAGTAGTTAATGAATGGGTAGGCAAAAATCTTATCTTAAATTTTTTTTAAGGAATCACTAAAAGGACGGTGGGTCAAATCGGACGCTGAGGTAGAGTTTGCTGTAACCGAATGGTTCCACAAACAGCCGTAAGAATTTTACCAGCAGGGAATCTACAGGTTAGCGCAACAGTGGAACTCATGTCTTAATGTTATTGGAGACTTCTTTTAAAATCGTTGAATAAAAAATGATTTACAGCTCTATACGTGTGTCTATTGAACAATCCTTGTATTAGTCATACACAATAATACAACTGATTGAACTTCAAATTTTTAAACTTGATTAGTTTCTATATATATGTTTAATGTTACAAATAATTCAAATAACAATCTTGATCATCTGTTAGTTCAGCGGAATAATAGTGACACTTTTAATAACCGCATAAAATAAACACTTAGAAACAACACAGGCGCTTTAACTTAACTGTTTGGACCACAGAAGTGAGGCATGCCTCAACGCTCTATGTGTACAGCGCGGGACAATCCCCCCTCCCTACACTTCCCTATCACACCACTACATTGCTTACATACGATGTATACAAAAAACGCTGAGGCAAGTTCAGGTTGCCTCATTCGCTTTAAACGAACTATGCCGAATCTCACCTGTCACCATCTAGCGGTCGCTCAATAAAGCACGTTTCGGTTTAATAAATTTGACAGTCGCAGTAACAATGTATAATCTTTACGTTATGTAGTTCATACGTATTTATAATTTTATTCTACAGAATTTTTTAGGGTAGGCATTGCCTCAATTGCCTCCATGTAACTTCGCCACTGATATATATGTGTACAACGTTATCGGCAACAAAGAAGTAGTTTTTGATAAAATTCCTTCCCGGGATATTTGGCCGTAGTCCAATGTTTTCTACAAAACCAGACATTTCGGCAATGCCATCGACTTCCATCATCAGTGAAAATCGAGTGCGATAACGTGAGATGGTATACATTAGTGACCACAGTACTGTGGTTAAGGCTGCAGCAGTAAGTAGAAAGAAGTAGTTTCTATGGTAATATTTCATTTCGAAAATGATTTTAAATATAAATCTTAGAATATGGAAGTCATGTATGGTTCTCCATACCGATATTTTAGTTTACTGCTGAAATACGTAAAGGCCATGGTTGAGGGAAACATAACGTTTAATGTGTTATACAATGCTTCTAACACAGTAACACTTAAAATAAAGAACTTAGCGTTTTTGATTTAACAGGTACTTTATAAATATCTGCAAAGGCTCTATAAACGGGTACTTTTAAATCTCGAAAGGCTGTTGCACCAACATAATAATTTAGTACAAGTTAAAATAGTACAAGTGTTGAAAACAGCTTTGGAGAGAATTTGACTAATGAGTGCAAAATTGTTATGCGAGCTGACAGAACGCCATATAGACACAGACAAAACAAATTATATTAAAATACATATTAAAAGTCAAATATTCCCGTGCGAAGCCGTGGGTAACAACTTGTTAAACATCGACTAGAAATTTAAAAGCAACGTGACCGTAAACACGGTAAAGACAAAAGTCATAAAATGTTCCAGAAACGGAAAACTGAAGGCTGTTTGATAAAGTTAAATACATCGTCAGCTGCACTAAATCAGATGGGAGACGAACCAGTTATGTAATAAGTAGAATTTTACAGAGAAATTTTAGAAAGCATCTGTTTTCTAGAAAAGATTTCTTCTGGCGTCCAGTAACGTGTCCCTGGAAACCAGGAAGGAGTTCATAAACTCTTATCATTTGGGGCGTGTGCACGTATGGCTAAGAAACATGGAGCCTGAGGAAATCGGAGAGGAGCTCCCTTGAAGCTTTTAAGATGCTGTGCCGGAGGAAGGTCTTAAGAATACCATGGTCAGAAGGAGTGGATAATGATAAATGAGGAGACTGAAGAGAGGGAATGAAAGAAGGATTCTGATCAAAGGACACTGTGAAAAGGAGAAGCAGTGCGGTCGGTCACTTGGTACTTGCTACGTCATTCAAACTGGTTCACCACACTGATGCAGTGAATGACTGATGGACGTAGTGGGAGGGGAAGACCCAGACATGAGTATACGGACGAGATAAAAGGAGGAAGAAAGTATGTAGTGATTAAGAGACTGTCTTCAGTAGAGAAGAATTGGCAAGCCCACCATATTCTGAGTTGAGGAGAAGAAAAAGAAGAGATGTCTGTCGAATGACATTAAACGAACTGCTAATAACGGTTTTCTAAGGATCACTGGAAGAAGAGAGGGAGGCGAAGATTGAATATCCTGGATGACATACGATGAATGGTGCCTTATAAAACGATGAAAGCTCAAGCGTGGAAATACAAATGAAGAGAAGCGACGGTGCCGTCTGGAACCCGCCACACGGGACAACACAATACGATGACAATGATTCAAGTATATTCTTCTCAAATAGTAAGCGAGTCCCAGTTGGACAGTAAAGATCAAACATGTGTGTACGTACGCTCGCGCGCGCGCGTGGCAATGCGTCATATTTTATGGCTCGTGTACAAACGGTCTCCTGGGTGGTGTACTTGAAATCTAAATCAGCCCGACCTTACTGCGGCCTGTATTTTACAATAAAATTGTTGTACAGCCTATGCGGCCTACAATTTATTATGATAATAGGATCAAGAACAACAGCAAAGACAACGCACTGACTGTTGTTGCTGTTGTTGTTGCGAAATATCATCTCTACCGCGACGATGTGATATACGGGCGCGTGTGATGGTCGCCGCTGGCAGTGTTGAGTGTGTGTGTGTGCGCGCGTCCCGTACGTAATAATATAGAAATGTCCCAGTGTTGGTAATGATTAGTGTGTGTGTGTATATATATATTCGGGTTAAAATGTCCTGCGACGTTGTCCGATGCCTAATTGCCAATATCTCCTGTCGTTGCAGTTTTCTTCGGTTAGACTTCGTACACTCATTCATCTCCTTACACCCTGTATCCATGTTACTTTTGGCCTTCCCCTTTTTCTGTTTTCCTGTGGTATCCATTTCATCACTCTCTTTGGCAACCTCTCCACCCCCATTCTCTGCACGTGCCCATACCAAATTAATTGTTTTTTCTCGATGTGTTCGAGGCTACCATTAGGCTTTTTGCATTTTAAATATTTTTTCCGTGAAATGAGGAGCAAGCCCATTGTCACAACCCCCTAACCTGAAGGATCAGGAAGATAGAAGTCGGGGCCTTCTACCCTTAGCTGATCTGTTCCAGTTTCCGAGCGCCGGAAACTCGCTCTTCACCCTCTCTCGTCTGCAGCATAACGCACACCCACTGTATGCCATACCCCCGGAAGTCACGCCACCCAAAACTGGATCTTTGGGGACGTGAGAGCATGATTTGTTGGCAGAGCTGAGTTTTATTTCTCAAACCCCTGACTCATTTGTCAGGAATAGTGTGTATATATCAGGAATTTGTTTTCTTTGGATAAGTCTGCTCAATTTTTATTTGAATACCTATTTTGTTGACTTGATTATTTCGTAAACTTAAAAAAAATAAGTTTACAGGAATATATATAAACGCGCGCGCGCGTGTGTGTGTTGTTGGCCAGCCAGACTTCCAAGATTTTTCAATTCGGCCCTCAAGTGAAAAAGTTTGGAGACCCCTGATCTAACCTAAATGAAAAAAAGTATGTTTGGTAAGGCCGTTTGTGTGTCCTGCGTCGTCGAGCACCTTTCTTGTCGGGGTGCGCTGTTGGTCTATTTCTCTGCCTAGTGTAATGATGTTTAATTTCATCCAGTGAACAGGAATAAATTATGGTCTATTATGGAGCGCCGCGGCTACCCACAGCGTTTAATAAATGTGGTCAGAAATTTATATTGCAACGATAAAATTATAGTAAATACAGGAAGGACGAAGACTGAAAGAATTTTAGTAAATAAAGAGACAAGACAGGGGTTCAGTATTTCGCCGACGCTCTTTGATATCTATATTGGCGACATAGTCCAAGCGTGGAAGCGAGATATTAGCTCAGGAATTGAACTCAATCAAAACACTAGTTTGGATATTTTATTAGATCCTGACGATGCAGTCTTAATACAACAACGGAGGATGAGTTGCAGCATCTTTACATCGTTTAAAGCATATCTGAAAGCAGTACGATTGCAAAATATCAAAGGAGAAAACAGATTATGGATTTCTGGGGAAAGCATCCAGTCAGATCAAAATTTGTTATTGAGGGAATCGTTTTGGAACAAAACTCAGAGTTTAATTATCAAGGTTATGCTATGAGTATTGGGTATGTAATAGGACAGGGGTTTGAGAAGGTGCGCGCGGCGGTCAACGGGTCCTTTCCGAGAGTTAATATAAGGTGCGCGCGGTGGTCAGTTTTGGTCGCTCTAAACCAGATGTAAAAAAAAGAGAGACCCTGCTTTATAATTTGTTATGTTGTTACTTTCGTGGTTGCATATAAACTAGGCCTAATAAAGCTGAAATTAGTATATGCGTTGTGGTTAGATTCAAGAATTAGCAATTTGGCCGGTGGAAGTGCTAATATGGATTTATTCGAAGTTATATGTTAAAACACACATTTTTGTTACAATACCTTTAGTATATTGTTAGTTTGAATCGTACAGTAGAAAACATTATAAAAACATGCAATACAAAACCTCACACAGTACAATACTTCTAGTAGTCTATCATTACAATTCTAGTATATTATAAATTCTAACTTAGTGATTTTGTTTGTTTCTAATTCAAACTAAATATTACTTAAAAATTGTTGTCTCATAACAATCTTCGAATTTCGAATGTTTTTCTTAATGTCTTTGTGTTTACGTAGTAATTTGTATGTCTTTCAGTACTTCTAGAAAAGCAAAAACATTGAGATGTGGGGCACTGATCATGTTTGCTAGCATTGAATGAAACGCTTCACATTTTTTGGGACAGACGGTGACTAACATTTGTTTAGGCTTACATACTGTAATCTAAAAGATGAATGTTCATGTATATTAGTAAAAAGCCTACATTTTTAGTAAATATAACTCAATAGAAAATAAGATAAACATATTTAGATCCCAAAAGGCATCCGTTTATACTGTTCAAGTAGCGTGTACGTGAAACAGTTTTCGTTTTTCATGTATTTCAGATTAACTAAAATTTTAACGTTTGACGATCTCGTATGAGGGGTATATAGTCTGTCTGAAGATGGAACGATCGTTCGGAAACGCGTGAAAAAACCTTCTAGAAGAAGTCACAAGACGGAACTGAAATAAGAGAATATAGGCCTAGTAAGTAAATACAATGTTGCCTCGCGCGCACCTTGTATAAACCCACAGGACAAGATGTCACGACGAAATTATCGGACTTTCAGATGGTGTGTTGCATCGTACATGGAACACTAAAGAATAAAACCGTTAAAGAAACGAGGATTAAATTTTATAAAACAATGGCAGTGCGTGTGCTAATGTATGAAACATGGGTGCCTACAAGGAAGATTATAAACTAAATTAAAAGTTCAGAAATGAGTTTTCTGACAATAATAATTGCTTGTGCAAAACGATACCGTTTGCGCAATGAGGTCAATTAGGAATGAACTACAGGTATTGTCCATAAACGATACAATCCAGAACGATAATATTGCGTTGAATGTTCGCAACAGCTGGACAGAATAGAGGATAAGACGGCTACCTAAAGTAGTATATAGGTATAGACCCATTGGAAGAAGCAATGTAGGCAGACCAAGACCAAGATGGCACATTATACTTGTGAAGACGCAACAGGCAATGTGCCTAATCCGTGAAATCAAGAAGAAGACAGAAACCAAATATTGAGATCCTTCTGTATGGGACGTGATTTGACATGTCCCCCGGAGCATTGCAAACGCTGCAGAATCTTTACGTTTGGATTACTTACTGTCCTCACTTACTTAATATCGTATGTGAAGATTGGTTTCAGAACGTTCTTATAGAAGAGGAGTTTATTGAGGATCCTTCTGTATGGGACGTGATTTGACATGTACCCCGGAGTACTGCAAACGCTGCAGAATCTTTACGTTTGGATTACTTACTGTCCTCACTTACTTAATATCGTATGTGACGATTGGTTTCATAACGTTCTCATAGAAGAGGAGTTTATTGAGATCCTTCTGTATGGGACGTGATTTGACATGTACCCCGGAGCACTGCAAACGCTGCAGAATCTTTACGTTTGGATTACTTACTGTCCTCACTTACTTAATATCGTATGTGAAGATTGGTTTCAGAAAGTTCTTATAGAAGAGTAGTTTATTGAGATCCTTCTGTATGGGACGTGATTTGACATGTGCCCCGGAGCACTGCAAACGCTGCAGAATCTTTACGTTTGGATTACTTACTGTCCTCACTTACTTAATATCGTATGTGAAGATTGGTTTCAGAACGTTCTCATAGAAGAGGAGTCTATTGAGATCCTTCTGTATGGGACGTGATTTGACGTGTACCCCGGAGCACTGTAAACGCTGCAGAATCTTTACGTTTGGATTACTTACTGTCCTCACTTACTTAATATCGTATGTGAAGATTGGTTTCAGAAAGTTCTCATAGAAGAGTAGTTTATTGAGATCCTTCTGTATGGGACGTGATTTGACATGTACCCCGGAGCATTGCAAACGCTGCAGAATCTTTACGTTTGGATTACTTACTGTCCTCACTTACTTACTATCGTATGTGAAGATTGGTTTCAGAACGTTCTTATAGAAAAGGAGTTTATTGAGATCCTTCTGTGTGGGACGTGATTTGACATGTACCCCGGAGCATTGCAAACGCTGCTGAATCTTTACGTTTGGATTACTTACTGTCCTCACTTACTTAATATCGTATGTGAAGATTGGTTTCAGAAAGTTCTCATAAAAGAGGAGTTTATTGAGATCCTTCTGTATGGGACGTGATTTGACATGTACCCCGGAGTACTGCAAACGCTGCAGAATCTTTACGTTTGGATTACTTACTGTCCTCACTTACTTAATATCTTATGTGAAGATTGGTTTCAGAACGTTCTTATAGAAGAGGAGTTTATTGAGATCCTTCTGTATAGGACGTGATTTGACATGTACCCCGGAGCACTGCAAACGCTGCAGAATCTTTACGTTTGGATTACTTACTGTCCTCACTTACTTAATATCGTATGTTAAGATTGGTTTCAGAACGTTCTTATAGAAGAGGAGTTTATTGAGATCCTTCTGTATGGGACGTGATTTGACATGTACACCGGAGCACTGCAAACGCTGCAGAATCTTTACGTTTGGATTACTTACTGTCCTCACTTACTTAATATCGTATGTGAAGATTGGTTTCAGAAAGTTCTCATAGAAGAGGAGTTTATTGAGATCCTTCTGTACGGGACGTGATTTGACATGTACCCCGGAGCACTGCAAACGCTGCAGAATCTTTACGTTTGGATTACTTACTGTCCTCACTTACTTAATATCGTACGTGAAGATTGGTTTCAGAACGTTCTTATAGCAGAGGAGTATATTGAGATCCTTCTGTATGGGACGTGATTTGACATGTACCCCGGAGCACTGCAAACGCTGCAGAATCTTTACGTTTGGATTACTTACTGTCCTCACTTACTTAATATCGTATGTGAAGATTGGTTTCAGAACGTTCTTATAGAAGAGAAGTTTATTTTCGGGGCACATCTGTAAGTTTTTTCGTATTGTTTGAGCCCTGCCCGGAAGGACAGAACTCGGGCTGATCTGGGGCAAACCCCCTTCAGCCGAATGGAAGGATGTGAGAAGGTGCGCGCCAGAGCAGGCCGGAAGCGAAGAAGGTGGAGGCACATTGGAGGTAGAGTAGTGCGTGTGTATTTGTGTGTAGCCAAATAGGTAATGGTAGTGGCATATAGCTAATCATGTGGGCAGCCAAGACAGGGACGAGTAACGCAGGTCGCCAAAGCTGGAGGGAGGCGACAGAGAGGCGTCATTGTAGAGCGGGGGGACTCAACAAAGAAGAGGGCTAAAGACCAGGTAAGTAGTTAGGGAAAATTAAAATGCTATGTCATTAGGAAGGATGGCACGGGGAGTATGTTTGAAGATGGGAATTAAGAGTTTCTATTTATTTGTCTCTGACGGCAAGGAGTTCTGGGAGGAGGTCCATCGGCTATGGTAAGGAGGCAGTTTGGGAATATTACCGTTGATCGTATATAGGAAGGAGTCGAGGTTTGGGAAGAATTTGTTGAGGGCATACAGAGCACTATTAGAGGTTTTGATAAGGGGAGGTCTGCGTTTGAAGTCTGTAAGTTCCTTCCGAGAAACCAACATGTATATGTGTAAATGTATGCCGAAGCTGTTTGATAAGTAAGGTACCTTTCCTGCTGCATATCGAGGTAATAAACATCTGCTTGTGGCAATAAGTACATACTATTTAAATTTATTTAAAATAAATTAAATTATATTAATTTTGGTTAATAAATACGTTTATGAAATACAGGGGTGCCCACAGCATGGTGCAATGCTCCAATTCGCACCACTAGACTTTTGTGGGGGGATTTTTCAAGGCGATTTTTGTAATCAGCGATTACAAATCAGTGAAGGAAAAGAATGCAATTACAAAATCAAATTAGATTATCTTGATAATGCCTAATGTACTACTAATTATCTAAGGCCAGGTTTGACCAGACTTTCAAATTTCTCATTATTTAGTTATTGATTAGGCATACTAGAAAACCTTTCGGTTTTTATTGATAAAAAGAACTACATTAGTTTCTTGATTCCAATAATTGCTTAAATGGCTGAAGTTTTTGAAAACGTTTTTAAGGATAAAGCCTCAAAATCCACCGTTAACTGGAGGATTATTCCATACCATTACCCTCGAATTGTGACCCCCTACCCACGAAATCAAATTTTGTGGGGCAATTTTTGAATACTTGGGGGGGATTGCGCCATGGGCTTGGGGGGATGGGCACCTTTGTGAAATATGTTGTATTGATTTCCTCCCTAGGGCGGTCTTCTCTACCTGTCGACTCCACGTTCCGCGGTCTTTTTAACCTCAAAACTACTGGAACCGGTGTAACAGAGGGAAATATTGCACCGCTCCATTGCATTCCGTTCCGTTGTTCTGACTTCTCAGACTATCTTTGATTGGAAAGCCATAAACTTTGTCCTTGTGAATGACGACGTTGTCGACTTTAGATGGTCACTTGTTTGTCACAGGTGATATTTCAAAGGTTTTGTTCAATTCATAATAGTCTATGTTTCCGATGAACTCGTCTCCTCTTAACTTAAGTGACGAAGACGAATAGATAGGGAGAGAGAGTGAGAGAGAGTGAGTGAGGGAGGGAGGGAGGGAGAGAGAAAGAGAAAGAATGGAAACAACGATTTGAATGCACAATGCGGTACGGTACGCGTGGCTTTCTCAATGGTACAAAGGCCGAGCGAGAGGCGCGTCCATCATTGTTGCGCGTCTGCGTGTGTGTGCGCTCGCGGCTTATCCCTTGTCGCCGTTGTAGTCGTCTATTTTTAGACATGAGGAACTGGTTTAGCCCCGACGCAGTCAATGGAGCCGAGCGAGCGCTGTTGAATTATAATGCAGCCGATGTCTTATACTGACAGCGTTACTTCCTCTGTGTGTGTGTGTGTGTGTGTGTGTGTGTGTGTGTGTGTGTGTGTGTGTGTGTGTGTGTGTGTGTGTGTGTGTGTGTGTGTGTGTGTGTGTGTGTGTGTGTGTGTGTGTGTGTGTGTGTGTGTGTGTGTGTGTGTGTGTGTGTGTGTGTGTTGATACATTTTGACGCCGCGCGCGCGCACAATTTGTGCCGACGAAACTTTGTTTTGGGTGTTGTCAATTCGGTCATACTTGTTGACTATATTGTCTCGCCGAAACGTTTTTTTTTTTATTATTCCTTACGTCTGCACGGATATGCTACGACGTTACCAACATGGGCGGCACTGGAGTCCCGGATTTGGGGGTAGGGGTTGAAAAGCAGAGGTTCCTACGGTAGAGCTTGGGAATTCGGGTGGAAGATGCTCTCTAAGAATTCATCACCTCCGTCACCACGGATTAAAGCATCAGATAGCCTACTTGCTGGTTCCGAGGGCAGTCTTTACCTCTGTCACCGTTTGTCCTGTTTTCCATTCCGATAATACTCAATGGAAGACTCAGAGCCGGATAATTTGGACTCTTCCGTACGACTGACGTGATCTTTTCATTGTTTGTCATAACTTAAATAGAAAAAATTTAACGGTCGCAACATCTGGACAGAATGGAGAATTCCGATTGAGATGAGAAAGAGATCTGCTAACGTTTTATTTCGAGTGCGGTTTTGTGAGGTAGTGAAAATAGACCAGCAAAAAGGAAGGAGAAATTTAACCAGAGAGCTTCTTCCAAATATGAACTTCTGGTGAAGAATGGTTAAGACGAACTAGATTGAGAAATGATGAAGTACTGATTAGAATAGAAGCAGAAAGAAAACTGCTGAAAGTACTAAGAAAAACACTTTAGATGGAGCATACAGGCCTACTGCATAGAAACTGTTTGTAGCTTAGAATCATAGAGGAGAAGGTGGAAGGAAAGAGAGGATGGCAAGAAGAAAGGTTGGAATGCTGGTACGAGAAACGGAAGGAGCTATAGAAAGACAAACAAACACGACTAAGCAAATTAGAGAGCATCCAATTGAAGCCTGTCGTAGGACAGTTTTACTAGAGAGAGATAGAGAGAGTGGAGGGAGGGAGGGAGGTAGAGAGGGGGAGAGAGACCAGAAAAAAGATGACCTAACAAAATATCTAGATGAATGCCAACATTATACAGGAAGACAAACAAATTTAAACTTTCATGGACACAAGGACACAAATACAGAAAACGTATAACCAATGGCGTAACGGCCGGGTCCGCAATGCGGGGGGGGGGCCTGCGAAAACATTTCTCTTAATTTTTCAAGAATAAGTATAAGCCATTGAATTCAAGTAAAACCAAATTTTCCCGTAAACTATTATATTTAAAATCAAAATCAAGTACATTAATTTTTAACTCAGCACTGTGCCGTACTGAGTTCGGCAGCGTATTATAAGAATTTTAAAAACGAGCGCCGCTGACGTCACGCACGGCCACACGGCTACGGTAGATTGTTGTTGGCACACAAATGTTGTGCAGCTACGCAATACAGCTGGCAGCGCCAATGTTTCTGTACATTCCTGCATCCAGAGGTTACTTGGCTAGGCCGACACATTGAATCGGCCTCATTTCTGTTCTGTCCTCCAACCTAGTCATCTGCTCTCGACTGGCGGATACCGTTTGTTCTGGACTTCCTCGGCTATCACTATGGTTGGCTAGATAAAGTGTAGCTCCAGGTATGTACAAGTCAGCGGGTTCTGAAAATATTCTAACCCCAAATATATTTTTAAGTTTCAGCCTCTATTATAAATTTATACTTGTGTGTGTGTGTAGAGCAGTTTTCAATGTGTGCGTTAACGCGATTACCAAATTAAATTGATATGAGTGTAAATGTTGTGGGCTAAATTGACTTCAATAAAGAAAATACTAAAGCATCTCGCACTCAGCTGTGTTTGGTGTTATTAACAGTTATGAAATGCGTAATAATTAATTGTCATATTTCAACGAAATACTTAAAAGGTAGTTGGTACATAAGTGAAATAAGTCACAGCTGAGCAGCTTAATACTGTTTAATATGAATTAGTGGCGATGTGTGTGTGCTGTTGATGTGTAAAGTTAGTGTTGGAAGTTAATGTGGACGGCCTATGTGGCGTATTTTCTTTATGACACCCTCTACAACCTATTGTATGTCCAGGTGCTCGAACAAGGGCGAGATGGGTGTCGGGTGGACGTACATCTGTCTACCCTAATGGCAGAGACAATCTTATAGCCATGATGCCGTCAGTCGAGGACAACTTAGGACTCTTCCAACGCTAAGCTGCACCCGGGACTTGTGACACGACTGTGACATCACTGAGCCGCGCCTATACGGACTAAGTACACCGGACAATCCAGGTGGGAAAATTCTGATTATCTATTTCTCTCTCTCTACAACATGGTGAATGCACAGAAGCCGCCAGAAGCTCACTCGTGAAGTTCTGAACATTATACTCTAGCACAAACTCTCATGGCCAATTATGTTATTGCATGTGTGAACATTACCGCAGTACACCTAATGAAGTATCTTATAACTGTATAATGTGTAAGAAATTACACACATCCGCAGTTTGCTGTAAGATCTAACTTTTCAGCTAATTAAGACCATTAGGGAGTTAATTATCTTGTGCTATCATGTCATCTGGTCATGGCTGAGTTTTAATAACGTAACGGGGGCTGTCTGATGCTTTAGATGAGAAACTATTTTCTTTCACACACATACTTAGCGTTTAATGATTAAAGTCAGGGTCGTTTAGCTGGTTGAGTTTCGGGGCGGTCACTTACATTCTCTGGTGTGAACTACCAAGGCAAATCTATGCTTAGGAGCTGAGATATTCAGTTTACGCTGTCATTTATATTTGTACCTATCTATACATATTAGGGTGCATTCATTTACTGTAGTTGGAATGGGTTTATGAGGAGGTTAGTGTTGAAATGAGGGATGTTTTGTTATTCATGTCGTATATGTGTTTGTGTGTGTAATTTTACTATATTTTGCTGGGGGAATATGTAACGGATTTAAAAAAGAGAAAAACCATAAATGTGCTTACTGAGACAACAGGCTAGCCTATTTGATACTATACAACACTTATGGATTAGTATTGCTTTATGAATGAGATTATTACTAACTTTGACTCATACATAATCAGGCAGAAATTTTGCAATTAGGTCAATATCAAATTCACTTACTTTGTGACATTATGAATTAATTGATATACATATATATATAATTCTGCCTTTAATGGTGTGCTCACACAATCAAGAACTTGTCATGTATGTAACATCTTGCAGGTTGAATAAAGCACACGCTTGTTGGTTAAAAGAGTTTTTCATTTGCAAGTCCTGTCATTCACCTGGGGGGACATGTCTGTAATTGTATTTGGGCCTTGCACACTTTTGCTTCCTCTAGGTTTTCCACCTAGTTCTAAATATGATGTCTCTCCCCTTTACCAAAAAAACTTAATAAAAATAAAATTAAATAAAATAAAAAATTCAAAAAAAAATTACAAAACTTAGAAAAATAAAAGGGGGGTTTCAGCACTTTGAGAGTATAAATTATTTGGTTAACTGCGCAATAGAACGGTGATTCCAGTTAAGAGTATACAAGCCTGCGCCGCTTGGTTATTCGTTATAAGCTACGAAATAAAAATAATAAATGGACCAATGTACTGCGTTGTAAATGTTACTCTGACATTGGCAGCTTTAAATTTGACCTTTAGAGGCCACAAAGAGAAGATAGGCCAGTCCAACAGAGGAAACGTTTTGACAGTTATAGATCTTTTGAGTAAATACGATCCATTGTTGCAAGAGGTAATCAATTGTTCGAAGAACAGTGACAAGTATGTGAGTTCCAAAATTCAAAATGAATTCATTCAGCTTTTATCTAAAAAGGTTGAAAATATTATTTTGAAACAGATCGAATCTGCTCAGTTTTTCTATGTAATAATGGATATTACACAGAAAGGATCAAATGAGTTAAATATAATCACATATGTCTCAATTTCTCAAGATGAAGTAGGAAGACACACAGTCTTAAAAATTAACAAAATCTTTTTAGGATTTATAGAAATAGTCGATCAAACTTGCCTAGGCTGATGAGAAGAAATTTTAAACAGTGATGAGGGAAACGTAGGCCTATTCTATTTTTGATTTATAATTTTAGTAGCTGCCACAGCTATAAGGATGGGATAGTAAGGGTGGTAGGGAAACCCGCAAAAGATTCCTGTGGAGATTCCAGAAAAAAGAGTTACGCCAATGGGTGTAAATAGTAGAGGATTCCATGGAAAGACTATTATACGACGATAGATGGCGATGGAAACTGGGATTAAAACAGACGGACAGATAGACAGATATGTCTAAAGCGTCATAAATTCGTTGTCGTTCGAACCAAACATATGGAAACGTGACATCGGTTCTGCAAAAAAAAAAATTATTTCAAAAGAGCACAAGCTGCCGAAATTATTTTTTAACATCGCACCTTCATGAAATGATCATATCAGGGAAGAACTCGAGATTTTGTCAGTTATAAACGGGGTGAACGGGCTGCTGCCCGATACATTAAGTGAAAAATAACCTATTCCTGGTTCCACAGTCGGATGAGACGATGACCGAGATAGGGAAATACGTTGCGCCTATGGGTTTTACGTTCGCTATTATTACGTGACTTGAAAACTTGGACCGATAAAAATGAAGTAGGCCTACTAGATAAGTCTACAGAATATACACAGTAGTAACAGTATTTTAATTCTTCATATTTTGGTACATTTTAAATAAATTTAGCCCAAAAACTGAGACGGCAAAAATTAAAAAACGAGATAGACGATATACATAGGCAGATGTAAGCTAAACGAACAGTATCATATGATTTTTAAAAATTGCTTTTAACACCGGACAGAAATTGCTTTTGTCATCAACTGTCCGATTTGGCAGCAGGAATCCAATATCAAACATGGTCGCTCAGTGGATGAAATTAAGTAAAAATCCAAATTCATACTATATTTTTTATTGCACTGTAACAATGTATTTTTATTTTAACTCGAAATAAATCGTTTGTCATATGACGCTTATTTTTTATAAATAGCCTAATATACGTGTAGTCTATAATATTCGCTAACGGAAATAAAATTATATATTGCACACCACTGTACGCGTATAGGCAATTCCCGATTACCATTCCTGAGGCTTTCAGCTCATCTTCAGATCGGAAATATGTATACATCAGATCAGATGTATAGTTCCTATCTGATGATGAGCTGATCTGAGCCTCGGGAATGCCAATCGGGAATTGTCTACACGCGTACAGTGGTGTGCAATAGTTATATTTCCGTTTGTGAAAGTAACCACTAACAGAAATTTATTATTTAAAATATTGTGTAATAGCCTACCTGTACTGTTCGTAAAACATTACAAGGAAAATATACCTCCTAGCCATTCTCCAATCCCGCTTATGGCTTTTCTTAATTTAAAATAATTTTCCATTGAACTTTTAAATATTTAGTTATAATAACAGAAGTTTTCAGTGAAGGGTTTGTGAGGATCGGTCAAAAATATAACACAAATTTTTAACTAATTTGTGTCGACGTTTCGACAATGTTTATTGTCCTGATGATGACAATAAACATTGTCGAAACGTCGACAAAAATAAGTTAAAAATTTGTGTTATATTTTTGACCGATCCTCACAAACCCTTCACTGAAAAATTCATTGATTGGCGGTCACTACCAATTTAAGGATATAATTAACAGAAATAATAAAATATTTGAAAATTGTCAGTAAGTACTCTCTTGCCACTTCTTATAGTTGAAACATAGCTCTTTGTAAATCATCCTTTGGTCTTTTATTTAAAGACCAAAATCATGGCCTTTAATTGTAAATATCTAGTGAGGACTAAGATAGTTATAAACTACAGCACTTTAGAACAAGTGAGCCGTTTCAGATATCTCGGCTGCGCAGTAAGCTATGAACCTGAATATGATATAAGAGAGAAGATAAATAAATTTAGGAATATTTGTGGTACGATTCATAGAAATCTTAGAAATAAAACAAGGCACAGAACAAGGATTAAATTGTTTAAGACAACTGCAATACCCACGTTGATTTATGCAAGTGAGGCGTGTGGGTCATGACAAAAAAGGAAAGTGGCAAGATTCAGAGTGCTGAAGTGCAGTTTCTTCAAAATACTTTAAATTTTACATTGCAAGATAGAATAAGAAATGAAGATATCAGAGCAGAACTCGAAGTAAAAGACATAAATGAAATTATTTCAATTTACAGAAGACAATGGTTGGATCATCTGCAAAGGATGATCGATTGCCGAAAGCGGCACTGAACTAAAAAGCCACTGGGTCGAAGAGACGTGGGTCGTCCGAGGACGAGATGGGTGCCGGAACGGTTTATATAACCTAATCCTTGAAGAGGAGGAGAAGAAGAAGAAGAAAATATTTTCAAAATTTTATTATTTGTATTTGCATTATGCAATGTGTTGGGGGATATGGGTTGCCAGTCTCTGCTTCCAAGTCAAAGACCATGGCTTCTTTGGTAAGTGTCCCTTAGGACGAACACAGTTGTCAAACATAAAACCTTAAAACAGGTTTGTGATTTTAACTATTCGGGATTCAGTGTCTCATTTTACTACCACAGTGATTGGAATCAGTAATTGTCAACATTCAGACGTGGTCTGTGGTACAATTAATAATGATTTGACGAACAAACCTTTATGAAATTTTATAAAACTTTGGCTGTAGTGACCTTCCTTCATGGTTGTGAGACGAGACGTGGATCCTCGGTAAGGTAATCCCACTTAGATAATCTGACAGGAGTTAGGAATCCAGCCTTTAAGTGAGATCGTCATGGAGTAGTAGGAGGGATGGTGTGTACATTTAAACCGCACGTCATCTAAAAGGTTCCCAGTAGTAGTCCTAGCGTACCAGACGATTGGAAGGAGGGATGTCTGTAGACCGAGGTGGAAATGGGTCCCGGAACAGAACAAATTACGGGCTTCTCCTTGGACTGGAAATGATGATTATGATAATGATCAGTGGCCCGCAGGGGACCCGCGATAACGTTTCCCTTAAATGTTTACAAAGGGTATAAACCTTTAAACTTACGAAAAAAGCAGATTTTCCCGTATGTATTTAAACTAAAAAAAAATACACTTATTTTTTTTTACTGCTATTTTACAAGTACCTAATGATGTACTCTGAAAGTATAAAGTATTTGGTTAACTCCACAATACAGCGGCGATTCCAGTTAAGAATTCACCGAGGCCAGTTAAGAACAGTATTTCAAGTAATATTATGAAATACGGAAACCACATTTTGGAGACTGAAACGTCTTTACGTTACAGTAGTTTTCTTTAATTCTAATGCTAATATTAGTCCTATACTAAAATTATTGCAAATTATAAAGCCGGTGACAGAAAGTTTTAAAGGTGAAATAGATTCTGGATTTGTTTAAAATATTAGAGTAATTAATAATGTGTACGACAGAAAATTTAATATAAACATTCACTGTCTTCAAGAATTTAAATTTAATAAAACTGTACTTTTTCCAAGATGCATGTAAATTCAATAAATCAAAAAATTATAATTTGTTACTAGTGACATGTTTGATAATCAGGATGTTTTTACATTGTTCAAAGATACAAAAGATACTAAATAACAAATCAAACTATTAATTGACATGAAAGTTATATTTTATTAATCGAGTGTACATCATACAAGAAAGAGTAGTTATTGTGTTTAGGTTATATAATTTTAATAGTTGCCACACACTACAACAGCGGGAACAATGGCATGAATTAGCCTAAGTAAGAGTAGAAGGGGGCCAGAAATAAAGTTACGCCATAGATGACGATGATGATGATGATGATGATGATGTTGATGTTGATTATGATTATTATTATTATTATTATTATTATTGTAGTTATTAGTGTAGTATTAAATTCATTCATTTGAATATAAACACTAAACCCTCCCCCCCCCAACCTGTGACTTCAGTACCGCCCATGTTGGTAATGTAGCATAGCCGTGCAAACGTAACGAATAATAAAACAAAACGTTTCGGCGAGACAATATAGTCTACATGTATGACTGAATTGACAACAGAAAACAAAGTTCGGTCGGCACAAATTGTGTGATGCGCGGGGTCAAAATGTATCACACACACACGCGCGCGCATAGAGTCATACATCAAAATACCGGTGAGATATCAAACAACTATCAGTATATCACAGCAGTCAACAATCGATTGAACTTCATACAGAGTTGCCGCCACAGTTACGGTTCCCACTATAAACCTACTGTGAAAAAAATTCGTCACAGAAAATTCACACGGAATCAACAGTAATAATTATTATTACATAAGTATGTACAACAAATACGCAAAATTTCGTTACGGTAACGCGCGGTGGGTGTAGGAGTAGTGTAGGACATTCCTGAATAGGACAGCGCGTCAGGGGGTTAAGCGTCTATTCATTAGGCCAGAACTCTCTGCGGGGCGTCGAGCACGTGTGACTTCTCAATATGCTTTCTTCTTATTATTCTTCTTCCTCCTCCGCCACCGCCTCCTCGTAGTTTTTCTTCTTATTCTTCTTCTTCTTGTTTTGCTTCTTATTCTTCTTTCATTCAACACGAAGAAATTATTTTAATAATCTGTTCACACTAATGCTAGTCAACAATGAATACATTAACAAAACACAAGAGGCGTAGGCTGGACCGCGTCCTCCCCCTCGCCACAGCATTTTTAACCTTTAAAATTCTCTCCTCTATTATTCGAGCCATCTCTTCTGTCGTTGTTTCTTTTTTCGTTATTGACCTTTTCCTTACAAAAGCCTTGCCCGCTATTTAAATTATGAAATTGTCTAATTTTCTGTTGTTGTACATTGCCTCTAATGTCTTCATTGCTGGAATTTTACCGAGCATTTGTAGAAAATACGATGGCTCGTGGCTACGAATTCATATAAATTTTCACAAACTGTCAAATTTAAAATAGCCTATAATCGATTGTCGTGATGATTACGCGGAATTCACTTATACTTGACAAGGGGACAAGGTAAGTTCTTTCGCTATAATGCTAATAATCATGACCTTTTTTCCTTGCCACTGTGTAAGAAATAAGCTATAATTATTTTTGCCGCTTAAAGTATACAAGTAATACTATTTGGTATTTTTATTTTTGCTGAAATATACGTATTTTTCGTATTTACTTCTTTCCTCTTTTTCTGGCACCACAACCCAGTGTGGATCTTAGCATGATCAATGATCTTCTTACATTCCGCCCTCTCACCGCACAACCTTCTTCAACCTCTCACAGACATCATCATCATCTTCTTCTTAACGGTTTAGGCTTCAGCGGCCTCTTCCTATTCCACAGTCCACCTTTTTTTAGGTCACCAACCTTTCTTCTGCCTCTAGGATTGTAATCTTTCGCCATCTTCGGTATTCTACTTTCTTTCGTTCTATTAATGTATTGAATCCATTTCTTCTGTATTCTTTAATCCTTTTATTAACTGCAAAAATATCTAAATCACTTTTTATCTCTTTATTTCTTATATGATTTCGTCTATTACACCTTTTAACTGATCTCAGAAATTTCACTTCTGCTGTTTGTATCTTCTGTTCATCTTTTTTCTTTGTGATCCAAGTTTCAGAACCGTATAGTAGTGTAGGTATTGCCATTGTTTTATAAAATTTTATTTGGGTTTCTTTTCTACACTCTATAACAGATGGTCCTATAACAGAACACGACGGATCTAGACCAGAGAAGATCAATAAAAATCTAGCCGGCATAGGGTTGGTTGCCCTGTACGGTGGTCTCAATCAACAACTCACAATTCCAACAGTAGCCTCGGAAACCTCTCACAAACATACTTCTCAAATTTCCTCTACGTCATCTATCCATGTTTACCTAGGTCTTCCTCTAAGTCTTCTGACTACTGGTTCCCAGTCTGTGATTTTTTTTAGTTGGCCTTTAGTTGGCATTTTAATTCTTGATGGACACTGCTCCCATGTTACTTCCATCGCCCTTCTTGAACTTGCTGAAGCCGAAGAGGTTACTTTACTTTGCCTTCCTCCACACACAACACATGCCTTGCAGCCTCTTTACAAGTCTTTCTTCGGTCCTTTGAAAGCTTATTTCAAAACCGCCAGTAACACCTGGGTTGAGCAACATGTTGGCCGCAGGCTTACAAGGTACCAGGTTGGTCCTTAGTTTGTGAAGCGTGGGAAAAATCTGCTTCTGTAGAGAATGGCACAAGTGGGTTTAAATCGACAGGTATTTTCCCCTTAGACAAAAATGTTCTCCCAGACTACTTATTTTCAATATCTGACAACATGGTGCCCAACTCTAATGGCGAATTGATTCAAAATTAGCCAAACTCAACAGCTTGCACTTCTAACATCCTTATTGATAATAAACCGCAACCTTGTTGCAGCAAGGACAGCAGTGGTCCTGAACCCGAAGGGACGCCTTCCAAACATCTCGCTCAAATTTCACCCGTTCCTAAATTGAATGAAATAAAAAGAAAAAAGGAAGGTGCGGTTGTACTAACCTCTAAAGAAAACAGGGAACAACTGAAAAGGAGGTTGGATGAAAAGACTAATAAAGATCTTAAAAAGAGGATAGCAGGCCAAAGATCCAAATCTCAACTTAAGAAGACAAAATTAAATTTTGAAACTGACGCTTCAGTTTCCGGCGATTCTGATGTCGATGAGCCGACCATAAAGTCAAAGAACGCGTCCCTAGACACATGTGTAGAATGCGGAGAGCTGTACCAGGAAACGCAAAAAACGTGCGATTGGTTGTGCTGTGCCACTTGTAAGTTATGGCTACATGAAGACTGTACTATTTTTGATGCGTTTTGTGTCGATTGTGGCCGAAAGAATCGCCAAAAATCCAAATGAACTCTGAGTTTTTTAGTTTTAATTGTATTTGTAATTTTCATTTTATATCTTAACCAGTAAAAATAACATTGATTGTATGATACCTAAGCTGTAATTTTTACATAGACTTATTCATAAAATAAAATTTTTTATTAACATTTTTGCGTACTTTTTTTGAACTCCACAAAATTTCTAAACCAAAAATGTATTTTCGATTTTATATACAGACGTTTAGCTTACAACTGTGCTGTTTATACTGTTTTTTTGGGTGCGGCATGTCTCCCGCAAGGGTGCGGGATGTCACCCGTAGCATAAGGGATAGACGCCGCAGCGTAAAGGCTTTTTCAAAATAAAAAATTATGCCTAAAGGTTACATAAAAAAAATCCAAAATATATGTTGTAGTATTTATGTTTTGCTTAGATGTTAAGAAAAAAGTTTGACTAAAAGTGCACCATGGGTCTTTTAATTAACGATTTTGAAAACTAGCGCCATCTCTCCCGGATTTACCGTATCAACCTAAAAGACAAAAGTTACGGGATTTACAGGAAAGAATCCAATACGTTCCAAGATAATTATAAACAATCAGTCTATAGAACAGGTACCTCATTTCAATATTTTCTAGTGTGCTATGTAACTTATAAATGACAACGACATCGATATAAAAATAAATAGATTTCAAATGATATGCGGTACTACACACAGAACACTTGGAAATAAGACAACGAAGGACACCAAGATAAAATTCTATAAAGTAATGGCAATACCTGTTTTAACTTATAGAAGTGAAACTTGGACAATGACGAGAAATGATGAGCGGAGAATACAAACAAGTGAAATTAAGTTCTTGAGGAAAACCAAAGGTTGCACCCTTAGAGATCAAATACGAAATGAAGATATAAGAACCGATTTAAATGTATATTCTATGACCAGCAGAATAAGGGAAGGACAAATAAAATGGAAGCAGCATATCGAGAGAATGGAAGATATGAGACTACCTAAACAAGTAATAAGATACAGACCTCAAGGAAGACAGGGTATAGGTAGACCAAGGAAGTCATGGCTTCAGTGAAGTCGGACCAGGCTGTAAGGGAAGAAGATTTAAAAATATTATTGTTTGGTTTCATAAAATAGTCGCTATTACACGTTAAAACATATCAAGTCCGTAAGATTTAAAGCATTAAAATTATCCACTTATCCGTATATCTGATTATCCGGATTCACGTTACAGAGGTCAGTCAAGATAATCGGAATCCTACTGTACCCTATATGTAGAACATTAATCTTCATGCGCACAACATTTATTTATAAAGACGTAAGAAATTTTGACTAGTTAAAACTTTTGTGTCAACTTTTATTGGGAATATCAGTTTTGAGTTCTCGAGCTGATAAATTATTTTTAGAATCTGGAAAGAGAAACATCAAAATATTGAAAGAATCGAACGAGAGGCGGACGGGACAACAGAAGAAGAAAAACCGACGGGAACCAGATTCCAGACTGGATTAGTGTCGAGCAGAAACTAAAACACTTGCCACGCCACGCACGCACGAGCGCGCACTGTACATGTGAATGACTGTTGTGACACGAGATTTGTGTCGACTGTAACACGCAGAGAAAGAGAGAGAGAGAGAGAGAGAGTGAGAGAGAGAGAGAGAGGTACGTTAAGCCGAAGACAGAATCAGCGTGGGATAACAACAATTATTCAACTATTAGGTAATTCTGTTAAAAACGACATCCTCTTACTATAATCTGATTACTCTGCCTTTACATAACAATAAACTTCCATCAAATCTAATCGCTTACAGAAAGGAACAGTAAGCGAAATAAAAGTATTTTGTACGGTTGTGTGTGTGTGTGTGTGTGTGTGTGTGTGTGTGTGTGTGTGTGTGTGTGTGTGTGTGTGTGTGTGTGTGTGTGTGTGTGTGTGTGTGTGTGTGTGTGTGTGTGTGTGTGTGTGTGTGTGTGTGTGTGTGTGTGTGACGTATTTTTCAGTTGCACAAATAAAAATGTCTTTATTTAATCCCCGGTTGTTAGAATCGACTGCCGCCGCCACCGCCGCCGCATTCGTTTCGATTCACGTTACCCTTTTGCGCGTATTTTCAATTTGCTTCTTATTCTTCTTTTCCTTCGTACGATGTCGCTGCTTTCCGAACCCTAACTGCATAAAAGCAAATATAATCTTTTACTTGATGCAAATACTGTGTACGGTTGGCGTCCGCTTTGTCCGTTCCGCAACAATGCAACAACCAATGCCAGTTAGATCGTGTCTTCGCTTATTATACCTGACGTTACGCAATCCCTTAAAATAATCTTTCAATTAACACGTACCAACGATATTTAAGCTTTGAAACGTTGACATTATTAAAACGTATCATGTGTCCAGCGGTTTGATTCTAATGCCGGATTGATTTTATTTATTCTTTGTTTCTTTTTTATCCTGTCTCTGCTTTTCTCGGCCACTTTTTTAGTGTACAGAAATAAGCTGCCGTCAGTTGAAGAGATTTTTGTAATACCTCGTGAATTATTATTTGCTCTGAGTCACGCCGATTAAGACGTAAATTTATTTGCAGGGAATTATTTGCTCTTCATCAACCGAAGTATTAACTTATCTGATGGCTGTAACAAAGTAGGCCTAAGCACTTTCGTAAATTTGAGTGAAAGAAAAAAGTCGAAAGTTAAATTTAATTTTCTATCTTCTTCTTCTTCTTCTTCTTCTTCTTCTTCTTCTTCTTCTTCTTCTTCTTCTTCTTCTTCTTCTTCTTCTTCTTATGGCTGAAAGAATGGTTCAATGAAATACAAAAAAGAAGCTGGAAGAAGATGAAAATATGAGAAAATAAAAAGGATTCCATGAGTTTGTCTATAGCAAGTGGTGACTGAACTTTAATGCTGTTTTCTCATAATTGACGTTTTCCATATTTAGGTACACGTTTCTCCAAAACCGTTCAACATTGTTGTTGAACGTCTCCAAAACCGTCCAATTACTTATATTGTTGTAATTTCGAAAGATTCCGTTTCTTCTTCTTCTTCTTCTTCTTCTTCTTCTTCTTTTTCCTCTTCTTCTTCTTCTTCTTCTTCTTTTTCTTCTTTTTCTTCTTTTTCTTCCATCAGGGAATAGGTGAATCGATTGTTCCAATCCCCCCAATTCACCAACGCTTCCTAGGTCTTCTCTATACTTCTTTGTCGAATAGGCTTGAATTGAAAAACTTAACTGGACAACTTGCCATCCGGCATCCTATTCAGATGAGCATGCATCCATCTCTTTTTGTTTCCCGCAATACGGGCTTATACATTAAAAAGTGCAATTGCGTTGTCACAATTAGTACTCGTCATCCGCAGCTAATTACCTTCAAAGGAGCAACCCGTCGTGACGTCATCATTCTGTTATCGATGTTTTATGATGTGAAAAACACGGTAACAACGTAACGTATACAGGTGATAGATGAAACATTAATTAGCACTGATAACAGTTGCTACCATGGCGACTGCCATACTTTCCGAGGGAGTGTTAATATTATATTCTTTTCTGAAACCCATTGTTCAATACGCTCCTCCCAGACATACGTTAAGAAGTTGTGCTGTATTCTAGAAACCCGTCATTTACGCTTATCCAGATTGTGGCGGTTTTTTCGCTTCCAATCGTTGCTGCGACCTCTCACTTTCGTCCGAGTCCACAACCGTAACTGGATGGAGGGCTTGTCTACCCCACAACCAATGTATCAGATTCTATATATATAATAGGGTTGCTACAGCTAGTGCCGTCACCCTTCCATCAACATGGCTTTCCAATTCTCCCGATGTTCCCATTCTCCTTCCTCAAGTCCTATACGTTGCATAGATTCATCCACTTCGTCCCTCCAAGATCTTCTCGGTCTTCCACTTTTTCTCCTTCCTAATGGACTCCATTCCGTCACTTTGTTGATCCACCTATTTTGGGCTCTCCGGACATGACCGTAGTCTTACCACACCAATCTTGTTTCTTCGATGTAGTCAATTACACTTCTTTCCGTCTCAATTCTTCTTCTGATCTCCTCGTTTGTTACTCGGTCTGCTCTCGTTATTCCACAGCAACTCCTCCAATACTCCATCTCTGTTGCAAGAATCTTTCTTTCATTCTTTTTGTTAATAACCCATACTTATGCTGCATACGTCATAATGCTTTGGACTATGGTCTCATATATCATTTTTTTGGTGCTTTTTCCAATATTTTTGTTCCATATAACACTGTGTAATTGTCTAATCCCTGTTCTAGTCTGCCTTAATTTACATTTTATTTCTTCTTCCATTGTGCCTTGTTTACTCAGTGTGAATCTTAGGTACTTGAATTTGTCTGTTCCTCTAATTTTAACATTTTCGTCTACTTATAAATCCGTTGTTTCTTCATCTCTAATTGCCAAGTATTCAGTCTTTTTATGTTTATTTCCAATCATATTTTTGCTATTTTCTTCATTCAGCTTCCTGACCATGTAGCTTAGATGTATCAGATTCTACTGCCATTATAAATAAAAACTAACAAATAATCAAACAGGAGACGGTTTCCACGCTTGCAAGCACCGCAGTACCGGTCAGTGGTATCATGACAGTAACTCTACATGCTTTGTAGTTAATTGAAGTAATTAAATGTTAGATTGTATTAGCAAAGTAAGAAATATTTATTTAATTGAAGGAGCGAAGCGCATTGTCAGTTTTAACTCGACCGTCTGGCATTTGTCTCTCTGTCTTTTTTAGTCTGTCTCAAGATAACTTTTGAGCGCATCAAATGATTTTTGTAAAACTCAGCATCGTGTCCATACTTTAACCCTACATAATCCTGTTATTTTTGAGATTAACCCCCAAAAAATACGGCCCGGGAGGTAAAAATGAATGTGAGGTGTTCAATTATATTTTTTATAATAATATAATATGTAATAACAATAATAATAATAATAATAATAATAATAACAATATAAAATTTACTTGTCCTAGAAATGTATTCTTTTGTTAATACAAAATAACATTAATTCAAACAGTCGGTTATATAATTTTCAATCAGAAACCACCAATTGAATGGTAATTTGCTTAAAATAAGAACAAATCAACAATCGCAGACGAACGATTACGGTTTACGATCGTAAAATTATGATTATGTCTTAAAAACAAGTTTTCTGTTGCGAAATTTAACGCCAAAGAGGTATATGAATGTCAGTTTGCCGGAAGTGAGTATCGAATCGGCGACGTCTCGCTTACAGGCTTGCATGTCGTAGGACCGTGATCCCGTTACATTTTTAACGAGTACAAGTATAGTGACAATAAAGTTAGTGAGTGAAACTCGATATTGGCTTGTATTCCTCCTGCGTCTTTACTTTTTTTCTGTTTTTCTTGTAACTGACGACTCCTTTTCAGAATCTTATCAAGCGATAAAATTAATATAAAACAAATTGACGATGAAGAACAATATTATAGTGTGTGTGGTCGTAGCCCATTATTTCCCAGGCGGATTATTGCCAAATGATTGGTCTTGTTATTCCGCTGTAACCATGTGATCCATCAACCCACCCTTGTTCTCACAATGTTGTCGGACGTGCGCGCTCCGCTCGGTAATCCCGACCAAATACAGCGGCTAAACACTCTGGTTTCAGTTTTCTCCCAGTAAACTTGTTTTATCAATTCTTTTTTAACAGCCACTGATAAAAAAAAACTTTGATAATCGCCACAGTCGACCGGTCGTCGTTACCATCTGTTTGCGTTAACAGTGTTTAGAAACTAATCTTTCCGACTACAGGTTTACCAACATCACGGACCTAACTTGGCGACTAGGATTATCTTGAAGGAACCGAATTATTATTTATTTTCAGTTATTTCTGATACTATTAAATTAGCCAGTAACTTTGTATAGAAGTTCTTGTGGTCGCAAATCAGGAACATTTGTCACTTTATCAATATATTTTTCATCACCATCATGTTCAACAGAGATTAAACCTAAAATGGCGGGTTTCGGTTCCAAGCTGATAGACTAGAGCTGATCACTCCAGCGCTTCTTTGGCACCTCTCCGTCCCTTCGGCTTACAAACAATATTTTTATATTTTTAATTATGCAAATAGTATCATCTATGGTACTTGTATAACCACCACACATGCTCACACGCACGCGAAACACGTACATACGCACATGTAGGCTTACAGGCCACGAGCTTACTACACAGAGACCTTTCCGTACGGAAGCGCTTACTATATAGGCCTCAATATATAAGTAAGCACCTCTGTATGCGAAGGTTTCTGTAGGCCTATAGTAAGCTCGTTTTAGAAGGCAAAATATTAGAACAATTGAACATCTTCAGATTCCTCGGATGTGGTCTATTTGCCGTATTTCGGACATGGCGAAGGCGATTCTGAGGAAAAAAATAGAGAAATGTAACATCATGCGCGGCACAGTCAAAAGATTGCTTAAACTAATAAACTAATAAAGGGCCCTTATTAGACGATGTTAAAGTTTTAAAAATTACGACTGTGGTCTATAGGTAAGAGAAACCTGAACCCTAAATGCTAGAACTTGCAGTAGACTCCAGTCGGCTGAGATGAGGTTTCTAAGGTCAGTTCCGGAGACAACAAGAAGAAATATACTTGGAAACGACGTAGAGTCTTAGAATTTATAATTTGACCAAAAACATCGAAGTATCTAGGGGAAAGGTGGAAGGACCAAGTAGGCTATTAAGAATGAAGGACGAACGATTTCCAAAACAAATCACGTTGTGTAGAGGCCGAGAAGAAATTTTGGCAGGCCGGAAAGAAGACGGGTTAGTGAGTCATGCACCAAACGGTCTCATGCGTCTGGAAGAAGAAGAAGAAGAAGAAGAAGAAGAAGAAGAAGAAGAAGAAGAAGAAAGTTATTTTTAATCCCATCTCAGTATGGTATTCTATTCGTCAGGTAAACTATATCAACTATCCAGTGAGGGAGAAACAGTTTGAGTTCTGTACGCTTTTACTAAAATTGGATTTGCATGAATGACCTGTAGGCCTAAATAATTTTTGTTAAGCCTACGATAATACTTGCATAGGCTGCCCTGTGTGTGTGTGTGTGTGTGTGTGTGTGTGTGTGTGTGTGTGTGTGTGTGTGTGTGTGTGTGTGTGTGTGTGTGTGTGTGTGTGTGTGTGTGTGTGTGTGTGTGTGTGTGTGTGTGTGTGTGTGTGTGTGTGTGTGTGTGTGTGTGTGTGTGTGTGTGTGTGTGTGTGTGTGTGTGTGTGTGTGTGTGTGTGTGTGTGTGTGTGTGTGTGTGTGTGTGTGTGTGTGTGTGTGTGTGTGTGTGTGTGTGTGTGTGTGTGTGTGTGTGTGTTTAATGTGAGAGACAGAGAGAGAGGGAATAATTAGGTCTGCATTATTATTTTCTATTAAGTATTCAATAATGAAAGCTTAATTTTAACTCTCTACTCTTTTCATAAAATTGAATTTATATGAATGACCCTTAAATAAAATCACTTTTATTAAGCGTACAAGAATACTGACATAGTATAGTCTCTCTCTGAATTTGTGTGTGTGTGTCAGTTTTGTAGAGAGGGGGGGAGAGAAAGAGAGAGTGAGAGAGAGAGAGAGAGAGAGAGAGAGAGTGAGAGAGAGAGAGAGAGAGAGAGAGAGAGAGAGAGAGAGAGAGAGAGAGAGAGAGAGAGAGAGAGAGAGAGAGAGAGAGAGAGAGAGAGAATAATTAGCCATGTATGATTAATTTATATCAACTCTTTAATGAAGGAGAAGAAATAATTTGAATCGTTTACTCTTTTTACAAAATTGAATTTACATCAGTGACTAAATAATTTAACAATTAGACCTAATATTAATTGTAATATTTTACATCTATTACATGTTAATTTACATCTACTAATTGTTACATATTAATTACTGAACTTTAATTGTTTCATACTGATTGTTAGAAATTAATTATTGTATGTTAAATATTAGCCTATGTATTAACTGCTGCGAAGAGATTTTCTACAAATTATTTTTCGTGTACTAATTGTTGTATGTAGGCATATATTTTACAAATAAATTGTTGAATGTTACTTCTTATTTATTCATTGTTACATGTCAATTGTTTTAAAAAATTCTAACACGTTACTGTTAGCTTATTAATTTGTATGGATAAATTTGATGTACACAATCATGGATTATTATTGGACACGTTCAGTGCTTTTTCCTCAAATAGTCAAACGCTTATGTCAAAAATGTATTGTACAGGCCAATCCCCACCTTAAAAATAGAATAGAAAGTACCATCAATGATCTGAAGTGATATCTCACATTTAGTCGACAGTACGTCGGTTATAATTACATTTTAACTTAAACCATTATTTATCGTTTTAATTATTATTTATTAGTATTCCAGCTGTACAATGTTTACACATTTTCTAGAACCAAAGATTACAGAAGTGGTTGAATTCTCATCTTCCACTGCTCCTTGTCCGTCCAAAGATCTTCTTCAGTTTTTCTCAGTGTAGTCTGAATTTCTTCTATCCAGGTAATACGTGGTCTTCCTCTTTTCTTTCTTCCTGGTGGGGTCCATTCCATAACACTCCTTGGCAATCTTTCCTGTGCCATTCTTTTCGCATGTCCATACCACTGTAATTTTTTGTTTGGATAAAATCAACAATTGAATTTTTCACATTTTTTCTGTTCTTAATGACTTCATTTCTAATTTTCTCAGGTGTGGATACTCTTGCCGGACGTCTCCAAAAGTCCATCTCTACTGTCATTAATTTTGTTCTTGTGTGTTTATTAGTAGTCCAAGCTTCTGAGCCGTAAGTCATGATACTTCTAACAATGGTTTTAGTTTCTCCTGTAATTTGCTTATCCCACAGGATTCCATTTAATGTAGATATAACCATCTTTCCCAAATTAATTCTGGATTGTATTTCTTTGTCTTGCTCCCCACTGGCCGTAATTTGCAACCCTAAATACTTGTATTCCTCTGTATATCAAATTTTCCCCATGTCTTCCTCCAATATCAAGTCTTGATGAAGGTCACCTATTCCCATGTATTTTGTTTTATTCATATTTACCTTTAGTCCCCATTTCTGATATTCCTTGTATCAAATTTCTAGTCATGTACTCTGTGTCTTTAAAATCTTGAGCCATAAGTAATTGGTCATCAACAAATTGTAATGAATAAACTGTATCACCATCAAGTGGAATTCCCATGTTCCTACACATTTTTTCCCAAGTCTCTATTGTTTTCTTCGTATAAATTTTGAAAAGCGTGGGCGACAGACAACATCCCTGGCGTAAACCTTTGGCCACTTGAAACCCTGGTGACAAATTATTTCCTATTTTTATTTTCGATATTGAATTGTCATAGAAATTTCCTCGTTGTAATTATGAAAATAATCTTTGTGATTATTGTGTGATAATTTATTCTACGGCAGATACTTTTTGACAGACTTGTTTTTCAATTCGGTGATTTTAATTTTTGAGAGATACCGTGTTGAATTATTTGATAAATTAAGTCACCTGAAACGATCACCTGATTCTTGCGATCAAAACGTTACGTTTATTAGGTTAGGAACAGTGTGTTTCATAATTGAGGTTATCACGCCACTGGCTCTTAGGTTTAAGGACCTCTTTACTTACTGTTCATTACGAACATGAAAGTATTGTTACGTAATGCGAAACGTTCTCGTGCGTTCGATTGTGTCTTTCTACGAGCTTCTCGACTAGCCCTGCCGGCGTGTGTTTCTGTCAAGTATCCTCTAGAATTTTCAAGTGGTTGTTAAGGACGCATACTGTGGAACCCTGCAGACTATAAATAGTCCACACCTGCCGCATAGTTTCAGTTGATTCGGGCGATTACTCAGTGCGTTTCGAGTGACTATTAGTGAAAAATGATTATTGTACGAGACATTACTATTGTGTGTGGCCAAATTTAAGTTGAAAAACTTGTATATAATCTTGTTGAATAACTTGTTAGTTACAAACTATTAATTGTGATAATTAAAGCTGGTTATTAGTGACTTCATTGGTGTCTTGTATTTTGTTTTCCACTGTACCGTACGACGATCAGTGAGACCGTCGTAACAGCATTTTATTTTCACTTTCTTAGCATTTACCACATGCTGGGACATCTTCAATACCATTGACTGAATGCTCGGTTGAATGTTTAGCAGTTTTGTTCTTCGTGCCCAACGACGGAGTTGCGACTAGGCAGTCTGGCCCGCAACGCTGGGGGGAAGGGGCAAAATCTTGATCGAAAATTTCATGAAAATTTTGGAATCCTGTGTAACCTACTTGGTTATGTTTATGTTTCAAGATCAAGACATAATGAAAGAAATACACTAGATGTTGGAGACTGCAGCTTTTAGCAAGTGGATAATTTTATCTACCTGGGATCACTGCTAAATGAGGACAATTTGAACAGCGAGGAAATCAAATCAAGGATAGCAAAGGTAAACAGAGTGTATTTTGCCAACCAGAAACTATTGTGCTTTAGGATCCTAAGTCATAATTCTAAACTGAAACTTTATAAAAGCCTTTTAAGACCAGTAATGACTTACGGCTGTGAGACATGGACCATGCGGAAGAAAGATAAAAATGATCTGAGAGGAAAATACTTGGGAGACTTTTTGGGCCAGTAGGATAACAAGATAGCAATTGGCGGATCCGCATGAATCTTCAACTTGATACACTAAAAGGCAGCGAAAACATAGTAAAGTTTATTAAGTCACAGAGAATTAGATGGCTAGGACATGTTTGTAGAATGGAGAAGACCAGAAATACGAGAGCTATCACAGAATGGAAAACCTTGGAGAAACCTTGGATGGTCTAGGCCCAGAGAAAGACCGAGAAAGAGGTGTATGGAGTGTGTTGTGGAGGACCTGCGAACCATGAGCATCAGAGGATGTACGATTGTTGCTGAGAACAGAAGGGAATGGTGTAGAATTGTTGAGGAGGCCAAATGTCATAGAGAGATGTAGAGCCAGAGGAAGAAGAAGAAGACAAGTTACTTGAAATGTGAAAAGATAATAAATTCGACATGAAGTGACTTCCTGGTTGAAACGTATCCAAAACTTATATGAAGAGCTAAGTGAGGAGCGTCTCAACTTCAAAGAATTTGCAAAAACTTTCGGACTGGACTAAAAAGCTCATCATGTTCCAGGAAAGTTCAAAAAGTTCTTGAAATTTATTCGTAAATGAAAATTGTTCTGCATTCTGCCCAACTTACAAGCTGCATTGAGAATGTTTCTTCGTATGATGATTACAATTTCATCTGGCGAAAGGTCTTTTAATGTGCTTAAATAATTATGAATTATCTGAGAAACTCTTTAACGGAAGAGAGAGTTTCAAGCGAGATCAGAAGAAGAATAGAGACAGAAAGAAGTGTAATTGACTACATCGAAGAAACAAGATTGGTGTGGTAAGCCTACAGTGATGTCCGGAGAGCCCAAAACAGGTGGATCAACAAAGTGACGGAATGGAGTCCATTAGGAAGGAGAAAAATGGGAAGACCGAGAAGATCTTGGAGGGACGAAGTGGATGAATCTATGCAACGTATAGGACTTGAGGAAGGACAATGGGAACATAGGGAGAATTGGAAAGCCAGGTTGGACGGCACTAGCTGTAGCAACTCTATTATATACAGCCTAGAGTTTCAAGCTTAGCCAATTTTGCTTCAAACGCTGAACTTGTTCAAAATTTCAAATTCGATTATGTTATTCAAGATTTTGCTCCTTCGAAGTCACGCCGATATTGAATTGTAATAGTTCTTTAACACTGTACAATAATAAGACATTTGAAATGAATAATCCATTGCTAATAAAGATTAATCTAGCAGAATCTTACTTTTAAGAAATACAAGAAATGAACTAATGCATGTAAACTGTAGTTTTAAAAATTTTCACTTTTTGATAAACATTTTCTAGTTTTAGATCTAGATATAATTCAGTCTTTCAAAGTGGACTCTGAGATGTTTCACCCTTCAAGACTGTAGATTTCTATTTATCGATGAATACAGCTTGGTCATCCGCGAAGAGAATGGTTTTCAAGCTTTTGTTTCGGTGGATTTTAATACCGTCAGGGGATTGTTCTTTCCATTTTTTGAGGAGACCATCATGAAATTTTTGCGGTTAATGAAAGGATTAAAGAATACAAAAGAAAATGGATTCAACACATCAATAGAATGGAAGAAAGTAGAATACCGAAGGTGGCGAAAGATTACAACCCTAGAGAAAGAATAAAAGTTGGTAGACCTAAGAAAAGGTGGACTGTGGAATAGGAACAGTACTGTTAGCTGATGATGATGCCCAAAGCTCAAAGCCCAAAACTGTTAAGATGATGATGATGATGATGGTATTTATCGATGAAATATTTAATGCTAAACTATTAGGCCTAAACCAAGTTCTGTGCGGTGTAGTAAGAAAATTACTCTAAATAAAAAGAAATAACAATTTTATATTTGTTTGAGTTTTATTTCTTACTTATTTCTTATGTTGTCTTTAACTTATTGTAAATAGCCATAAAGTGTCCCAAGTTTTTGTTCTCGTATAAAGTTTTAAATTGATCACTGACAATACTTTTTACTGAAGTAAATGCTGAATGCAAAGTCTCAAGGAGACGAGTGATGGAGAACTGTTGATAGTGTGTTAAAATGGGCTAATAAATTTTCCCGTTAAAAAGGGGGCACTTCGGCAATAAACTGCATAGGATCGCAAAATTTTCAGATTCGTCTCTGTTCGCACCCAATACTTTTGTTCTTTGTTTTCTTCTCTCACTGCATCATTTTACTTCTAAATTTATTCTTTCCTGTGTTCAGTATTTTAAATTTATTTTCATGTTTGCTTTCGTCTCTATCTGTGCTTCTAGCGCGTGCGCAGTCAATAACACGCGGAGAGGATCGATCGACGGCCGCAATAAAACACCGGATCGATAGTTCCACTAAACAGGTGATTAAGATTCCAGTAGTGTGCCCGTGACGTGCGCTGCCATAATAGGAGCCCAAACACGGAGCAACCATAAACCAGCCGATAAACACACACGTGCCCACACCCTGAAATACCAAGTGTTTTACATAAAACCTAATGGAATAATAATCTACTGGTATTTATTGTTAACGGTTCGACACTTGACCGAAAACGTTTGTCGCTGTTTAGATACCTTGATCAAGTTGGAAAACAATCAGTAGCAATACCGAATGTAATTATTTAATGATTATTATTAGGATCGTAATTGTAATATTAATTCTTACAATTGTTATTATTTCATAAGTAATTTGATAAACATTGTTTACAATAAGGAATTAAGCTACAAAATTTCAAGTAATTAATTTTGTATGATCGGACCTACACCGTCTTCGCACAGAAGAAGATAAAAAATTTCCGTCATTAGCCTCTGGTTCGTCCATCTCGATTCTCCCATAATCAGTGTGCCCTAATTGTTAATCAATCAAAGGTATGCCTAATTGTTACCTTCCACAAAACCTGACTGTTTGGATAATTAGAAGGATTTATTAGCCAGATAAGATATTATATTTTTAACTACATTTACAGTGGAACTCGCGAATAACGAGCTCGCTTATAACGAGAACTCGGATGTAACGAGCAAAAGTACGAGATTTGTTTGCAATAAACAAAAACAAATCATCATCAGTCAGTGAGTTTTGTATCTCAGTCATGATAATTAAACTCGCTTTTAACGAGTAGGAACGCATTAGACACTTGGTTATAACGAGCATTTTATCGCAGGCTTGTTCATGGGTTAAGGTCTAAAAAAGTTCGTTACAATAGATCATTTTAAATATTCGTCTAAAATCATTAAAGGAATTTAGTGAAACTAATAATGTAAGTGATGAATTCGTGGAATATTTAAATAAATTATAAAACTGTTTTGATATCTACAGATACAAAATTACTAAACAAACAAAAATAGATTACTTTTTGAAGGCTAAAATAAAAATTTTGACCCCTCACATTCTTATTCCCCGCCGCTCTATTATTGTTGGGGGGGGGGGGATATCAACCTGAAAAACGATAGGGAACGATAGTGTAGATTAAAGGTGTGGACACTCATCCCGAGTTTTACGAAATCGTTTGACGTGTTCAAAAGTTATCATAAGACATACCGCAAATAAATAGAAATTAAGGTCCGGGCTATTGAGCCTTGGTCTACTACAGGGGTTTCCAAACTACGGCCCGCGGCAACCCAACCGATGCTGCGTGCAGTTTTTAAACTGATCATAGAAATATATAGATTCAAACATATTTTAATCCTGAGTAGGCCTATCAGTCATTTCTGTGATTCAAAATGAATTGATGATATAAGTTATAAACTAATAATATATAGACATACATTAAGTATGATTATATTTAGTTTATTTTGATTTTGTTATTTTAAAACAGTAAACTTCTTTTAGTTCATTCCAAGTCATTGAGTGATGATTTCAAGGAAATAAAAACTTTGCAAAGCAATGCTTTCAATGTTTGGATCGACCTATGTCTGCGAACAAACGTTTTCAAAAATGAACTTTGTAAAATCAAAGTACTGGCCTAACTTGTCTGACGAACACTTGAAATCCATTCTAGTGATAGGACCATCAAAATTAGACCCAAAATGGACAGACATTGTATGTCAGAAGCAACTCCACACATCCCATACCACACATCGTACATAAGAAAGCAAAGAAATAATAGGCCTACATAAGAAATATCTTTGAATGTTATTTTTTCCTTACTTTTATTTACATTATTTTGAATAAATGAATTTGTTTTTTCTTTGGGATAAGTCTGCTTAATTTTTATTTAAATACCTATTTTATTGGGTTAACTATTTCGTAAACTTAAAAAACATAAGTTTGAAATATATAAATGTGTGTGTGTGTGTGTGTGTGTGTGTGTGTGTGTGTGTGTGTGTGTGTGTGTGTGTGTGTGTGTGTGTGTGTGTGTGTGTGTGTGTGTGTGTGTGTGTGTGTGTGTGTGTGTGTGTGTGTGTGTGTGTGTGTGTGTGTGTGTGTGTGTGTGTGTGTGTGTGTGTGTGTGTGTGTGTGTGTGTGTGTGTGTGTGTGTGTGTGTGTGTTGATGGCCCGCCTGACTTCCAAGGTTTTTTAATTCGGCCCTCAAGTAAAAAAGATTGGAGACTCCTGGTCTACTATAATTTCGATTCTGACGGCTGTCATTACCAGACGTTTCGGCCTCACTTTTGGATGCCATCTTCAGTGAAACACGGTTCGTAATACAGCTGACACGGCGTTCGTCGGTAACCACAGTCAGTTGTATTACAAACCGTCTTTCACTGAATATGGCCTCCAAAAGTGAGGCCGAAACGTCTCATAATAACATCCGACAGAATGTTAATTAGGCCTATAGTAGACCACGGCCCAATAGCCTGAATATTAATTTCAACAATTATGACGCCGGCCGTGAAAGCGTTAGAAATAGAATACCCAAAATAGACAGAGACAGATAGACAGACAGACAAATGCCAAACGGTCGAGTTAAAACCATCAATAAACGGTCAGTAAAATAAAGTTATACGCGTGCGTAGTAAAGAAAGCTTGACGTATGGCGTAAAAGTAAGACCGCCAAAGAGGTATAGCCAAAAAACACTTTGACAGCTCACTATGATGACAAAGTCTCAGCCACGGGATTAGACACACGGCTGTTGTCAGTAACATGTGAGCAGCGACACTTTCGTAGGCATTGGTCGTGTTCTAATTTTTCAACACTACTTTTTCCTAAATCACTCCTAGCAATGTTACCCCATCATTTCTTGAAAACAACAATATAATTTATCCTTTCCGTTGTTGTTCGCTGAAACGGAAACAAAGACTGAAAGACTTTTCCAGTCAGTTTTTATTCTTTTTGTTTTTTTTTTACAAGAGATTTTAGTGGTCCCTCTTGTATTGTCCGGTGTGTTGGTTTTACAAATTGCTCGGAGATGTAGTGCGCTGTGTCCGTGTACGCGTGCGTGCATGCAAATGGTCGGGCGGGGTATGTGTGTGTGTGTGTGTGTGCGTGTGGTACAACACGCTTTTGTTGTTTGCGTTATCTCGACGTCGGCTGTATTTTGGGGTCACTAAGACAATACAATAAAGCGAGTGTGGTCCGATTGGCCACCCCTGACGATGGTGCCACGACAATTTGTTAGGTGACAACGACCTGCCCATAAAATACCCCTGCTCCTCACACTCACCTGCCTCGCGCTAAAACGTTTCATTGATTCTCGTCGTCTCGTTTGATTCGTCGTTTTTGTTTCGTTTTATGCGCATTCCTCGGCCTCACTTCTACACGCCAGAATTAATGTTTGTTTGTAAATAATGTTTTGTGTTTTATTTTTACAATTTAATTTTGTGTATCGCCTGTATATACTGGGGATCCCCATCACCACTCGGTGAATTACAACAACCTCATCACCGTAAAAATCTCCATTTCTCTTGTCGTTCTATCCTACAAGACCCCAAAATTAAATATACAATTCTTTCTCCACTTCCTGCTCAACGTTTTTTCAGTTTTCCAACTGGCATTAGAATTCTATAAAATATATAAGTTTCTACACTTATCCACGATTTCATATTCCATAAAATGATGGTTGTGTAAGGCTATATAGAAGCGAATCTCAGACCGTAAATTGCTGTAGAATTTAGACGGCTGAGATGAGGTCTATAAAGTCAGTTATCGGGATAACAACAAGGGATAGGGATAGAGTTGAAAACTGCTGGAAAACCTAGGAATTCATAAATTAAACGAAAAATCAAATTAATATCTACAGGATAATCTAAAGACTCCAAAAGCCTAAAGTCAAGAAGGCATACAGGAGAGATTTACACTAATCACTGAGTGTGCCTAAGCAGCATGCCTCCAACATTGTGTAATATCTATATTGATGACATGGTTAGAGAGTGGAAATTACGAATGGATTCGGGGAAAAATACTAGAACATACATGAATACGATGCTGATCAAGTAAACATCTAAAACAATGAATGCAAGTTCAGATACCGTTGTTTCAATTACAAGTCTGTTCGAATCACAACATGGAAATTTCTGTGCAGAAGACAAAAACTATGGCATTTGTGTCAAATTTCCGCCAAATTACGGACTAATGTCATATTTCCGCTATCTTGGCTGTGAAATAACCCGTAATGTGACCTATGATGTAGATTAAAAAGTTGGCTAACTCAGATTCAGTCAATGTGTGGCATTCGTTAAGCGTCATCAAGGAAAACAAGGAAAGAGACTTGACTAAAATTTTATAAAGTAATTGCTGTGCCAGTGATGTTCCAAGGTTTTGAAACTTGGATTCCGGCGAAAAAACATCTGAATATGATATATATTCTAGTCTATCTCATCTATTCTACCTATACATATACATATCTCATCGGAGATGAGATTCTTGCGACCTGTCAAATGCTGTATAGGAAAAGACAGACGACCATCCGATGAAGACATTCGTAAAGCGTTGAAAATTATTAATATCTAAGAGCTCGTTGAGAAAAATAAAGAGAGATGGACTGCTCATCTGAATAGGCAGTACACGTTTGGCAGTACAACGGGTTCCGTCTCGTTCGCCCCCCCCCCTTAAATACGCCCCTGCAAATCGCTAATACAACGATACAACGAACCTTGCCAAACCGCTACAAATCACTAATACCAAACGATACTTGCAAAAACACTATAATATTACGATTTATAACAAACCAGCCAGTGCTGCCCTCTAACCGATTGGAAGAAAAGGAAAATTTCCCTTTACTTTTTGACTTTTTCTCTTATATCGCCAGTTAAACCGAAAAACAGAGTTGTCAATAGCGACAACCAGGAAATATTATGGATGAGAAGAAAGGTGAAGGTGTTCAGTTCAGTGAAAAGTGGCCGTCATTCATCCTCCAAACTGATTCTGACGTCTGGAACTCGAACAAGTGTCACGAGGTCAAAGAATCTATCTGACACCGTGTTTGTTTGACTTTGTAATCAGTGTAGACGACTATTAATCAAGCATGACTGTTACATGGTACTATTGACAGATAACCGTTGTATCGCGTAGGAAACGGTCGTTGGTAATTTAACTACGCTACAGAAATACTCGTAGCCTACACTCGAACGTGGTAAGTAATGGGTCTGAATGTTTTTCCCACGAAGTGGCAACACTGTGAGTCAAGAGATTCAACAGCTGATAGCTAGGATGTAGCATTTGTTAGATTTATAAGTTTTTGATTTCATAGCTTTATCGGATCTGACTGTGCCTTAGTTTACGCATATTCGTTTTGTTTCACGTCCCGAAAATAGACCTCAAAAGCCATCATCTTCAACACGGATTAAACCAAAAATGGTTTGTTACGGTCTCAAGGAGATAGACTATAGCTGGCGCTCCAGCGCTTCTTTGGACGTTCCAAACCTCTCCGTCTTTTCGGCTTTCGATTCAATAGTTGTTTGGGGATGCTGCAGTCATCCATTAGGTTAAAATGCTCCAACCATTTTATAGGCTACGATTTTGCGCAATCCTATCCAGTTCCTACTGGATGTAGGGCAATCATAACTTTCACTTCCCTGTATATCTGCACTTCTTCTACGATCTTGGAGTGTATACCCTGCCACGTGCCTGAGAAATCTCTTTTCGGTCGCTTGAGTACTACTGGCTGGGGATATCGTTAAAGTCCAATTCTCAGACCCATAGAGAAGTGTGGGTTGGGCCGTCAGCTTGTAGAACTTCAGCCGTGTTTGTTTACTCGTTGATTTTAGAGTTATTTCTTTTGATTGTATAAAATTAAGTACTGACTCATTGTCAACAATACAATTTTATTCCTTTGAAATTAGTTCCATGGGAAACAAAAAACGCAGGGAGACGTGGACCCCACCGATTTAAACTGTAGTGCAAGCCTACAAACTGTACTGCAAGCCTACAAACGTCAATATCTTTAGCTGGTTCGTCACAATCTTTTTAATATTCTCGACACTCTCAAAATAGTGTACGCGGAATTGGCTTTTGATTTTTTTTTAAATCGTATAAGAAATGCAGGTATATGACAGGAACTGAATATTAAGAGTATACTCGATAGGATTGCCCAATATCGATTGTAATGGTTGGAACATCTTAACCGAATGGATGACTGCCGGATTCCCAAACAACTATTGAATCATAAGCCTAAGGGACGGAGAAGCGGGGGCGTCCAAAGAGTGACCAGCTGTAATCTATCTGCTTGGGACCGAAACAAACCATTTTTGGTTTAATCATTGTAGATGACGATGATGATAATGATGACACGATAAGAAGGAGATGGAGAAATGCGTATTTGTTAACCAATTGTTTTGTTTCCATTTACTCGTGTTTTGCGAAAACTGTACTACTGCTCACTTCCATTGATCATCTGTTACCTTTACTAGTTGTACTTCTTTTGCACCAAACGGTTTTACCTGTTGCATTTTGCTATCACGTATCTTAATATTCATAGACCATATTTTCTGCTCTCGGTTTAGGAAATTGCTCCTGTAGTAAGATAGACAACAGGGAGATGAAACCACTCCATTAAAATTCTTAGTTGAAATGTCAGGAGTAGACAACTAAGACGGGAGTTGTTATAGGTGCCTCAGTAACTGGCGAGGACTTTAGGTCTCAAGTTCTGGCAGACGAAGTGTCTCTCGCTGTCCAACAACATCCTTCTCACACGTATGAAAGTCTCACAAGCAAGTCCACTCATTATAAAATTTTAGCTAGAGGGTGGAATTTGTGCGTAAATCTCATATTATGCACTGCATATAAAACCAAGTCTGTTAGGCCTATAACAATTCCCACCAGAGAGCAATTATTTTTCATACGGTGAATGGATTGCTTTGAAAGGAAAAACGTTGAAGATAGTTTTTACAAAATCATATAATATGGATTTTACTTAGTTTGGTTGTGAACCCTAATATACGCAGTTGAAGACTGGAACATAGAACTATTAATGATAATTTTTCTTCATCTTCGTTCGTCACAACCATTAGACCGTGTGACTCCTTGATCGGCTTGTTTTCTTTTGTACCTGCAATTTTTCGTGTTTCTATGATCTATAAATTTGTTCCGGTAGGTGTTCGTCCTTCGTTCTAAACACGTGCTCTTTTCTCCTCTCGCTATATTTTTTGACATTTAATTCTTCTTACTTTTCTTTCATCCGTGAATAGGCTCCGGTCCTAAAGAAAATATATCCACTTTACCAAAGCTTTCTAGGTCTTCCCGTACTTGGTTGTCCAAAAGGCTTGTACTGCCTCCAGGAGGTCGCGTCCCTTTGACGAATTTTGTTAAGCTCTTATTTTTTAGGCTGTTTTATTTTATTTTATTTTTATTTTTTTTAGTACGCTAATATAGTGGACGATTTTTTTTAAATATACAAACAGGTTTATTACACAGCATTAGGGTATACGTTTGTAATATGAAATATAGGAAAATCGATTGAGTCAATAAGTTGGAAGTTTAACAATGTTTCAATAACGCTTATTTTTATTGTGTTATTACCGTTTACTTTAATGGGACTAATTTCAGGATGTGATCACACGTTTTTCAGCCACTTTAAAGATAGTTATATTGATTAGTCTTAACTTGTTTTCTCTTTTGTATGAAGCCGACCCGACCCCGAACCCCCCCCCCCAAACCTTTTGGTATAGTGTTTAAAAGACAATTTAAAATAAGTGCTCCATTGTCCAAATGCACTGTAGAGAAAACACGAGCAGTAATTTCTTATGTAAACTGAAGGGTGGGGATCTGTACACTTGTGGGGATCTGTAAAACCACAGTACTGTTCTGTACATCTGTGGGGATCTGTACACCTGTACTGCTCTGTACATCTGTGGGGATCTGTAAAACCACAGTACTGTTCGTCAGCCTTTGGTAGACTCATAATTTGAATAACTTCACATACTTCTTCTTCTTCTTCTTCTTCTTCTTCTTCTTCTTCTTCTTCTTCTTCTTCTTCTTCTTCTTCTTCTTCTTCTTCTTCTTCTTCTTCTTCTTCTTCTTCATTTCCTCTTCAAGGATTATGTTATATAAACCTGTCCCGGCACCCATTTCATCCTCGGGACACCAACCTTCTACCAATGGCTTTATAGTTCAGTGCCGCTTTCGGCAATCGATCCTCTGTCATCCTTTGCAGATGTTCCCACCATTGTCTTCTGTAATTGAAATAATTTCATTTATGTCTTTTACTTCAAGTTCTGCTCTGATATCTTCATTCCTTGTTCTATCTTGCAACGTCTAATTTAAAATATTTCGAAGAAACTGCATTTCAGCTCTCTGAATCTTACCGCATTCCTTTTATACGTACTCATACGATGCTCATCTAAAATACTTATTTTAGATGTACAAGAAAACAGAATTAAATGGAATTAACATTTATAAATGGTGGAAGAAAATAGATTACTTTTAAAAGCTACAATGTATAAAGCAAACGGAAGAGAAAACAGGTGGACCAAGAAAAGATGGGAACCATAAATGTTGAGAATATACTGGAAAACTCTACACTCATTCTTAAGTAAGTGTACCTGTCATTGTAGAAGTGAAAGTTTGTATTGTGCGGTGGGAGGTCGAGCTGCCTGGGCGGGGCCTCAACCCGCACACATGCGCGTTTACTGTGAGAGTCTAGAAAAGTAATGTTCTCGAAGTTTTAAATAAAAGGAAAGATCTGGAAGCTGTTTTTCTATATAAATAGAGATGCCCTCGACAAGTTCAGTTCAGTTTTAAATGTGCTCTTGTAATGTGTATTTCGTGTGTCCGTTTTATGCATACTTGCTACTAAACTGTTCCTTCAATAAAGCGTGTGTTTGCTCCTGTACTTAAATTATTCATTATTTTACCCACACCTTAACAGGTTATGGGCCCAGTGGCATTTTAAAATCGGAGTGCAGTGTGTAATTTGAGTGCAAGTATAAAATATTTGTGCAAAAGTGGAACCGAATATAAAAATTGAAAAACTTCCAGACAAAAATAATTGGCATCAATGGCGCTTCGTAGTACGCACATTGATGGAAGAGGATGATGATGTGCTGGATGTTTGCGAAGGACGATTAGCCGAGCCAGCTGCAGGTGCAGAAGATAGTGACGCGTTGTTGGAAAAGTTCAAGAAGGCGGACAAAATTTCCAGAAAGTTAATTGTTACAACAGTGGAGAGAAAGCCTCTCGAACTTATAATGGGTTGTTCTACTGCCAAGGAGATGTGGGACAAATTGAATACGGCATATGATCTAAAATCTGATGAAAATCTGTCGATGATTCAAAAACAATTTTTTGAGTTTAAGTGGACAGAGAGTGAAAGTGTTACGTATAATATTTTAAAAATAGAACAGTTGGCTAGAAAAATGAAAAATCTCGGGGGAAAAATTGAAAAGACTATGGTGATGACTCGTGTTTTAACATCTTTGCCACAAAAGTTTAATCATTTTCACAGTGCTTGGGATTCGGTATCTGACGATAAGAAGAATCTCGAAAATTTGACTGAGCGCTTGATGGCAGAAGAATTTAGATTACAAGAGCAAAAGGAAGTACACGAAGAGACGACAGCGTTGCTAGCTAATCTGAAAATCGGTCATAAGGAACAGAAGAATGACTCTTATAAATATGAGAAGAATGATTTGAAACAAGAGCAGTGTTATAATTGTGGTAGACAAGGTCATTTAAAAAGGGACTGCTTCAGGTGTTATACGTGCAAAAGAAAAGGTCATAAAAGTAACAATTGCTTCATGAATAAGAATAATGGACAGCGAAGATGGTCGAATAATCAAGAAAGAAGTAACTCGTCTTCTGGACAGAAGAAATCAACATCGAGGATAGCACTAATAGGTGACAAAGGCAGCTGTGGCAATCGGGATGATCTCTGGATTGTGGATTCGGGTGTGACGGATCATATGTCGAAGCATCGAGAATGGTTTTCAACGTACGAAGAATATACAACATCAGTCAGTGTAAGAATGGGCAACGGTATGACAATGTCTGCATATGGTAAAGGTAATATTGACTTTGAAACTTATAAAAATAGTGAACAAGTAGAAGGTACTATCTATAATGTATTATGTGTTCCTGATTCAATGTATAATCTGTTTTCTGTTAAATATGCGGGTAAAAGGGTTATAGATTATGAAATAACACATAATGGTACCAGATGTACTTTAAAGCATGGTAATGAAATTCTTGTAACTGGTTCCGAATATGAGCCTGGTAGTTTGCTAAAATTAGACATTCAAACTTTAATTCCAAAAGAATGTAACGTGGTAGAACAAAAGAGTAGATCGAGCATTGCCAACGGTAATGTTTTACAATTATGGCACGAAAAACTTTGACATCAAAATGTAAAACATGTGAAGATTTTTTTGAAAAATCTAAATATAAAATTTACGGATGAAAAATTCTTTTGTGAAGGTTGCGCTTATGGCAAAAATCATAGATTGCATTTTCACAAAAAGATCGATCGTGCCACTAAAACTAGCGAAATAATTTAGACTGACGTTTGTGGTCCTATGGAAGTAGAGTCTCTCGGTAGAAAGTTGTATTTTGTTTCTTTTAAAGACGATTTTCAAGTTATAGAGAAATTCATTTTATTCGAGAAAAATCTGAAGTAATAGAAAAACTAAAATCATTTTGTATCGGGGTTGAGAATCAATTTGCAACAAATATTAAAGAAATTCATTTTGATGGTGGTAAAGAATACGATAATAAAGCTGTGATCTCTTTTTTAAATAGTAAAGGTATAAAATATTCGATTAATGTTCCATATACGCCCGAACAAAATTCAATTGCAGAGCGTGATAACCGAATCATTGTAGAGGCTGCTCGATCAATGTTATATTCAAGTTCAAACTTACCTCTATTCTTATGGGCAGAAGCAATTAATACTGCTGTACATGTAATTAATAGAACAGGCCCAACAAAACAAAATAATAGAACTCCTTATGCGTTATGGAATGGAAAAACAGCTATTGTTGATAGATTTAAAATATTTGGAACCATGTGTTATGTACATATATTTTCAAAAGAAAAGCGTAAGAAACTTGATAAAAAATCGATGAGAGGTTATCTGGTCGGATATCATGAGGATTGTAAAGGTTATCGTGTATATGTTCCGGAAGTGGAACATATAATCTTAGTCATTATAAGTAGAGATGTACTTTTTAAACCTGAAAGACTATTATCTGATTCAATTATTTTGAATTCTTTGAACAATAATAATAAAGAAACTGAAGAAAATGAAATTATAACTCCTAAAAGTAATGAACTTTTACTTAAAAATGAATCAAATGAGTTTGAAGAAAGAGAACCTTTACAATCTTCAAATAGCGATAACAATCAAACTGGACGACAATTGCGCGATAGAACAGAATTAACACCTACAGAATATTATGGATGTCCGATCACGTGTATTGCTGAAAAGTTACCAAAATAAGACATGGGTATTATACGCTGTCCAGGCAGTGAAGGCGGCTGGAGGGTTAGGAGACCCTCACACACACACACACACACTGACAGGCCGCCTAACAATAGACAGGGACAGGCCTTTGACCTGCGCTGCTGTCTTTTTAGTTACAGTCCACTACAATAAATTAAATTTTATTGTCGTGCTTAAACTTTTAATTTTGATTGTTCCATTGAATTCAGACTGTAATTTCATTTAAAATAAGTCCAAACACGAAGTTTTTATGGCGATATTCAAATGTTTTACATTTATTTGTTTATTTTAAACTATTGTTAATTATTGTTAAACTTTAGAACACCATCTAAGCGACTATTATTAAAAATGATGATTATTAAAAACTAAGTTACTGATCATCTTATTTATTTTTCAACTATTTTTCTGTGACACTCCCTTTAATTTTTTTTCCCGATTCACCAATTGTGATACTCGATAAAGAGCAGATTGACGACCCACCTCTTTATTGTTATAATACTGAAAAAATTAATCAACATATGTAACAGATTTTAATATATAGATATAAAGATTATTTTCAAACCTCATATTTTTATTTCAAATAAACAATATATGAAATAATAGTTGTTATACGTTATCGAAATAATTGTTTGTCTTTTTACTAGCACGAACTTTTAAAAATGTTATTTATTATAAAAATATTATATATTATTGTTTTACAGACACACAAAATGAAATGTGATATGTATCTATGTAAATATATTAAAAATTTACTGTCCATGTTATTAAACTTTAACTATAACTTGAGAGGACGAGGTATTTTGATTTTTAATTGTTGTAAATTTGTAAATATTGATAAACTTGTATATAACTTTTAATGCGGCCTTCGGCAGTCTCAAGCCTGCAAAATAAGCATCAGAGTTTTGAACGCAGAGAGAAAGTTAATTTTAAAATTCCGAGTATATACTTAGTTGAATTTTGAGCTCGAGTTTAAAGCCTTGTATAAAAAAAGTAAAGTAGCCTAACTATTTAGAATTAATTTGACGTGTAGTATAAAAATATACTAAAAGTAATGCATCCGCTACGATGAATATACAAAAAGCCAGCGAGATCGGCCGCTGGCAGTTCTCAGTGTCATTTGACGGGCCGATTTAATCGGCCGCTAGCAGTTCCAACAATGAACCATAGGGCCATTTAACCGGCTTCTGGCATCCAAAGGGAGTGTATCAGAAAAATAGTTGAAAAGTAAATTAAATGATCAGAATCTTAGTTTTTAATAATAACATTTTTTTAATAACAGTCGCGTAAATAATTCTCAGAAGTTTAGCAATCACAATATTTCAAAATAAACAAATAAGAGTAAAACATTTGAAAATCGTCGTACAAACTTCGTGTTTGGACTTATTTTAAATGAAATCACAGTCTGAATTAAATGGAACGACCAAAACTGTAAGATTAAGCAGAATAACAAAATTTAATTTATTATAGTAAACTGTATTTAAAAAGACAGAAGCACAGGTCAAGTGCCGTCCCCCGTCTATTGTTAGGCGGCCTGCCAGTGTGCGTGCGTGAGCCAAGGGTCTCCTAACCCTCCAGCCGCCTTCACTGCCTGGACAGCGTATAGTGGAAAAGCCAAAAGATAAAAAGGTGATTAACAATCGTTGGGTTTTTGTGAAGAAGCTCAATCCAGATGGTACAGAACGTTATAAAGCGCGGTTGGTTATTAAAGGTTATTCGCAACAGAAAGTTATATATTATAAAGAAACTTTTAGTCCGGTTGTTCGCTTTGATACAATAAGATTGATACTTAGTATTTATGCTCATGAAAATTTACATATCGGTAAATTTGATATAAAAACGGCCTTCTTATACGGTGACTTAAAGGAAGATATATATATATATATATATATATATGAAACAACCTGAAAGTTTTGATGATGGAAGCTCACGTGTATGTAAATTAACGAAAAGTTTATACGGCTTAAAACAAGCACCAAGATGCTGGACTGAGCACTTCACTAATTTTCTTGTAAATTTAGATTTTTGTCAAAGTACGGGTGACCCATGTTTATACATATATAACAAAAATAATAATAAGATCTTGTTAGCAATTTATGTTGATGATGGACTTATTCCAGCTTCAAATGAAAGTTTTATTGATAAATTGTTAAATGATTTGAGTAAAAAATTTAAAATTACTAGTACTAAAGAAGTTACTAATTATCTTGGAATGGAAATTTGTAGATTGAATGATGGGTCTGTTTTCATTCATCAAAGTACTTTATTAACAAAATCTTAGAAAAGTTTAATATGTCAGAAGCTAATATTGTATCTACGCCAATTGATTGTAATCATGATGAATATTTATCAAAAACTATTGTAAGTAATATACCTTATCGTGAAGCTGTCGGAAATTTGATGTTTTTGCAAATTGTAAGTCGTCCGGACATAAGTTTTGCTGTAAATGTTGTATCTAGAGTTTTAGACAAACCAAGTGTAGCTCATTGGTCAATTGTTAAACGAATTTTACGTTATCTAAAAGGTACGATTGATTTTGGATTACTATATTGTAAGGATGGCAACTTTAAAGCTTATAGTGATGCTGATTATGCTAGCGATACAGTTACACGTAAATCAACTTCTGGCGTAGCTTGTATGTATGCAAATGCTGCAATTATTTGGCGAAGTAAGAAGCAACAATCTGTCTCATTATCAACAACCGAGTCAGAATTTGTAAGTGCAGCATTAGCAACAACTGAAACCAAAATTTGTTTATTTAAGATCTAAACTTGGACTTAAGAGTAAAAATGAATTTTTTTAAATTAATGTGATTGTGAGAATGTAGAGTTTTAGGGAGGGTGTTGAGAATATACTAGAAAACTCTACATTCATTCGTAAGTAAGTGTACCTGTCATTGTAGAAGTGAAAGTTTGTATTGTGCGGTGGGAGGTCGAGCTGCCTGGGCGGGACCTCAACCCGCACACATCCGCGTTTACTGTGAGAGTCTAGAAAAGTAATGTTCTCGAAAGTTTTAAATAAAAAGAAAGATCTGGAAACTGTTTTTCTATATAAACAGAGATGCCCTCGACAAGTTCGGTTCAGTTTTAAATGTGCTCTTGTAATGTGTATTTCGTGTGTCCGTTTTGTGTATATTTGCTACTAAACTGTTCCTTCAATAAAACGTGTGTTTGCTCCTGTACTTAAATTATTCATTATTTTTACCCATACCTTAACAGTAAAGGTCAGCAATGGCTACAACGCAAAGTGGAGATGATGATGATGATAATGATTTTGCTTCCTGTACACGCTCGACCTCATACGGACAACAGCAAAATGCCGCCCAACAACGTCTTCAAGATCTTGGGTTTCGACCGGCTGAGACTTTGTTACTTTGTATATTAGAAAGGATGATAAGATACAATAAGATCCCTTGTCTTATCTTATCCCTGATTTATTCTTACTGAACAATAAAACGCAGAGGAAGACACTGCTAAATTTCTATAAGGTCGTGGCTGTGCCGACTTTAATGTATGAATCAGAAACATGGACTCTCCTGCAAAAAAGATATTTAAAAAACACAGGCCTCGGAAATGAAATTTTTAAGAGCAGTTAAGGGTTGTAGTGTGAGAGATCATCTACGAAACGACAACATAATGAAGGTCTGAAGTTACAGTCGGTTCTGGATAGAATAAAGAAATAAAAGCAGAATTGGAAGTCCATGTGGGACGCATGGTAGACACGCGTATTCCTAAACAAGCGTTTGAATATAGGCCAGTGGGAACGAAAGATCGTAGAAGACCCTAGAAAAAAATGGTCAAAGACTCTGTGAAGACGGAAAGTGCTATAGCCGAAAACATGTAGTGAAGAAGAAGGAGAAAAAGAAGATCCCTTGTATGAAGTAGATGGCAAAACTGTTTCCAGAAGTAGTGGACACTAGTCTGGAATAGTTTTAGCTTACCAAAAATTGCATGAAGGCAATCACGTTCTTCCATGTCCTGAACTCTGGTGACGGAATGTTGACATGAAAGTCCGTAGCAATTAAGGAATGGAGAATTGAATAAAACACAAAAAAAGGCCTAACCTCTTAGCGGCCTTATTGCGTGTAACTCCTCAGTGTCAAGTTGTCAGGAGAAAATGGAAGAATATACTCGAAACGAGAACAAACGTGAGACGAAAAGAAACAAGATTCTTTCGGAGTAGAGGACACAAAGTAAAAGATATAAGAAAGAATAGAAACGAGAGGTAGGCAAAGTAAGTTCAGTCAGTGTAAGTGTATGATGGAGTTGTAAATCAGTATATGGTTAGTTGGACCGCAATAAACGGACTGTCTGACGTGGAATTGAGGCCGTTAAAATTCCAACCGACACTATAAAATAACAATAACATCAATACAAATTTATTTCATTGCCGGTCGTCCGGGTCGGTTGTTGCTGTTCAATGTGTTTATATTCGGTGGCAATAAATGGACGGGCCTCACGTTCGAGTCCCGTTTATAACACGGTCTACCTACATAATTGGCGGGCGCAGGCCCGAGGCCACCGTACAGCTTAACAAGAGTTTTTTTGTTACTTTTGTTGATTGCCAAAGAGAGAAAAAGAAAAGAAATACAAAAACAGTTTATTTATGCCATTTAGAATCATGTGAAACTGTTAAACGTTTGTATATATCCACTTTTATTCTGCTTCCTGCGACCATAGTCGGGAAATTTTGTTGGTGGCCATATTGTAAAGTGGTCTTGATGATCGGCTTCAGTTTCATATCTTTGTAGTCTGTAGTCTTAAACCTGAACTCATTTTGTATTTTCCTCTAAAACGTTGGGTGTTGAGCCAGGGAAAGAAATAATAAGCTACATGCTTCAAAGTTGCAGGAAAAACGTGAAAATTTACGAAGATGAATCTTCTTCTTCTTCTTCTTCTTCTTCTTCTTCTTCTTCTTCTTCTTCTTCTTCTTCTTCTACTGGCGTTATATCTCAGTATGGGTTTTAGACTCTTCAACAGTTTTTCTCCATTTAGCCCTCTCGCTACATAGTCTTCTCCATCCTCTTATTCCTCAGATCCTCCTCCTCAACATCCTCGATCCCTCCCTCCCTTGCCCTTTCTCTTGATCTCCTACCTACTCATCTGTATTCTAGAATTTTTCTGAGAACTCTATGTTGTTCCGTCCTCATTGTGTGTACCAGCCAGACTACCCTTCTACTCTTCATAAACCTTACTATGTCAGTTTCGTTAATCAGATTACTTATTTCTTGATTCCTTCGTATTCTCCAACAGCCGTTGTTAGGCAAAACTAGAATGCCTATAACGTTACTCAACGTTACATACGGTATAAAGTTCTGTCAGCTGTAGCCTAATAGGCCTATACCAGGGTCTCCAAACTACGGCCCGCGAAGGGTTATTGTCCGGCCCGCGGCAACCCTTTAAATAGATCGTCAAAATACGTCAAATATTATAACATTTTATTAAATAACTAAACAAGAAATAAGTTCAGTAAAATTTATAATATTTTGTACAAGTGTTTTGTAAAATCAAAGTACACGGCTAACTTGTCAGACGAACACTTAAAATTCATTGTAGTGATAGGAGTATCAAAATTTGACCCAAAATGGACAGACATTATATGTCAAGCAACTCCGCACATCCCATACGTACATAAGAAAGCCAAAAAAATAATAAATAAGAAATATTTTTGAATGTTATTTTTTCCTTACTTTTATTTACATTATTTTGAATAAATTAATTTGTTTTCTTTGGCTGTCTGCTTAATTTTTATTTAAATACTTATTTTATTGACTTGATTATTTCGTAAACTTAAAAAAAAGTAAGTTTACAATACATACATTTATGTGTGTGTGTGTGTGTGTGTGTGTGTGTGTGTGTGTGTGTGTGTGTGTGTGTGTGTGTGTGTGTGTGTGTGTGTGTGTGTGTGTGTGTGTGTGTGTGTGTGTGTGTGTGTGTGTGTGTGTGTGTGTGTGTGTGTGTGTGTGTGTGTGTGTGTGTGTGTGTGTGTGTGTGTGTGTGTGTGTGTGTGTGTGTGTGTGTGTGTGTGTGTGTGTGTGTGTGTGTGTGTGTGTGTGTGTAATGTTGTGATGTTATTCAATTTGTTTCTTCTGCAAGTAGTGTAATTTCGTATTTTCTTTTAACACCTGACGCACGTTTCACGATGTTAGTAAAAGTTCCTGGAACACTGTCTTAGAATCCTTCTTCATCTGCTTCATTGTTTAGGTTCATGGTTAAAACACGAGGCAAAATTATGTAATGCAAGTATTTTTTGATCAAGATGAATCAATTTTTTGGCATAATGTCATGGAAAATACGCAATTTCTGTTTTTCATTTTCCTGGATATTTCCTTCTGATTGCATCTCTATTTTAAACTATTCCTTGCCAATTTGTTCCTAAACTGTTCCTTCTTGCCAATATTTTAAACTATTCCTTGACATACATCTTCACTACACACTATTTTCCAAAATATACATTAAAAGAAACTATACGATACAGAGATATATTGCAGTAGGCCTACGTGATACGCAGCGTTTTTATTTATTCTCCATCAAACAAAATTATTTCAATATAGAAAAATTAATACACAGACTGAAACATGTTCTCATGATTACTGACTTTTCTCTCTCTCTCTCTGTGTGTGTGTGTGTGTGTGTGTGTGTGTGTGTGTGTGTGTGTGTGTGTGTGTGTGTGTGTGTGTGTGTGTGTGTGTGTGTGTGTGTGTGTGTGTGTGTGTGTGTGTGTGTGTGTGTGTGTGTGTGTGTGTGTGTGTGTGTGTGTGTGTGTGTGTGTGTGTGTGTGTGTGTGTGTGTGTGTGTGTGTGTGTGTGTGTGTGTGTGTGTGTGTGTTGGCCAGCCTGACTTCCAAGATTTATCGATTCGGCCATCAAGTGAAAACTTTTGGAGACCCCTATCCTATACAGTAGGCTGATAGAATATGCAATAGGAATATCAACGTGGATTCCTACCAAGCTGCTGCACTAGCCGCTAAAAAATTATCAATACGGAACGATATTGATACAATCGGCGCATCTGTATAAGATCCGAATAGCATGCAAAAATCTGTATGAATGTAGAAATGCCAGAAAGGGAGAAATGAAAAAAATTAAAGAAAGACATTTCACCCAAGACCAGCTGAAGCAAAGTGAGAATCCAGCCAGGGCACATCGGGTTTCCCAAACCCCGCATCCACAACGTGTGGAACCTTAATGAAAGGAATTAATTCAGTTTGGAACTGAAAATGTTCAGTAAGAAGCAAGCTATAGGGGTCTACGCATGGGAAGGAAAACCTGAACTTCAGACACACCAGATTAGTTGAGATCAGTTGTGATGTGTGTGGCCTCCGGAGATCCCTAAGAATTTCCAGACAGGATGGAATTTTTCAAATGAATAAATTAGAGGAAAGATGGGAATAGAGGGAACTTTATTTCAGGATATTGAAAGGAACTAGTTGATTTTGTATGACCACGACGAGGGAATGGGGGGAAGGGGATAAGAGACTTTCAAAGGTCGTGCAACGGGCTTCTACCTATCGTCAGAAGAGGAAATCATGGAAAGGAGGCATATTAAGAGCCATGTCTCTACGAGATCTCCTGGATGGGACGTTAGATGATAGTAATAGTACCGAGTGGATGTTAGGTATCGGATAACGTAGAAGGACCGGTGTGTGCGTGTGTGTGTTGATGTGTTGTTCTATTCCTACTATTTTACAATTCTTTGCCTTGAGGTAATGAACACAAGAATCAGGGGTTTTTCTTTATTGTCATTGTTGCTTGCGTTGTGTTGAATCAATTTGGTTGATATTTCACACGTCAATTGGAAGCCTGACGTTATAGTATGGTCGTAAATGATCTGTATTGTAAGAGCGCGGGATTTTATGGTAACGCCAAGAACACAGGTAGGCTCCAGTTTGTTTCGAGAGTTGTAAAACTTTTAATGTTTTCGTGACTACAGTGTCATAGGTACCACATTCTGTTTACCTCCCAGTGTGTGTGTGTGTGTGTGTGTGTGTGTGTGTGTGTGTGTGTGTGTGTGTGTGTGTGTGTGTGTGTGTGTGTGTGTGTGTGTGTGTGTGTGTGTGTGTGTGTGTGTGTGTGTGTGTGTGTGTGTGTGTGTGTGTGTGTGTGTGTGTGTGTGTGTGTGTTTTACGAGGTGAGGTGAAAAATTTTTATTTATACCTTCTGTAAGTTTGTTATTGTCACTACGCCCATCAGCCATTCTTAATAACATAATTACCCCACAAGAAGACAATGTCTACACTGGACTTGGACTTCACTTGTACAGAAAGTTAAACTGGAGGACGCACATAGGCATATTTTCAAAATGAAGGAAGACTGAACATACACTAATAACTCTCTGAACTGCAGAACTCGCTCATTACTTTGAATTAAATATATTTATTACGCGATAAAGATAAATTTCAATATTAAATATTTTTTCAAATATCAGCAAAGTTTCGAGAAACCCGATTACCCTGCTATTCTTTTGTAATTAAACTACGTTTGTAAAATAGGCAATAATAAAACAAACATTAATAAAATTTCCAACTACTAGGCTACATTGAGTTTTTAATTAATTTAGTAACCATAATGGCTAAATAACAAATAATTTAATCCTATCTTTATATACCTATAAATATATATATAAAGATGTATAAAGATATCTTTTTATCTATATATCTTATTTTGTAAATTTACATATGTGTTTCGATAGTCATCCAACTATCATAAGATATAAATTAATAAATTCTAAAATTTGTTAAATCAATTGCTCAGAACAGCTGTTTTATATGTAGACTAAATTTAATGTTTTAAATTTATATATATATATAGCCCCATATAAAATATATTATATAATTAATTGTAAAATATAATATAAATATTTATTATTTTATAAATTAGTAATTTTGAAAATATTATCATTTTTGTAGTAATCTGAGCATACATTAATCTACTTGGATTACTATCGAAATATATGTAAAATTACGAAATAATAAAAAAATATATTCTACTAAAATGTTTTATTATTATTAAAATATAAAGAATATAAATACAAGAAAAATATGGCATATATGAATATATATGCCCGTGTTTTCACGGTGAATATCTGTTGTAGCAGGTTTTGTAGTGAGTACATCTGTGTATGTGATTTTTATATTTCGTTCCGACGTTTCGTTTCGTAATCCCGGAAAATTTGCAATGTATATTTGTGTGTGTGCGCGCGCGCGTGTGTATGTATACGGGCGCGCAACAGTTTTTTCTCTTGTTAGCTGTTTATGCAACAGCTTCTCATATTACCACCATGTAGCTATCTCATATTAGTAGACTGTGTGTTTCTAGGTTATGTGATAATTTAGTAAATTTAGGAGACAACATTGTTTCCTGTAGTTTACTACGGATGGTAAAAAAGAACTGTTATTATGTTACAACTTGCATTGATGAGTTGTTTTATATCGTCAGCGTGTTTTCAATAATCGGTCGTTGAAAACTTGTACACAAAAGTGTTGTAAGACATAAATACAAAAAATTAGCGTCACTTCTCTAACGACTGGCGCTCTCTGCTCACATTGGAGGGACAAAGAGGAGTAGTTCACACAACATCCAATAAACAGCAAGAAAAACATCGGTGTCTCATATTGCTAATATATATCATATTCCTACCTTCTCCTCTATACTTGAAAGTATCTAGTCAAAAGATTGAGGGGGCACGGGCACGTGAAGAGGACGGACGGGAGGTGGCCTGAACAAATAATCGAATGAACTGCCCTACACAGAAGAGAAAGAGACAGACCAAAGAAGAGTTGGAACATCGCTTTAGAAAGCAGAGTATTGGAGTATAACGAATGGACGGACCGTAATCGTTGGAAGCGAGAGGCTGCGCCAGAGGTAAAGAAAACTTGCATGTGATGATCCTTACTGTACAATTATTTCAACTTTTTCGTGTTTACTTGCTGAACTGCTACTTGTCATGTTCCGAACGAGGCCTTTCAGTGTTTCCATCCTTTTCAAGTCCTAAACCACGACGACAATATACAATGGATTACATAGTAGCCTATAGTAGCCTTACGGAAGACATGCGTTACTGGACAATCTCTCTCAAACATTTTTATATTACACCTATTGCAAATGGTCTTTATTGTTTGAGAGGATGCGCCGTTGAACGTTATATTTTTTATTTTTAGTTATTTATACATTTTTTATCCTAATTAACTACATTTTTAGTAATGGAATATCCATAATTAAATAATAATATAACAATTTAGGATTTGCAATCTCGTACATACGTAAAAAAAAACCCAGATTTGTGAGCATTATTGTCCTCTTCTAAAACCTTTTATAACTTCTGTATTTTTTATACAATGTTAAGAAATATGGTATCATTTTAATCGCGAGACTTACCTTATATTGTCTCTTTTATAATAGTCACTCTCCGTCCACTCAGTTGATACATATTATAATAATATTATTTTTTTTAATTAAACGGCTTGTTTATTTTCCAACTTTTATTAAACACATATTATCGGTCATATGTCTATACTAATACAACAAAATTATCTAACCTGTACGTGTAAAACATGGTAAGAATTTCGGCCATGTAGCTTGCGTAGTTTTTTAGTTATAACAGTGTGTCTCTAAAAAATACTAATAAAATTAAATTTTCGGGTATTCACCGAAATATCATAATATCATAAGATGTATCTTCTTGCTATATTTCATCTTCTTTCACTTTCATTTTTCCCACTTTTATATATTTTAAAGAAATTATTTTAATAACTTAGTTCAGGTTAGGTTGAATATCAAGAGAATACACATAACATGAAAATAATCCAGTAAAAAACTAAAATTGCACAGTTGGGCTCTAATATAGTCTAATAATAATGACTATGAAAAGCTATACAGTTAGATAAATTTCGTCAGAACAGTAATTGTAAAGTACAAAAATGTAACTGTTATAGAAATGCATGTCATCCAGCAGATTAGCAGTGTCGCTAGGTAATATCAGCTGATACGGTTTTACTTTCAATATATTCATTATTCTTATACAATTTTTAAAAATTAAAATCTTTACTGCTTTAATAAATTGTGTACAACTAAATGTGTAAAGTATATTTGCGTGTATACAATACTCAAGACAGCGCTTATGAATCTGTTTTTGAGATCACGTGATGTTCTTTAAAAACCAACAAAATCGAAGAAATGTCATTCCAATTTGCTTCAAATTACACATTCCATGTTCAGAAAAACATGGAGAACAAAATGACATAAAATTAAGAAATGTCAAAATCTCCATCACAAAAACAAATGAAATGGCATTTCGAGGTAAGGAGCCAATAAGAACAAAAATAATGATTAGTGCTCGAATTCTAGAACAGGTGAGGTACTTTAATTATTTGGGAAATGATATTGGCTACGATAGAAATTATGATATCATCTAAACTTGACCGTGTAAGGAATGAGACCATAAGAGAAGACTTACAAGTTTTCAACTTGAATGGAAAATTACAAGAATACAAACAACGGTGGAAATAACACTTAGAAAGAATGCTAGATTCCAGACTGGCAAAACAAGTCTGGAAATACAAACCTATAGGACACAGCTGTGTGGGCAGAGCCAGGAAGAGACGGCTGGAGGATCTATGAAGGTGGTAGTGGCAGCACCTTGCGTATGCCTTGATTTGAAGATGACGATGAAATGTTGGGAAAAATCCAACTTTCAGTGGCGGACCCCCTTGACAGACTACTACAGTAAATAAAGATTCAATGAAAGACTGTGGCGATAATTTTCCCTCACATCTGTTTAACTTTAACATCTGTTAAACTATCCGTAATGAAGTAACAGAGTTTATATAAAATATCTGATATCAATGGAAGTCTGATAACACGTTGTAAGGAATTCTAACTGTAACGTCATTGTCGGACGTTTCGGAAGTTGAGATACTGTTAACTGTCATAAAAGTAGCGTGAAAACAGTAAAGGTTGGCTTATTAGAAAGCAGTTCTTTTCTAGTGAAATAGTCGAGGGAACAGTCAGTGACCCCGGGCCCGTGAAATCAGAGCTTTGGACACAGCTGTCACAACAGCACGAGTTATACGGTTCAGTACAAAGGCCCAGCAGACCACAAAAGGCCGGCCGGGATGACGACACTACGACTCAAAGTTATTTACGATCTAGCTGACGTGCCAACGAATGTGTCCGCGCGAAATTCTGAAAACCGTTTTAAATCTCCCTTCGTCGTGAGTTCTTTCTCCGATTTATAAAATCGGTTCCGTCAAATTCACGACGTTTTGTGTGAGGTAATATTATTTTGCAGACGCGTGGATTGTTAATAGGACCAGGTGTTCCAATTTTCTTTTCCAATCGGAGGAGTTAAAAAAAATAATAATAAACACTTTGTGAATGCGCAGGAACCCCGTGCTCCTGCTAACGTGGGACTCCCCAGATATCAGTTTGCCCACAAAAAACTTTCACCTTGAACATATACCTTGATTGTGCTAACCCTGTGGGTACACTGCCAGGCGTTGAATGGCGGTGTTATGTCTAAACCGAAGTTCTTATTCTGATATGACGGGTTCTTCAGGAATAACGTGTAAGCATTGCATCGTTGTGTCACTGGTTATGCTAGCAACTCCTTTGTAGCCCTTACAACGGAGATTCTTAATCAAGATTGCAGCAAAGTCACACACTGTATTCCACCTACCCTTTGATGCCACCGCATATCCTACAACAGTAGTGAGACTCTATGTTTGATGTGTGAATAGTGCGAGAGAAGTCTTCCTCGCTCCAATATCTGGGCTGTAGTGTATCTTACATTACAAACAGTGATGTGGAACTGCACAAGTTCAACCATATGTTCGGGACCGTGAGGAGAATTCTAAAATCGGCACGTAAAGAAACACGCCTGACGTTCTACGAGGTGATGGCCACGCCCACATTTCTCTATGCTCAGAGAATTGGACTTTACCGAAGTCCCAGGCCAGTCGTATTCAAGCGGCCGAAATTATATTTCTCGGGGACGTGGCAAGATACAGGCTACTCTCCAAGATCCCAAAAGAAATGTCGATGTAGGGCAGGAGCTGGATATTGTGAGTATATTTGAGAGAATTGCCCAGTGTCGGCAAAATGGTTGGAACGTCCTAACCGAATGGATGACTGCAGTATCCCCAAACAACTATGAAATTATAAGGCGAAATGACGGAGAGGTGTGGGACGTCCGAAGAAGCGTCTGAGTGACCAGCTGTAGTGGGAACAAACCGTTTTGGATCCTATCCTTGCTGGAGATGATTATTATCTATTAAACAAAACATACAAAGTATACGCTGAAGGCTGACTGTCGTTCCAATAATGTTACATTTATTACGCATCTTCTTTATACTTATCAGCTGCATACTATACGGTGCAGGTATAACAAGGAAGCTTCAATAATAAAATGTATGTTTAGAAGAGAGCTGTGACAATCATAACCATAAATATTCGCAGTTCATATAGCCTATGCTAACAGCTATTAAAACATTCATAGGCGTAATTGAAGAATATTCAAAACAGATTTGAAGGAGTGTCTAAGTAGATAAAACAGAATGTCTGGTAGAAAGAAGAATGCTCAAATTGTGTAACACCAAATAGTTTACCTTTTTACGAGATCCAACAGTCACCCTGGATAAGTTCAAATATAAAATGTTATCAAAGTAAGACGGATACTCAGTCTAAAGACCTACTTCGTGTGCGTGTTAAACATTCAGCATTAAGACTGTACTGCGTGGTGTTGATCAGTTACTGGATTTACTGGACTGATGATTACTGATTGTTTACAATTACAATTGCTGGACTGATGAGGTGGTATTTTTCATTTAGAGATAGATCGGTTAAGAAATCGAGCCACTCCTTGACTGGCTCATTATAAGACATCAACCCAAAAACACCGAGCAGTGACGTGTCGCTCTTTTAGGTGCTGATCCTTTTAGTCACTGTGACTTCTTCTTCTTCTTCTTCTTCTTCTTCTTCTTCTTCTTCTTCTTCTTCTTCTTCTTCTTCTTCTTCTTCTTTAACTTCCTTGTTAGGATTCTGGCTTGTTCTATAACAACAGTCCTACATGCTGTCACTCCACCTCTTCCTTGGCCGACCGATGCTCCTCTTGGTGTTTGGTTGGCTATCTCTTGCTTTTTTCACTAGCCTTGTGTCATCCATTCTTGATACGTGTTCATTCCATATCCTTCTTCTTTCCGGAATCCAAGCATTAATATCTGTTACATTACACGTTTTACACTATTGTTTGGCAACCTATCGGACCTTGTCTTTCCTAGTACCCTCCGTAATATAGTCATTTCTATAGTTTGCCGTTTTAATTGAGCTGTTGCTGTATCTGGCTTGGTCTCTGATGCATAGGATATTACTGGACGTATTGTGCTTTTGTAAACCCTATTTTTTGCTTCTTATGTGAAGTATCAATTATTATACGGTTACGATATTAATTGATGACTCGTTCGGCACTTGGTGAAACATATTAATACAAAGGTTTTGTAAAATATATAAAAACACTTGGTAAGTTTCACAAATTTTTTTATACATCTAATGCAGGTTTTGCAGATCATTGCTTACAACACAATCACTTCATAGACACAAAAAACATAACACTACTCCACAACATACAAAAAGGTAAAAAAATGGATTTGTTAGAAATTTTAGAAATTAAAAAAGCAATAAAAAATAACAAAAATTTAACCAATGAACAGACTGAATTTTGTGTATCCCCTTTATTAAAATCTGTTATTTAGTTTAGTTTATTTTATATTACTTTGATTGTTCATCATTATTTTAAATTTTGCATTCATTTTATATTTAGTTCAGTTAATTTTATATTTTGCATTCATGATTGTATTTAGTTTTTAAAGACACTTGACCTTCCCTTGTCTCTTGCTCACCCCCCTCGCCATCACAACACAGATGTTCCAGATACGCCCTAAACAGACGTTCACCACCTACACTCCACTAACATCCTGTGTTCAGTAATTTCATTCACTCGCCTCTTTGACAATGGCTTAGATAGTCGAAAAAGCTGTCAGAGTTAATTAAAAAATTTTTGAAACTTACCAAGTGTTTTTATATATTTTACAAAACCTTTGTATTATACGGTTAATCATGCATCCAGCAATTCTTCTTGCTTTCATCAATTGATGTTCTATTTCTAGTTAATTGTAAAGTATTTTAGTTAGCATTTTAAATAGCGTTGTTTAATTAAACATAAGTAAATTGTAGTCGTATCCAAGCGGCTAAAACGGGATTTCTCAGGCACGTGGCAGCGTATACTCTCCATGATCATAGAAGAAACACAGATATATGGCAGGACCTGAATACTATGAGTATACTCGACAGGATTGCCCAGTATCGGCTGTATTGGTGGATGCCGAATGCAAGAAAGACTGCCGCGACCCCAAACAACTATGGAACTATAAGCCGAAGGGGGCGGAGAGGTGTGGGACGTCCGAGGAAGCCATGGACTGGCCAGCTCTAGCCTATACCTTGCCTGTTTGAGACCGGAACGAATCATGCTTGGTTTAACCTTAATCCTTGCAGATGATGACGACGACGATGATGATGATAAATAAATTGTAGCCTATTTCCAGCGGACAGCGATGACGCCGACTACAGCGATGACGATAATGATGGTGGTGGTGGTGGTGATGATGATGATGATGTATGCGTGCGCATGGTTGTGTGAAGTAGACCAATACTTCATAAGTACGAGACTTCCTGGAAGTTGAGTTGTCAAACATGCATTAATGCTTTGTGACCGAATAGAGTATGGAACCGCGTTAGTCGTAAATACTGTATTACACTGACAAATCGCCGACAGAGAGCAGCACTTCCTACACGCCTACACATTTATGCTACGTCTAAAACAGTGGCTTCCAACTTCGAAGCGCTCGAGGGTCCACAGTGCCTAACGCCGTCAGGATCCTAACGACAGGCCGCATAGTGAGCGATCAATTTTCGACAATTAACGTAAAAAATAAAACATACACTATTAAAACGTAAAATAGGTAAAAAGAGGTGATTTGCACATTTAACGATATCTTACAACGTCTCTTTATTGATACCAGTACAATCTTTATTATTTTAATGATATAATAATGAAGACGTAAGAAAGGTATTAAAACTGTATATTTATATAACTTTCCACCTAAAAAACTGAAGTCGATCTGCTAAAGCAAGAATGACTGCACCAGCTGAGATTTTGCTAATCTCTGTAGGTGAAACAAACAACTATCTGTGAGGCGGCTTCTGCTGTGGTTCTTGACCAACTCCATTGTAGACAGGGATGAAATAGTCCACAGCATGGTGCAGTAGTGCAAGTCGCACCACTGGAATTTTTGGGAGGGATTTTTCAAGGTGATTTTTGTTTTTATAGAAATATATAGGCCTAAATATATGCAAAAAATAAATTGTGTTTCAAAATTTAGTAGATATTTTATTTTATTACTAAGCCTTCCCTGCCATTAATATTCATCTTTTTCCGTTCATAATCCCTTGTTGGAAATAGAAGTTACAAGAATTTAAACCAGTTGCGTAACCAGTAGCCCTTACAAGCGTCGTAAATCAAACAAATCATTGAAGAAAAAGAATGCAATTAATAAATCGAGTTAGATTATCTTGATAATGCCTAATGTACTACTAATTATGTTAGGCCAGGTTTGTCCAGGCTTTTACATTTCTCATAATTTAGTTATTGATTAGGCATACTAGAAAACATTTTGGTATTGATAAAAAGAATAACATTAGTTTTTTGATTCCAATAATTGCTTAAATGGCTTTAGATATACAAATATTTTTGGATAAAGCCCTAAGATCTACCGTTAACTGGTGGAGGGGGTAATTCCATACACCCGTAGTGATCCCCCCTACCCACGAACTCAAATTGGGAGATTTCAGAATAATTGGGAGGAATTGCACAATAAATTGCACATCCCCTGATTGTAGAGAACACGCTTTCACAGATGCATGTTCTTCCAAACGTTACGAACCAAGAGAAACATCGCACAAGCGCGTCTGTTATGTCTGGCCGATGAATGAAAGGAAATAATCTGAGTCTTGTAATATGATGAGAATAAAAGAGAACTAGAGAAAATGCATAGGCATAGGTATTTCATTGAACAAATAATGTAAAATCTACTCTACGTTTATTGGTGAATCAGTGAAACATTTTATAAAGGGCTAGATCGTTCTCTGTTAAAATAATACTTTATTACCCATTTACGTATTAAAGGCGTAACCTTAGACCTTGATCTTCAAGGTTTGAACCAAGGATGGTTTGTTCCGGTCTCAAAGAGGCAAGGTATAGACTAGAGCTGGTCAGTCCATCGCTTCCTCGGACCACACCATTCCGTCCCCTCGGCTTATAGTTCCATAGTTATTTGGGAATGCAGCAGTCATCCATTCGGCAAAGATTTTCTCACCAATTCAACCGATACTGGGCAATCCTGTCAAGTATACTCTTAATATTCAGTTCCTGCCGTATATCTGTGTTCTTTCTATGTTCATAGAGAGTATAGCCTGCCACGTGCCAGAGAAATCTCATTTCAGCTGCTTGGATACGACTGGCCTGGCCTTTTGTTAAAGTCCAATTCTTAGACCACTAAAGAAGTGTGGGAAAGGCGATCACCTTGTAGAATTTTAGGGCTGTTCCTTTACTTGCTTTCTTAAGGGTTCGCCTAATGCTCCCTCACATAAGGTTGAACTTACTCAACTTATTCACCACGTCGTTGCTTGTAGGCCTAATATAAGACATACTGTAGCCTAGGTATTCAAAGTTGCTGACTTGTTCCAAGAGAGTACCACCTATAACATTTTTGGCCGTACGGGATCAGTTCCACGAAAAACCATCACCTTGGTCTTAGATGTGGATATTTGTAATCCAGAGTCTTTACAGATTCTATTTAAAGTAAATTACGTATTAACGTAAATAGAGTAATTAATAATTTATTTTTCCAGTAACGTAGTCATGAGGGGGACGAACCGACCCGCAGGGTCGAAAAATTTAAAGAGTAATTTTGTTAATATCTGTGAGGATGTTTTATTATTTTTTTCGGCCGTGTATGCTAATATAGGGGTAACTCTTCTTTAAATATATAAACAGGTTTATTACATAGAATTTGCGTAGGCCTATACGTTTCAAATATAGGAAAATCAATTTAGTCAGTATCTTCTAAACAGTGTTTCAATAACGCGTATTTTTACTGTGTTATTACCGTTTACTTTAATGAGATTGATTTCAGGATGTTATCACACGTTTTTCAGCCAAAATAGTAACGTTTATTTGTCGTAAACTGTTTCTTTTTCTTCTGTATGAAGCTGTACTCGACCGCACCCCTCTCCTCAAGGCCAAATTCTAGATACGCCACTGTAGTTTTCCAAAATTATGGACGCGGGCTGCCAGTTGGAAATCACTGGTCTAAAAATATAGGACTCACAGTGCTGCGAAAGGTTGCTGTCTAACAATTAAAATGGAAATAAACATACCATAATAATAGTTTATTTTAACTATTAAAATAAACCAGAACCGTGTGTTTCAGACGGTGCATTATACCTTGCATAAAGCAAAAGCAGATTACACTTAACAGGCAATTTAACGTACGTATATTTCGTATATAACGTATATTTAACGTACAATCCAACATGTGGAGAGAATGCCAAAAGAGAGAAAGCCCAAGCAAGTGCTGAACGGAAATATGGAAGGAACAAGAAGAAAGGGCAGACCCAGAAGGCGATGGATACATGAGATGGAGGAAGACTTAAGAAGAATGGGCGTACTAAACTGGAGGAACGTTGCAACAGAGAGAGAGAGAACTGGAGGCGAGTGGTGGCGGAAGCCAAGGTTCATCGCGGCCTGTAGAGGTCCGGATGAAGAAGAAGAAGTATGTTTCAGAAAAACAGATACTCCTCAGTCAAACAAACCGTATCTCAAACAAATAAACCGTTTATTCCAAATGGCCAAGAAGTCTCACATAGTTTGATACAGGCACCACAGGCCGAAGTCCGTTCAGAAGAATGTAAAGAAGTGTGTGTTTGACAAAGGAAAATATGCTGCCAACGATATTTAACGCAAAACGTAATTGTGCTTTCTGTAATTATGCGACTTAATTAAATACGAAAATTTGATATCGGTGAATTAATTGTTCTATTCCTCTTTACACATTCTGTTCAATATTTTAAAATATCGGTATGAAGAACCATACATGACTACCATGTTCTAAGATTTATATTTAAAATCATTTACTTGAATTCGGTTCGATAATTTCTAAAAAAATATCAAAAGTATTTTCACTGTTTATAGATATTTTTGTATTATGGGGTAGTCGTTTAATGTAATGTTATTTTCGAGTCACTTTATCTATAAAAATTAGGTAGGCTACTTTATTCTTATAAAGAAACTGAACTACGCAGATAATCATCCCTCCTCCTCGACCGATCCCCACCATTGATGATATTTACACTTTCATATAGTAAGAGTTTCATCATATGTAATTTCTAAGGTACCTTATCCTTCAAAATTAAATATTCGTACTTTACTTGATTTCAGCAAAGAAATTTTCAAAAAATCACCCCTCCCCCTTCAACTACCCACTGTATTTATAATTATCTCATTTACCATTTTACAGTAGATTAATATGACTTTATTTTCGGGGCATTTATTTATTAAAATTAAGTACTTTACTCTTGTTAAAACGCAAAACGATGTAGGTAAACTACCTCTCCCTCCTAACCGAACAACCTGGTTGCCTGGCAACGGAATTATTTTATTTTTAACAATTACCATTATTTGAAAAGGTTTAAATGAATTCTTAAGTACTTTTGTTAAAACGTAAAACGTTGCAGGTAAACTACCCCTTTCCCCTTAACCGATTTCAACAAAATCAAAAGGCCTTGAGTCCTCTAAAACTCGGAGACATATGTAAAAAATTATTTGATTCTGTTTGAATTTTCGTGCAGTTAACGTTCGCCATAGAAAAAATTCTACACACAGACACTTTTCGGAAAATGACTTTTCTTCATGTTTTGGTACAATCAGAATCAGCCCTTATCTCGAACACGATTTTTTCGCGTTCACAATACTTCCATTTCCTTACGAAACGTGGAAGTAAAAATGATTGAAAATTTATTATAAACAGACGTGTGATAGGAGATACCATGCTCACGAATGGTTTCCTGCGAAAATTGCTTCGAACTCCTATCATATAAGTGAATATATAGGCCTACTACTTATTAATAAAGATTTATTTTACTTATAATATTATATTTTATTTAAAATTGAAAGATTTATATTTGAAGATAGCCTACATTTAAACATGTAAAACTATTAATAGTAGACCTAATATTTAATAGTTTTCAAGTACTAAAAATTATATGCTTACTAAATTTTCAGCTTGGTTTTTCTAAAAAACGTCTTTTTTTAGTTTACGCCTCTTTATTCCATAAAACTCGTCATATTCCATGGACTTTATTTGATTCCTGCTTAAAGTGAAATGTAACTGTTTCGTGTCTTGTACGCTTCTCCTATTAAATCCAGATTAAATCCCGATTACTCTGGAACGTAGCCTACTTGAGCGCGCTTACTCGATAGGGTTTTCGTTACAATATTTTGTACAAGAAATTAGTACAAAACAGTTACAAATTTTTGATTTAGAGTATTTATTTATTATTAGCGGGGATCCTACATTCTATCCCGCATCCCTCATTTCGATCGCCATTTCTCCCTATCTTTCCAGTCATCGTCTTCAATAGCTCGATCTCTCATGCTTTTCCTAATTCCTGTTCTCCATTGTGTTGTCAGTTTTCCTTTTCTTCTCCTGTTTTGTGGTGTGTAAGTCAATGCTTTCTTTGGTCATCGCTTCTCCTCCATCCTCATTACGTGACCATACCATAGCAACTGTCTGGATTCTGTTCTTTCTGCTGTTGTAAATATGCGCCCTGTTTTCCTTCTTATCTTCGTTTCTAACATGTTGCATTCTAGAAATATTACACGCTCTTCTTAAGAAGTCCATTTCCACAGTTTCTATCATCTTTTTCTCTTTATCTGAAAGTTGCCAGCACTCGCAACCATAAGTTAAAATGGGCTCCACAATAGTTCTGTACATTGTCAGTTTTGTTTGAAGTTTCATTTTTCTCGACCAAAGTAATGAGTTTAGCAAACGAATAGCCTTTTTTACCTGTTGTATCCTATTTTTGATGTCATTCTTTGTTTTTGAGTATCTAAAATTAAAATTTTCTGCAAATACTGAAGACATTTAGCACTTAGTATACAATTTTGTGAAATTTAGTTCTTTTATTACTTCTATTCATTTAACGGAAGTTTATAAACTGAGAGTAAGTTGAATTGTTAGCCGTTGTAACTAAGTGCCTGCTAATCGGAATTAAAGTGAGATGATTAAGGTATGACACAATAGGACAACGAAATTATGTTTTACTCTGTGGTCTGATATTTACATTCAACTGTAATCAAATTAAAACTCTGCTTCTCATAACTGTAAATTAAATATTGCAAAACATTGGTTTCTGACAAAAGTAGATACAGTAAGCTAACCCGTATAACCTACACCTACCTATCTACACACTCACAAACTGAAAATTCACTTTAGATTTAGTAATTAAATATTTTAGGAACTTTACTTCAGAAGAAGCTATATAAGATTAGACGACGTTGACTGGAGGGATAAAAATAAACATATACAGGTGTCATTGATACTGCAGATAAGAATATGTGATAATTGTGAAAACGTCAAATATATGGGAGTTCCTTAGAGTTTCTTCTAAAAATGTACTACAGTTACAAAGGAAAAATTATTATTATACATAACAAAAATTTATTGTATTTACATAACAGATTATGGTGGAGTTCTTTAAATATCTTGGAAGATTGATAAGTGAAGATATGTCCTGCACTCGTGAAATTAGAGGAAGAATTTCTGTAGAGAAAGAGGCATTTAATGGGAAGAAAAGACTGCTGTGTGGCAAAATTAATAAGAATTTAAGAAAAAGGTTGACCAAATGTTATGTGTGGAGCGTTGCTTTATATGGTGCAGAGACATGGACACTGAGGAAGGAGGATGAGAAAAGATTAGAAGTATTTGAGATGTGGGTTTGGTGAGCAATGGAAAAAGTGAGGTGGTTGATAAGTAAGGAATGATGAAGTTCTAAGAAGAATAGAGGAAGAGAGAAGAATCCTGAAGGTAATAGAAAATAGGAAAAGGAATTGGTTAGGTCATTGTTTAAGAAGAGACTGCTTGCTTACAACTGCCATGGAGGGTGACATAGAAGGAGAAAAAAGGAAAGGGCGTAGAAGTTAATAGATAGCATTAAAATCAGAGGGTGTTACGAAGAAACGAAAAGACTGGCATGCGATAGAACATCATGGAGAGCTTTTACCATTTGAAGACCTGCCTTTGGGCAGAACACCAAATACATAACAGATTAGAAAATTTTTCTTAATATTATAAATTTTAAAGCCCCAGTAATGAAATTACAGAAATATTGTTTAGTGTTCCTATCCGTATTTTGTATTTCTGCTACACTTGTTCCGTCTTTTGTAACTACAACATCAAGGTAGGTTTATTTGTATGAATTGACCCCTTCACAATTCGCCGTTCAAACAATATATCTTTGTATGTAATTCCGACAAAAATATATTCAGACTTATCGTTAAACCCCAGTTCTTGTATTCTTCGTCTAACATCCTAACAGACGGCAAGCTCATATTCAGCTACAATAATTTGATCGAAAATTTTAAGTGTAAAAGATTTTAGGAAGATATTCCTACAAATAAAGGTGTCAGACAAGTGTGCTCTATTTCACCTACACTTTTTAATATCTACAAGGACGACATTTTTCGGCGGTGGACGGCTAAAGTTGACTCGGGAATATCACTTCAGCGAAATATTCACGTGAATGCATTACTTTATGCAGATGACAAGGTAATGATACAGAAAACAGAAGACCAGTTACAGCGGCCGATATTTACGTTCAATAGCATTCATACAAGACTATGGGCTACAGATCTCTGCTACAAAATCTAAAACGATCGCATTTTAGGGCTGGTATACTATAAGAACTGAGATAGTCGTGAATAATCAGATTTTGGTTCATGTTAGTCATTTAATTACCTGGGTTGTAATATCTCATATGGAACTGATATTGATTGGGATAGTAGGCTAACAAAATTTAGACGCATCTGTGGAACGATTCATGGGTACCTGAAAAATAAAACACGGAAGGATACCCGAATGAAATTTTATAAAACTGTGGCTGTCCCCACATTCCTGTATCCTAGTGAGACATGGACTTTTTGTAAAAGGGGCGTGCAGAGGATTCTGGCAGCCGAAATGAAATTTTTAAGAGGGGCTCAAGGTTGTTCTCTCTTGGATCGGAGAAGGATCGAGGATATTAAACGCGATTTAAACAATGTATCATTGCACCAGAAGGAGATGGTGTGAACACTTGAATCGTATGCCTGATATCCGTCTACCTGTGGTCTTGGGTTATCACCCTACTGGGAAGAGAGGTGTCGGTAGAGCGAGGAGGAGATGGGTTCCGGAACGGGTCTAAGACCTACTCCTTGGAGTGGTGATGGTGACGATGAAAGATTTTTACAGATGCAGGGTTGCTGTCCCTACCTCCAACTACCAAACTGAGGCTCCCAATCTTTTAGAGAAGACTTGAAATTTTAATTAACTTGAAATTAAAATTTGATTGTAAAAAGTGTCTGTGAAGTCTTCTTAAAACTCAGAATAATTATTAAGCAATGGGAAGGAGCTAATAAAATATAAATTGAAAAAAATCGTTTAACGTAATGTATTCTACGCTGTTTTCTATCTCCAGAAAAATATTGGTTTTTTATTTGTGAAAAAAGTTGGTAACCGTAAGCCACAGATTCTTTTTAAGTCTGTAACATAGGTTAGGTAACTTCCCTTCTGTCTGAGTTCACCAACCTTATGGTCGGTGACTCAAGCCCAATAAACAAAGAAAAAGACAAAAAATTAGAAAGTTTCGAAAGAGGCGTTGAACTTGCGGACGGCAATTCGGTTACAGACAAGTAGTGCAGCATATATTGTACGCTCTAATGTATTGTGGGTATTGTGTCTGCGGCAACAAGGGCCGTTGCTGGGTCGACGAACCGTTTCCTGCTAAGAAGGGTTCCTGCGTGGGAAGAGAAATCAGCAGTTTACGGAAACAATTGCGGATATTGTTTCCGTAACTAACCGTGAACTACCGGGTTGCTCTTCCTTGCCCACAACAATGACAGTATACCGTTCAACGCCCTCCGCTAAGCGTGTTACTGACCCTGTTGACAATTGTTGTGACAAGTGAAATACAACCCTCAACCCCCTAAACCTGTCAAAACGTTACCAAAATATTTAAGCGCTGTTTTGTGTATTAAAACCTTTAGTTGTTGTAAACAATACACGGACGCACAGCGTTAAATCACACTCGAACAAAAAATGTTTCCACCCTTTCTTCTTCTTCTTAGCAAACTTTCTCTTTGTTTTTATGTAGTTACCTCTTTGCATCCATCGTGTCGCTCTCTCCTGGTCTTGTTTCCTGAGACCTTTCAAACGTTTCCCACGTAAAGAACTAATTAACATACATTTAATAAACACAACATTATTAACAATAATTGTTACTTAAGCGTATATTTTTTCATTTTATTTTTATATTAGAATTATGAGCAATATCATTTTATTAATTTTAATGTTAATACCAGATTAGCACTAGGTTAGTACTTATTAATACTTTGCCCATGTGGGGTAAATCGAAACCGGTTTGGTAAACAAAACTTTGTATTTTTTACAATTGAGTCCGTTGGCTCATGTTTTTCTTTACAACTAAAAAATTTATATTCAGACTCACGAAGACTATATAACAGCTTACCTGAAAAGCTAGGCCGATGTGACAATTTGTCATATATAATTGAAGTCCACATTCTTTACAGGTTTTTTTAGACAGAGTGCTGTGACAAATTATTTGAGAATAAATTGTCTATTATTGCGTTTCCATAGAGATCACAAGACTCGAATTATTTCTGTTTAAATCATTCACAATAAGGATTTGTACACTTTACTATAAGTAAAGTTTTAGTGTGTGTAAGGTATATTTCAAAAATGTATTTAAATATGAATCAAGCTTAAATGTAGTCTCTTATATATTGCTGTAAAGAAAATATCTTGTATCTTCATTTTTCAATATAAAATTATATGTGAACAAAATTTGTTTCTTTCCGAATCGACTGAAGTCGAACGAAATAAATAAACGAAAGTTCTTCCGTTCTAACGTAATGTACATATGATTTGAAAAAGGATGTACATATTGGGTGAATTTGATGTTAGTTTTAGGTTCCTGTATGATATCTGGGAAAGTCTTCTGATGTGGGATCTCTTCTACTTTTATAGCAGACAACCAAGATAAATCCTCCTTGTAGGGTTACTATTTAGCCCCCTGTAGAACAGAATCTCCATAAACTTCAAAAAATTCGATGATAACAGTTTCTCAATCTGTCGAATTTGTAGCATTGTGATTTTGGGACTCTAGTAGGAAGTTCATTGATCAGTTAATCAAGAACGGGAAGGTACAAAAATATTACAAAAATATTTTTCCACAGAATGTTATTGTATGTTAAATTATTTTAATCCAGCTTGCTATTTATTTCTGTTCCCATTTCAATGCCTTATCTTCAGACGTTATGTCCTATTTTAGGTGCCCAATACTGTTATCTCTTACTCGTGCAGGATTGCTACTGTGGTTTTTACTAACTTTATGGCGTTCAACACGTCCACACACTCTGCTTGTAACTTTCGAGACAAAGGTAATGTTATCCCAAAGTTAGCTAAGACAACTACATTAAGAAGAAACTAAGGTTACACTTGTTACACGAGGTTACATTAAAATTAAACAAGCTTACACTTTGAAGAAAGAAGCCTGCATCAGTTCCTTTACTGAGAGACGGCTAACTTGTATTTAATAAACATAAGGTAGGATGCAGCAAAACAAAGATTAATTTGATACAATTATTCACAATTATAATTTCTTACCTTCGACTAAGGGGTTTACGAACTGTTAACAAATCTGTAGGCCTACAGGTTTAGTAAAATCCCGGTTACGTCTTTCAAATACAATTAAATCCTTCTTTCCTTTTGCATAGATCCTCTTTCATTGAGCCTGTGAATTTAGTTTGTTAAGAATATTGTTAAAATAGAGCAAGTAGATTAATTCAATTTCCTAAGTAACCATGTCTCATACAAGTATTAAACAGATGTAGGCAAAAAGATAGAACAATCCGACTACATAAATAGTACAGTATATATAGAAACCTGAAGGCCTTATGAAAGTATGGTTATCGCGAGTGCCTTATATAGCAGTATAACATGGACACTCGCAGGAACAAATGATAAAAGTCTCAAAAAGGTAAACTTCTGCAGAGAGTCGGAGGTTACACAAGGAGATGTAGAATGAGGAATACAGAAATAAGGCTGCAATTAGGCCTACATCTTATTTCCAGATACAGCTTACGTCCAAATTACATCTTAAGCAATAAGCTTAAGTGGCCAAATTAGAGAGTACAGGAATAAATGGGAACAACATTTACAAAGAATGAGCACTCAGAGGATGCCAAAGATTATGTATGGATATCAACCGCAGGGACAGAGATCCCTCGGAAGACCAAAAATGAGGTGGAATGATCAGGTAGCAACAGCCTGTTAGCCTAATGCTTGGTTGAAAGAAGAATAAAATGACTAACCGAAACTATCATAATTAAGCTATTTGTAGAAGTAATTTTATCCAATGTATTTATGAGCCGCTTGGGGGAGAGGGGCAACTCCACTGTAAGTTATGCAATTAATCTTACATAGCTTAGTTACCAGGTTTTTGTTCAAACGACCTGTTGCTGTGATTGTCAGTAGTAAATCTACCTGTTACTTTAACAGGCTGCAATTTGTGAACCTTTTTACATGCATTGTCAAGCACAGCATATCTTATTATCTTCTCCCTTTATTGGTGTTAAGTTAGGAAAGTTCCAGAAGATCTGTGGGACAATCAATCGTAGTTTTTAGAAACAAGGTAACGAACTAAAAAGTTATGGCGGTCCCTGTAGTGTTCTATGGGTGTGAGTTATAGACGACTACCAACAAACAAGACAGTAAAATAAAGGCCTCGGAAATGGCATACTTAAGAAGAGTTAAAAGGTGTTCGAAAACTGATCGTGTAAAGAATGAGGCCATAAGAGAAGAATTACAAGTTTTCAACTTGAATGTCAGACTGAAAGATTATAAACAATGGTGGGAAAAAGACTTAGAAGGAATGTCAACTTCAACGCTGGCCAGACAAGTCTGGAAATACAAACGTGTAGGATACAAGTGTGTGTGTAGTCCCAGGAAGAGATTGGTGAGACCCAGGATCTTTGAAGGCGGAACAGGCAGCATTTTGAAGATGATAAACATAATGATAACTTCTCCTTTTTAACTTGCTATTGCTATTATGAGCGACATCAATGAGCCAAGCTTTGTTGGTGTTTAGATTGTACATTACTAAGCCTATTATATCCGCTGTATTTACAACATCTGTTCAGTTCATTACTGTGTACATTAGAGTCACAGACGAAGACAATGGGAGTAGCGATGAGGCGATAATAGGTCAACTGCTCCATTAAACAATTTATATAGACTAAAGCCATTTACATTACAGTATACATTTACTAATCAAGTTAATTCCATTGTTGCGTAAAGTTGTATATGTTTAGAAAGAAGTTATATACCGTATAGAACTTACAATACTATACTATCACGCATACACACACGGGCGCGGGTAAATACATGACTTTACCTTGGGCATGTTTGCATAATAATTCTGCATCTCAGTGAGTCAGAGGTATGTTAACGAATAATGGATTTATTTTTTGATGTAAACATTGTAAGAACATGACATTGTTATTATTATTATTATTATTATTATTATTATTATTATTATACGAGTTATTATTATTATACTCGTGTATATTATATATTACATTATACTCGTATTTATTTTATTTATATTTTTTACTTTATAACTTACAAAATAGAAAGGAAAAAGCTGGAAGCAATGGAAATGTGGGTCTGGATGAGAACGACGAAGACGAGTTGGATGTTTAAGAAAAATAATGAGCAAATCCTCGCACGAAGATAGATCACTTTTTAAAGTGACTGGAAGAAGAAGAGCAAAATTGGTCGGGCACGTGTTACGACACTATCAATTCTTAAGTAACATTTCTGAAGGAAAGGTGTTGTGGTGGAAAACCAAGAGGACGACCAGAGCAGCGTTCTTTAAACACATGGGAAAGGAGATGAATTTCCTATCGTACTGCGATTTAAAGAGAACAATGATGGAGAGAGAGACGTGGCTAACTCGACAAGGCATGGCCTTTAGATGATGATGATGATGATGATATAATTAACAATTTATAGGCCTATGGAAACGTTATTAACGAAAGACTTGGTGGTTCTGTCTCGGGTATTTTACTTCTCGACCAACAAGCAGGATTTCATACGATCTTGCATTAATGACGTATTCTCTTTGACAATATTGACTGAGAAAAGAGAGGAATATAATTTTGAGAAACACCTTGCCTACATTGACAACGACAAAGCGTTCGATAGAGTTAACAGATCAATTCTGTGAGACATTATGGGTGCAAGAGAGGTTATCCTAAACATATTGTAGGCGTTATAAAGGTGCTATTGCACAAGGATAATAGGCCTATTGTCTATAGGAGAGAATTTGATAAAAGAGATTTACATTAATCAGGGACTGGACCAAGGCTGTAGCATGTTTCCAGCACTGTTTAATGTCTATGTTGATAACACAGAGAGTGGAAATTACAAGTTGCTCCGGGAATAAAAATAAATTATAGAATATACATGAATACAATGCTGTTAGCGGATGACTAAGTAATAAACCAAAACGATGAGTGCGAGTTCTAGAGATCAATGTTCCAATTACAGTAAGTCTGTTCAAATTACAATATGAAAATTTCTGTACAGAAAACAAGAACTACGGGATTTATGGGCAAATACCCCTTGCAAACTTAGCTCTTATTGGATAATGAGAGTATAGACTAGGTGTCACATTTTCGCCATCTTGGCTATGAAACCACTTATGATATTGTTCATGAAATCCGGGCTGTTTGGCCGTGGTCCATGGCTTATAACAAAACCAAACGTTTCGGCAGCCACTGAGCCAAACTTTTTTATACCACTGATGATGGCAGCCAGTGTTGCTGCCGAAACGTTTGGTTTTGTTATAAGCCATGGACCACGGCCAAACAGCCCGCATATCAAGAACAATTCATCTGATACCGGCCGTGAAAGCCTGAGGAATATTTCACTTATGATATTGATCAGGAGTTGGCTAAGTTTCAGTCAACAAGTTTCCGCTATTTTGGCTGTGACTTCACTTATGATGTGGCTTTTGATGTTGATCAAAAGTTTCAGTCAATATGTGGCACAATTCGTCGAGTGTAATCGAGAAAAACAAGGAAAGAGGCTCGAGGCTCTGGCAGTGTTATTGTTTGGTTCTGAAACTTGGAATAGGATAAAAGATTCCTTGGAATGGGAGATGAGATTCTTGCGATCTGTTAATTACTGCGTTGTTCTGTCTTGATTTCGCTGTTGTATAGATGAATTTCTTGTTACATACGTTTCTGGTCAAGTGTAATGATCTTTCCAGTTTAAAAATTCTCATTCGTTCTAATAAAAAAACGTACGTTTTTATTAAATTACTGATTCAGTATACTTAACGGGCCACATGAAAATATATCTCAAACCCCCACATGAATATCACAGCTCTAAGCTACTCTGTAATTTTCTTTTTACCGATGAAGTGTTTGCGAGGATCGGTCAGAAAAGTATAACACAAATTTTAAATTGTTTGTACCGACGTTTCGACAATATTTATAGTCACCATCAGGACCTGTGTAAGAATACAGGAGAAAATATCAAACACAACAGATCAATTATTTGAGTGAACGTGTTTGTGTATATGAGTGTGTGTGTGGGGGGGCGCGTATGCGTATGTGTGTATCCGTGTATATGTGAAGGGATTGAAACAGTTTGTTTTACATGATCAAAATAATTACATTATTACATATATTGTTTTCCTTAAATACAACGAGAAAATTATAATATCACAGAACATAATTTAAACAATATTACAATTTAAATTACTCACAATGTAATGGTATTTGTAATTAATTATCAAAGCAGTAATCAGCAATTAGTGCAATAATACTATTGTATAAAAAATGATACATTACAATTGGTACAGAATACATTTATACATATACTGTACATGTCAACATATGACATAATACAACATATTATAGTCTGTTACGTGAGGTGTGACAAGGGGCCTATCTGCCGGTTTTGAGTCAGTGTCCATGTAACTTTTTATTCCTTTTTCTATCGCTTCCTAAAAGGTTCTATAACAACGTACGGGTACGGGCAACGTATCGGGTTTTGGCCCGATCTCACCCATAAAGAGTAGAAAACTACCCCTAAAGGGTTGAAAATATGAAATGACGCGAGGATGCATTTTGAAGCCCTGAAATTAGGTTTGAGCCCCCAGGTGGTCTAGTGGCTAGCGCGGGCGCTTGATGCGCTCGTGGTCCCGGGTTCAATTCCCGGCGGAGGCTCCGTACGGCGTGCACTCAGCGTCGTGCGGGCGAACTGAGTAGGCGCTGAGTAACAGCGCCGCCTCCTGGCTGTGAATACCGCAACTAGCGGCTGGTGGCGCGTTGTACTAGCCATGCAACCGTCACATTGCACACAACAGCCGCGCGGTACGCCTTGGTCCTTTCAGGGACTGTTGAGCGGAGGTTTGGTTGGTTGGAAATTAGGTTTAGGTACTTATAGGTTTTTTGTGGTGTCGATTACAATTCTGACATCCAAAATTATACTCTACCCAAAGAGTAGTTTTTAAAGGGTTGATTAGACTAGAATCAGGGGATGTAAGTATTAAACTTCGCGACAATGCCGGTCAAAGCCTCGAAAGTGAGTATCTATATGTTTTTTGGGGGTGCTGATTACGATTGTGACGTTAAGGGATACATCCGACGCAAGGGTTGGACTTTAAAGGGTTGAAAACCATCCCTAAAGGTTTGAAAATATGAAACAACGTGAGGAAATTGAAGTCCTGAAATTGGGTACCTACAGGTTTTTATGGGTGCTGATTACGATTTTGATGTCAAGGGATACTACAACGCGTGGGTAGGACTCAAAAGGGTTGAAACATATTTAACAAAAAATAGAAGTTGGAAATCAAAGTTCGAAAGAGCGAATAAAATGAATAATTTAGAAAAAATGTAAATAACATAAAAGAAAAAAAAAGGGATGTCTGGGCTTGAACTGACTTGAGGTTCATCCATTGTTGATCAAACAATGATAAAGCAACTGTTTAATAATGAAAACATTCTTATATTACACAGATAAATGATAATACCATGTTATTACCATCTTTTATAATTATTTAATTCTCAAATAAGAACTAAAGACTGGTAGTCTCACTATAGGCAGTAAATAATACAGGTATTCTGGAAATAAAGTATATATAATTTTATATAACACTGCGATAAGTTTAAAATACATAACATGTAAATAAAAAGAATTGAAATACCTAATAATCAGATATACTTATTCATACAGATTTTAATTTATATAATGAAAATACCATGTTACAAAGGCTAGAAAATAAAAATATGTATTCAAATAAAATTACTGCCTCATTTTATATCATAACTTTATCTAAAAACTTACGTGCTTAAAAATATTCAATAGTGTTTATCAGAAACTGTTGTTCCACTGTAATGCAAATGATACAGGCTAAACAAGCTACTGATTGTTGTGTTTTATACACAGTGCCACAGAATCACATACACATACTACACGAAGTTTATTTAATTACAAATTTTCTTTCTACAGTCCCATTAATTTCCACTACAATTACTTAAACATCACAACATTAATAATATTTAACAAAATATTACAACCCTTGCACAATAACAAACAACTCCGATGCTCAGCTGATGCTCCAAAAAAAGTGTCAGCTGTAAGCAGTGAGGATCAGGTAGCGCATCAGGGCTCTTCTGAACTCTGCTAGAGGACCTGTGTTTTTAGCTGTCATAATTCAAAATTCAGTCAAAAAAAAATATATTTCATCCATGCTTCTAAAATTTAATCAAAGTAAAGTCAGAGAGATCAATCTTGAAACGCACATAGCATTTATAGATTTTAAGAAGGCGTTTGACAAAGTAAATAGACAAAAGCTGTGGGAAATTATGAATATAAGAGGGTACCCTCGACACTTGATCCAGGCATTGAAAGGACTATATAAACGAGCAGAAATAGTGATAAATACGGGACGAAGTATAAGCACAGAGCTAGTAACAACACAGGGTGTGCGACAGGGTTGTAGCATATCTCCAACTTCGTTTAATATATACATAGATCACATAATCAGGATATGGAAGGAAGAAGTTCGTGGAGGTATTAAAATAAAAACAGCAACACCACTTTAAATTCGTTACTTTTTGCAGATGATTTAGCAATATTTCAAACGACTGAAGATGGCCAGCAAAGATCGGTGTACACATTAGAAACCATAACTAACGAATATTCCCTAGAAATATCGGCACAGAAAACTAAAATTATGGCATTTAAAGGGAAGAATCCAGTACGCTAAAAAATAATGGTCTATGGACATCCTGTAGAACAAGTATCACATTTTTGCTATTTAGGATCGGATGTCGCTATCTAAAATGACATGATATAGAAAGAAAAGTTCAGAGATTTGAATACATAGGGGGCACGATAAATAGAACGTTGGGAAATAAAACGCGTAAGGAGACAAGATTAAAGTTATATAAAACCATGGTTGTCCCAATTCTGACGTACGGCAGTGAGACCTGGGTTCCTTCAAAGCTAGATAGATAAAAGATTCAGGCAGCTGAAATGCGCTTTCTGAGAAGAGTTACGGGCTGTACACGATTAGACAGAATACGTAATGACGACGTCCGGAATGCGCTAAACATCTACAATTTGAATCATCGAATAGATGATTACAAACGGAAATGGCGGGAACACATCGACCGCATGGACAAATGTAGAGTACCACAACAAATAAGATCTTATAAACCAACGGGCAAGCGTAACGTTGGAAGACCTTTTTCAGGATGGGACCAACTATGACCATTGTGGAGACGGAACAGGCATTTCTGCCTATACCATGAAGTGTAGAAGAAGAACAAGAAAAGTTAAACCATAAACATTAGGGCTAAGATTATTTTATTCAATTAAATATTCGATTGATATAACGAATCAGCAGTACGGACAGTGACAAATTGCAAGAGATACCCTTTTGTTTACAATAAACGTTAAAAAAATAATAATGATACTTAATTTTATTGTCAATTTGAAAAAAATTCAGTTTAGTATAAATTAATAGGCTCTCAGGATCGCACCCGAATATATAACGTAAAATCTAACAGTTGGGGCGCGTTTACATTTTTAGTCATAACTCGGTAAATTTTTAAGAAACAAATTTCAAACAAAATGCAGTTTGTAGGAAATTTAAAGAGCTACAACTTTTGTTGTATACACTATAGTCGAAAAACCTACTGTACACTAGACATTTTTCGTCTAGAAGTCAAAACGTTTTTACAAGATGTCGGCAAAATACACCTTTCAACTGCCGTAATTCATATCAAATTTTAGTCCTAAAGGAATGAAAGAAAACTTAAACATTTTTGTTTTTTTGTAAGCTTCATTTTTTATCCATATCAATTTTTCGATAAAACGCATCGTTACTGAGATATTTAATAATAAGGGTGAACTTTGGCAAAAATCAAAAACCTTGAATTTTCTTACGCGTTACTGTACAGAAATTTGAGGACATTGCTAATATAATATACAATCAAAAACTATAGTACTCGGTTTAGTATGCATATTTGAAACAATGGCGGACGTCCCTTTTTAAATTTCTTTGAAAAAATTTTCAGAAATTATGATGTTTTCCTACATAACTTAGTTATTTTTTACTTCCATATTCCTTAAGGAATGGAAGTATGGTGATGGCAAAAAAAAATCGTGTTCGAGATTATTGCAGATTCTGATTCTACTACACTCAAAACATGAAAAAAAGTCGTTTTCCGAAAAGTGTCTGTGTGTGTGTCTGTGTGTCTATCTGTCTGTGTGTCTGTCTGTAGATTTTTTTCTATGGCAAACGATAACTGCCGCAAATTCAAACAGAATCAAATAATTTTTTGCATACAGCCCTGATTTGTAGAGTACTCAAGACCTATTGTTTTTTGGTGAAGATCGGTTGAGGGAAAGGGGTAGTTTACCTGCAACGGTTTTTTTTTATCAAGGGAAATTTTTTTTTTTGGCAAACGATAACAGCCGCAAATTCAAACAGAATCAAATAATGTTTCGCATACAGCCCTGAATTGTAGAGTTCTCAAGACCTATTGTTTTTGGTGAAGATCGGTTAAGGGAAAGGGGTAGTTTACCTGTAACGTTTTATGTTTTAACAAGGGTATTTCCTATGGCAAACGATAACAGCCGCAAATTCAAACAGAATCAAAAGATTATTTGCATACAGCCCTAAATTGTAGAGTTCTCAAGACCTATTGTTTTTGGTGAAGATCGGTTAAGGGAAAGGGGTAGTTTACCTACAACGTTTTTTTAACAAGTGTATTTTCTATGGCAAACGATAACAGCCGCAAGTTCAAACAGAATCAAATAATTTTCTGCATACAGCCCTGATTTGTAGAGTACTCAAGACCTATTGTTTTTGGTGAAGATCGGTTGAGGGGAAGGGGTAGTTTACCGGCAACATTTTTTTTCTATGGAAAACGATAACTGCCGCAAATTCAAACAGAATCAAATAATGTTTTGCATACATCCCTGAATTGTAGAGGTCTCAAGGACTTTCGATTTTGGTGAAGATCGGTTAAGGGAAAGGGGTAGTTTACCTGCAACCTTTTACGTTTTAACAAGAGTAAAGTACTTGAAAATTTATTTAAACTTTTTGAAACAATGGCAATTGTTTAAAATAAAATAATTTTGTTGCCAGGTAACAAAAATAAAGTCATTTTGATTATAAAATATAAATATTTACAACAAGAAAAGAATTTTCAGTTTTCAAAATTTAAATATATTTTTATAAAACAATGGGTTCTTCATTGAGGTGGGGACCATGTCACTCACTCCATCTCAAGCCTCTCCCATTTTGCAGAAAAAGAGGACCCTGTCAAGGCTGATACTTTGACGACAGTGACAGGGCTTTCCACCAAATTCAGCAGAGTGACAGGTAGGCCCAACTCTGATTGGCTCCTCAGATTTCCCCAGCGTTAGTAGGTTCTATGAAAATATTTTATTTCAAAAATGATTTTAAATATAAATCTTAGATATGTTTTATAAATCTCATGTTGTATGTTTTAACATGGGTAATTTTTTATATGACGAACCATAACTGCCGTAAATTCAAACAGAATCAAATAATTTTTTACATATGTGCCTGAGCTATAGAGAACTCAATGTCTGTTGATTTTGGTGAAGATCGGTTACGGGGAAAGGGCAGTTTACCTGAAACATTTTTTGTTGTAACATGAGTAAAGTACTTAATTTTGATAAAGTATCCTGATAAGATCTTAATAATCCACTGTAGAATATAGATGAAATATCTATAAATGTAGAGGCTAGTTGAACGGGCTGGGGGTAATTTTCTATAAATCAAAATTATAGTTGAAGGGGGAGGGGATAATTTTTTTTTATATGTGTACTACGTTATTGGCAACAAAGAAGTATTTTTTTGTTAAAATTCCTTCCCTGGCTGTTTGGCTGAAAATGATTTTAAATATAAATCTTAGAATATGGAAGTGATGTATGGTTCTCCATACCGATATTTAAATTAAACACGTGATTCACCCATCAGGTTTAAGAAAGTAACAGAGCTTTTATTTTATGTTACGTTGGTTACGATCTAACCATTTTTCGCCTATTTATATTAGTTTTAATCACGTGATTTGATCAAAACATGGTGAATCGCCATCTTGTTTTGACTGTATCTCAAGAACCATTTGACGTAACGAAACCAAACAAAGTAAAAAATGTGTGTCTGTTAACAAGCTTTAATTTTGATTTATTAATTCTTTGCAAAATGGAGTTGTTTTTTAGTTATTTGCAGATTAATGTTAAAAAACGCGTTTTTTACAAACTTTTGAGCCCTTGTAACATGCAAACAACTCATTTTTTCAAAAAAATGTATACCGACTTTTTTGCTTAAAATTTAATTCTCTATCGGTTCCCGGGGTTAATTAAATTTTTGTTGTTTACCCCCGAAAAAGGAGTGAAAATATCCCCTAAATTTAAGAGCGGGCCAAAATTTCCTTAAATTTCTTCTATAACCTTTTATGAAGACATTGCTAAAAAAATCGGAAGGATCCATGGACAAAGACTCAAAATCGGCAGAAAATTCCTCACATAATAGACTATTATAGCTGAGTACAATTTATAGGGATGTTCAATTATGTATATTATTAAAGGTTATTTTTATCATGTTTCACTACTACTGATATTGAAAACACCGTCATTAATGTCGAGAATTCTATACAAAATAACTGTAGAAATTTACAAACTTACATCATAGAATTTACATAATATTACAAACACAAGTTTATGGTAAACCAATCTATCAAGTGAAAATGGATATTACTTAAGACCATATCTGTTGTGTGCGATATTTTCTCCTGTATTCATACACAGGTTCTGATGATGGCGATAAATATTGTCGAAACGTCGACACAAATAATTTAAAATTTGTGTATACTTTTCTGACCGATCCTCGCAAACCCTTCATCGGTAAAATTAATTGATTGACGGTCACTACGAATTTAAGGATCTACTCTGTAATGACAAATAATTTTGATAAAGAAGCTTAAGGTAGAAAACGTGGTAAACAGGAAAGTCTGCTCCATAGTAATGCACAACAAGTTCGTAGTAGGCGGGAGAAACCAAACCATTGTCACCCGTGAGGAAGTCGTCTGTCCGTACTCAACGTCGGGTTTAATGAAGCCACCGGAAAATAAATTGTTTCTGCCGACCGAAAACGTAAATATTTTGGCAAAAGCTGTCAGAGACGAACCGTTACACACACACACACACACACACACACACACACACAAGGCATACGGTAAACATATTTGCAAACGTCAGCGGTCAGTAGTCAATGCACGACAAAATTGATGAAGCCCAAAACTGTAACCCTTTTAGAAAGTCTACTGACAACATAACGGGACTCACTGTTAGCCTGTAGTGTAACAAATCGCGTTTTGTGTCTGTCTGTCCACATTCTGCGGCTTTCTCTCGTTTAGTCCCTTCCTTGCTTACGTGAAACATCACACGTACTCTCCACACACTATCAGCGTGTACATAGTGGGTAAAATTCTATTCTTTTTACTTCCATGTTCCTTAAGGAAATGGAAGTATGGTGATCGCGAAAAAATCGTCTTTGAGATAAGGGCTGATTCTGACTGTGCTACCCTCACAACGTGAAGAAAAATCGTTAAGGGGATGAAGATCGATTAAGGGGAAAGTGTAGTTTACCTGCAACGTTTTATGTTTTAACAAGAGTAAAGTACTTAAAAATTTATTTAAACTTCTTGAAACAATGGTAATTGTTAAAAATAAATAATGTTGTTGCCAGGCAACCAGGTTGTTCAGTTAGGAGGGAGGGGTAGTTTACCTGCATTGTTTTGTGTTTTAACAAGAATAAAGTACTTAATTTTAATAAATAAATGCCCCGAATGGAACTCTTATTATTCCACTGTAAAATAGTAAATGAGATAATTATAAATAGAATGGGTAATGGAAGGGGGAGGGGTGATTTTTGAAAATTGCTGTGCTGAAGTCAATTAAAGTACTAATATTTAATTTTGAAGGATAAGATACCTTAGAAATTACATATGATAAAACTATTACTCTATGAAAGTGTAAAATTTCATTACTTAATTTTGATAAATGAAGTATCCTTGAAAGAAGGTCATAATAATCCACTGTAGAAAGGTAGATGAAATATCTATAAAAAGGATAGTTGATGGGGAAGGGGGTAATTTTCTATAAATGAAAATGATAGTTGAAGGGGGAGGGGTTAATTTTTTATATGTGTACTAAGTTATCGGCAACAAAGAAGTAGTTTCTATGGAAATATTTCATTTCAATTTGTCAAACATAAAACTCGATTTACAAGGAACACGCCTAACTTGTTAGAAATTACCAAACCGAAGATAATCGGTTCTAATTCTAAATATAAATCTTAGAACGTAGAAGTCATGTATGGTTCTCTCCATACCGATATTTAATCTTCTTTTAATATAGCCAATGTATCTGTATATAGGCCTACTAGTGGACCACTAAAAATTATCCTTAGCTTAAGCCGTAAATTATACCTACTAATGTTGATGAAAGGCTATGAGACAACTTTAAACGTTTTATTGTCAATTTTCGAAAATATTTATTTATCATAATCAGACTTTTTCCCTCAGACATTACAGGAAGTAGGTACAGTTTCAACCTACTCTTAATTATTTGAAGCACCACTTTTAAGACGAAGCTGACCAGCGCAATTGTCCTGTAGTTGCTGCAGTCTTCCGCTGAACCCTTGACAATTCCTTGCCTATCTTCCAGAATAGACAACTAACGATGTCACCCGTCACCATAGTTACAACGTGAAAAACGTCTGGACTGATTGGCCGTGAATTTTCAATGAATTTCAATGAACGTATATCAATGAATTTTTGATACTAGTGTTGGGACATAATACGGTCCAGGCCCTGGTCTAGAAACGTCGGTATCAAGACTTTACGGTCAGCCAGTAGGGAAGAGTTAAGTAGGTAATAGCTATGCTCCGAAAGACGTCGTCATCATCATGATCATCGTAATCTTCACATCACGGCATAGGCAAGGTGGTGCCTGTTCCGCCTTCAAAGATCCTCCGTTCATCTCTTCCTGCGTCTACCCACACACCCGTGTCCTATAGGTTTATATTTCCAGACTTTATTGGCCAGTCTTGAATCCGACGCTCTTCCTAAGTGTTCTTTCCACCGTTGTTTATAATCTTTCAGTCTTTCATTCTAGTTAAAAACTTGCAATTCTTCTCTTATAGCGTCATTCTTTATACGATCATGTTTAAACACTATTTAGCTCCTCTTAAGAACGCCATTTCTGAGGCCTGTATTTTACTTTATTGTTTCTTGGTTGTTGTCCATAATGCACACCCATAAGACAGTACAGGGACCGCCATAACTTTGTAAAACTCTAATTTTGTATCTCGAAGTACCCCGTTTCTAAAAATAGAGTTGATTGTCCCGCAAATCGTCAAGAACATATCCAACTTAACATCAACATCATAATTCTTATCATTGCCAATATCATTTCCCAAATATTTAAAATTGCTCATTTGCCCTACTAGGCTACATGATCATTAATCGTTATTTGTGTTCTTATTGCCTCAAATGCCATTACCTTTGTTTTTATAGTGGAGACTTTCATATTGTAGGCCTATTGTTTGCAAATCTGATGAAGCTTAAAAATGGATTTTGTAAAGCAGACTCTGTATTTTGAAGTACAAGCAAGTCGTCAGCAAACAACAGCACATTCAAATATCTGTCTCGTGATAAGTGACCAGGGTGTCGTGACCAGGGTTCACTAGATGTTTCCATCCAAAGTACGTTGGCCAGTAAGTCAACTGTGAGGAACGACCTTTGGGAAGTGAGAAGGCTAAAATTTCGGAAACAACAAATTCATTAATGAATATAATCAGAGCGCCATACATTATAAAACTTTGGTGAATTAATTAACGGAGATAAACAACAAATAATTTGCTTATTGTCTTCGTTCCTATACGCTTGTGTGACAGACGTATTCCTCTATTCAGTTGTTATATAAAAAAAATCTGATCCTTTAGGTTGGTAAAAAAAAGAAATATCTTATTCTCTATGTCTGTGTGCTTGTATACGCGCGCTCTTCCATTTTATGCTAATAAAATAAGAAATTAAAAATAGATAGGATGGCGAGACAGATGAACAAATAAAACAGTCAAAGGATCGAATCTACGACGCGGTAAATTGTTTAGCTCTACAAGACGGAATGAATAGTCACGGTTGAAAGTAATGGAGGAACAATAGAATTACACAGTAATAATCAACTGTTGAAAAAATGCACAAAGTCATTAAAAAGTGAAAGGAATAGATAAAGCAAAATAAAAAAACGGTGTGAAGGCGTTAAAAGAAGAAGCGGGCGAGTGTCAGTGAGTAGTGCAAAGAAGGAGAGAAACAAAGAAGAAGAAAAAGGAAATTGAGCCATGGTGCCGTAAACGCAAATGTTTCAGTTTGAAAAATGTAAAAGGGTTGAGACCCATATGGGGTCGGAGGTTAGGGCGTGGCAATTAACGCCAAAGCCGAGCAGGACGGACTCGCAGCCTTCTTCTTCTTCGTTGTCTTCATTACCGACAAATTGCTTTTCTATCTTTATTACTACCAGTAAAAATCGGAGTCCACGGGTTCGACGCGAAACGTTATAGTCGTGTGCTACTAATTTGTTCCGTCTCTTCTTCTTCTTCTTCTTCTTCTTCTTCTGTGTCTTGTCCGCGTCCGTCCCAAGTGTTTTATGTTGCCTGCTCAATCTTCCGCGTCCATAAACCACCCAGAAACGACAACGACTCTATTCTAATTTCGGGTTTTTTACGATTGTTTTTATTGTGTCGCTTTAAAACGATAGGCCTAATTTTTAAAACCCTAGAGCGTCGTTTATCGTGAGAGATAGAGAGAGAAAGATGGTGTGAGGGGAAGAGATTAAAACATGCTACGAGTCGCTTTTATTTCATCACGAGAGAAACAAATAAATGAAAGACACTCCAATAATTAGAAATTATACAAAATGCTGTTCAAGTATGTTCTCTTTACATTTAAAAGGGACACAGCGACATACACATACATTAAAATCTGTGTGTGTGTGTGTGTGTGTGTGTGTGTGTGTGTGTGTGTGTGTGTGTGTGTGTGTGTGTGTGTGTGTGTGTGTGTGTGTGTGTGTGTGTGTGTGTGTGTGTGTGTGTGTGTGTGTGTGTGTGTGTGTGTGTGTGTGTGTGTGTGTGTGTGTGTGTGTGTGTGTGTGTGTGTGTGCAGTGTTAAATACCGGCAACTGTACAGTGTTAAACACCGGCTAGGTCGTGGGATTTTTGTGTGTTCGTTGCGTTAAGTATATGTGGTTGCACAATAAACTTATTTTTAAAAAAGAGGAGTGAGACGTTGATGACATGAAATAATTCATTAAAACATATTAAAAGAATCAATCAACGGTTTATTAAATATGGGAAAGAAATTACTTGATTATTAAAATTTGAAATTATAAAATTTTTAATATTCTCTTTTATTAGGTACGCTCTGAAAATGTAATTTATCTTTGCTATTCAGCACACATTAATAACATATAGTCTTAAATATCTAAACATATATGATGAACACAATATAAAATTACTTTATATTGGATGGGTGTCTGGCTTTGAATCATTATTAAAATGGCAAAAATAATATTAACTTTACTAAATAAAAATTGAAATGTTTCTATTAATCTTTTAATAAAAAAGTAACATTTACTTCAAGAATATTTATGATTTCTAATGACATACCCAATTTGTAAAATTAAACAGAATAAAATTATTATTTTTAACAACAATTTACAATTACGTCTTTTACTCTGAATATTTAGCCTATATTATTTACATTTAAGTCTTTACTATCTCATATTCTGTTCTTTATGAGTTCTTTGCACAAAAATATAATTGTTCATTTGTCACCTGCGTATTGTCGAAGTTACCGTTGCGTATGTATTTGTGTGTGTGCGTTCCTGAATGATGATAATGACGACGATGATGATGATGCTGATGCGCCCTCGGTTCTCTATAGCCTGTTGTAGATGATGATCCGGTGCTTCTCCATCAATCGTAGTATATTGCAGATGATGGTGATGATGGTGGTGATGAATTCACGTCAATCAACAGACGGACATAGTGACGGCGTATGAAACTTTCTTGAGTCTGACCTCGCCCAAAATTGCCGGAGGTAGGCTATTTATAGTAGACGGCAAACTGACATGTCGGATATTGTTTTTGACATGTTAAATTTTGTCAATTCGAGTGTAGCGTCCTTTTTTTTACTGATCACTTTTTAGTCCGTTTTCGCGATCACGTATACTTGATATTTAGGCGAGTGGCTGTATTGTCCTCGTAATTTTTCACTCGTCATTTACATATAACACACTCGTTAATTACTAGTTAATTATGGTAGTAATTAACGTTAATTAATATATCGTCTTTATTAATGAACTTGTCTCCAATAATTTTGCATCACCATACGCGTTTAAATTTCCGTATTCTAATTGTGTTTTTAGAACTGTGATATGTCTTTGGTAACAGATAAAAAACATATTTATTAATTTATTTTAATCCTGTCAATACCTGATTTAGTGACGAAACCAACACTTCATAGGTCTCCCACTCTCGTAGTGTAATGCATGTCCGTGCTGGCTTACACACACACACACACACACACACACACACACACACACACACACACACATAAACGCTGTAAACAATTCCGTTGCCAGGTGTACGCTTTCAACGGGTTCTCGCCTGCACACGCCTGTACTTACACGCACAAAATATTTAAAACTATTCGTCACATTCTTCTTACACTAATTATTTACAGAAATACCGCCCTGGGTAAATGTGCAAATTTATGTATTGTTGCAATATATATAGTAAAATTGTATTGGTTCTGCAAGTTGTTATTATTTTAATTATCCTGACGTACTTTTCACTGATAGATTCAATATCAGTATCAGAGGTCTTCAGAGGTTATAAATGAATTAACAATAATCCAAATGATTTGGTTGCAATATATATTAAATTTTCAGGATTTCAGGATAATTAAAATATTATTATTCAAGAATACTACAAGAAACTCGTGGAGTTTCTTAAAAAAAATTATACACACGCATAATTTCTTTATATATCCGGAACATATGACAGCAGTTGTGGTTGGGGGTAGGTTAGTTTAGGAGGGAGGTATTTCCTCGAAACAATGTTGGAAATATATGTTCTTTTAGTGGAGGTTATATTTGGCGTTAATTATTAACAATGTGATTTGGAATTTGATATGGACGTTCAGGTAGGCTATAAATATTAAAATTTCATTCATTTATATCTTTTATTTTCAAAATAACAATAATTTATTTAAAATCGACTGTTGCTAACTTTACGAGGGATTTGCATAAAAAACTGTAGGCCTGTCGCATATAATTTTTATAACTTTAGTTTTATTTGAAATGTTACCCTGAACAATTTTTAATTAGGCCTACAACTTTTTTGGATCCGATTATTAGCAGCGGAGATATTTTGAGAAAACCAGAAAACCACGTTTTTCCAACTAAAATCGTTAATAAAAATATGTTGCCGACCGATTTGTTATTTTAAAACTTAAGGGTGTATATATTTTTATGTATAACCTATTCCCGCGTATTAACATACGAAGAGTAAACTTCAACAGACCATGGACCACGGCTGCTATGTTTGCATAAATTAAGCACAATTTTTGCTTTGAAAAGATAAAATATTTCAAAGTCTAAATCCGGAACTTTTTAACGATTTTTCGGGGCACCTAGACTTAGGTCCGAAATCCGGGAATGTCCCGGAACAAACGGGATATATGATCAACGTAAGTATGGAGGCAGTCCGTGTAGGAGTTTTGCCTGATATTTACCGGTGAGCTTTCACCAGAGAGGGTACACGCATGTCGATCATCGTCCTTCCTATCAGTCTTCATGTGAAGAAGAGGAAGAAACACGACAGACGATGTGACCTTGTACTGAAAGAGACCTACCCACAGCGCTGTCGATCCATCACGGGTGAACTCTTGCCAACTTCACCTCTTCGTTTTCCAACAAACTTTCGCCGATGTCTACCACGTTGTTGTTACTATTATTTATGTTAGCATTATTGGCTGAACAAAGGCGACGCGATCGTCTTCGCTCTTCGTTCAGGCTAAATTATTCGCGCGCGCACACACACATTTCCGCTCATTAAGAAAAGGCGACGAAAATCTCTCTCTGCCCATGTCTCTCTCTCTATTTATTTCTTTCTTCTTTCTATATAAACAATTTAAAAAGTATACACACACACACACACACACACACACACAACACCGAGTAAACAGCTCGTTACCAGCGCGTGAAGACATCTCAGTGGGAGACAGAATTTATGAGGTGCGACTGTCACTCAGTCACTCATATTTTTATTCAGTCTAAACACTTTTTGTTATTCACAGATCGGCTGTTGCCGCCTTTATGAGATCACACCAACACTGTCACGTACTGCCTGTATGTTCTCTGCCGCTTTCTATCGTAGAGCGCTAATATTGCAATACCTACGCATCATTTTTCTCTGTCGACGCCTCCAGCCAAGCATTCCTGATAAAATGTAAAATATAACGATAAAGACTAAAGTAATAGCGTTTAAAGGAAAATTCTCAGTACGCTCCAAAATAGTAATAAACAATAAATCTTCTTATTCTTTTTCTCTTCTTCAAGGATTATGTTATATAAACCTGTTCCGGCACCTATCTCATCCTCGGACGACCCACGTCTTTTCTACCAATGGCTTTATAGTTCAGTTCCGATTTCGGGAATCGATCCTCTGTTATCCTTTGCAGATGATCTCACCATTGTCTTCCGTAAATTGAAATAATTTCATTTATGTCCTTTACTTCGAGTTTTGCTCTGATATCTTCACTCCTTATTCTATCTTGCAATGTATAATTTAAAGAATTTCGAAGAAACTGCATTTCAGCACTCTGAATTTTGCCGCTTTCCTTTTTTGTCATTACCCACGCCTCACTTGCATAAATCAACGTGGGTATTGCAATTGTCTTATAAAATTTAATCCCTGTGCTGTGTCTTGTTTTATTTCTAAGATTTCTATGAATCGTACCACAAATAAGAAATAAAATTATTGGACAAATATCCCACTAAAGCTATCTAGGATGCGACATAAACAATGAATATGAAACAAACGATAGCGATAATAAAATTAACAGATACCAGAGGTTGTGTGGCACAATTCATAAGACTCTGAAACAGAAATTACGAAAAGATACAGAACTGAAATTGTATAAAGTAGTGGCGGCACCAGTATTGACGTATGAGAGTGAATCGTGGACGCTCACCAAAAATCAGAGAAAACGGATTGAAGCTGCTGAAATGAAATTCTTAAGGAGAGTCAAAGGATGCGCCCTATGAGATCACATAAGAAATGGAGACATAAGGCAAGAGATGAATATATACTCGATAAACGATAAAATTAAACAAAATTAAGCAAACTGGATACAACACACGTAAATAGAATGGGTGATTCGAGAATACTAAAAATAGAGGCAGACCTGAATGCAGAACGAGATAGAGGCAGACCAAGAAAACGGTGGCTGTAAAGACGGAACAGGCTGCAAGCCTAATCCTTTAAGTGAAGAATAAGAAGAAGAAGAATGGGAAATATAAACTTCGCCAGTCACTGACTTACCATCGTTTTAGTCACACCAGAAATACGTAGCCCTTTTAAAGCTAAGATATCCGTAAAAAAATATCTCTTCTTCTTTAAGCGTCGTCTTCTCTGAAAACGTCGGCAACCTTCACGGCAATCCGGCAACGTCGGCAACCTTCACGGCAATCCGGCAACGTCGGCAACCTTTACGGCAATCCGGCAACGTCGGCAACCTTCACGGCAATCCGGCAACGTCGGCAACCTTCACGGCAATCCGGCAACGTCGGCAACCTTCACGGCAATCCGGCAACGTCGGCAACCTTCACGGCAATCCGGCAACGTCGGCAACCTTCACGGCAATCCGGCAACGTCGGCAACCTTCACGGCAATCCGGCAACGTCGGCAACCTTCACGGCAATCCGGCAACGTCGGCAACCTTCACGGCAATCCGGCAACGTCGGCAACCTTCACGGCAATCCGGATTTTAGGCGCGCTGCTCTAAATAAATACACTGGAACCATTCTCTTAGGAAATAAATCTTCTGCCCCGACTTTTTCTGCCTTGTATTATTGACTATAGAAAGCGATATCAGTACACGCCCTATAGGCCTATATTAATTTTCCGTGCTTTCGTACATTAATCATCATCACCAATCTAGGGACTAGGCCTTAAACCTGTTCTGGAACCCATCTCCTTCTCGGTCTACCAACACTCTCTTTCCAGTAGGGTGATAACCCAAGGCAGCCACAGGTAGACGGATATCAGGCATGCGATTCACGTGTTCACACCATCTCCTTCTGGTGCAATGATACAATGTTTAAATCGCGTCTAATATCATCGTTCCTTCTCCGATCCAAGAGAGAACAACCTTGCGTTCCTCTTAGAAATTTCATTTCGGCTGCCTGAATCCTTTGCACGTCCCTTTTACCAAGAGTTCATGTCTCACTAGAATAAAGGAATGTGGGTACAGCCACAGTTCTATAAAATTTCATTCGGGTATCCTTCCGTGTTTTATTTTTGAGGTACCTATAAAAAATAACTTTTAGGCCTATACCTTTCAACCTTTTAAACTTTTATACCGTTCATTACTTCCATTTTCTTCCTCGTTCTTCTCAGTACCTCGTACCTCCAACTAATTCTCAAGACCCTTCTATGCCCATATTTCAAACACCTCTAGTTTCTTCTCAGTGGTTTTCTTCAAAGAGCTTGCAACTGCGTTGGTTTGGTCATATCTGTAGGATGAATGAGGAAAGGTACCCGAGACGAGCATGGGATGCAAAATCAGAAGGCAGAAGAGGAAGAGGACGGCCCAGAACGAATTGGGAGGATAACATCAAGAAGAGGGTAGAGGGCAGAGGAGCAGTTTGGGCCCGTCCCAGGGTTTTGGCACTGGATTGGACGAGGTGGAGAGCTCTCTCGAAAACCTTGTCACCCGACGGGCAAAAGAGGATGGTTAAGAAGAAGTAGAAGAAGGTTCCCTTTAAAGGCCTGACTTTGTAAACAAGTAACATTTTAAAAATCTCTGGTTGCGCAGCATTTTTCTTATTCGACTGCAGACCATCCTCGTCTGTCCCACCTTGACCCGGACGTGGAGAAGAAGATGACGATTATTACTGTGCAAAGAAAAATGTGTAAAAAATCTTTTTATATGATAAGAATCGCTGAAAGAGCCTCTTTCTTTCAATTAGACATGGCTCTACTGTACGAACGATCAACAAAGTTAGCACTTAAAGCTAAACATACCGTTTCTTAACAACAAAAGAGTAACTTGTAGCGGACATAATCAGGAACATACCAGCCAATAACGCAGCAGTAAGGAGCGCTTTACCACTGTTTATGGTATAATAAAATCAGCACTCCAATAAAATGCTGTAAACGTACATAATTTATCTGCTATTCATTTTTTTTTAATAAATTTATCGATTGATAGATTATCACTGTCACTTATCGTTTGCATTATGTTTTTGAATTGGATAGTTAAACACAGTGTGTTATTGTATTGTCTCATAACTAACAGAATCTGTTGAACATCGTTGTGTACTATATGACGTCATCTCATCACCGTTAAAGAGAGAGTCTTAACCAAAATCTGAATTCAGTGTTCAATTTGGAAATTTCAAAATTGTAAACACTAAGGTGTAAAGAAATAATCATCATCATCATCATCATCGTCGTCACCACTCCAAGGATTAGGCCCTAGGCCTGTTCCGGAACCCGTCTCCTCCTCGGAGTACCGACATCTTTCTTCCCAGTAGGGTGATAACCCGAGGCAGCACGGGTAGACGGATATCAGGCATGCGGTGTTGTTCACACCAACTCCTTCTGTGGTCTTCAATCTTCTTGTGTAACGATACAATGTTTAATTCGCATTTAATACCCTCGTTCCTTTCCCGATCCAAGGGAGAACAACCTTGCGAACCTGCTAGAAATCTCATTTCAGCTGCCTGAATCCTCTGTACGTCCTTTTACTAAGAGTCCATGTCTCACTAGCATACAGGAATGTGACCACAGCCACAGTTTTGTAAAATTTCATTCGGGTATCCTTCCGTGTTTTATTTTTCAGGAGCCTATGAATCGTTCCACAGATGCGACTAAATTTCGTTGACTTACTATCGAAAAAAATTGGTATTTTTCTTTGATTGGGTTTTAAAAAATTATATAAAACTTATAAAAATCCTCTCCGAATATCTATAAGACTACAGGAAATGTTTAATCAAATCCGAATATAGTGCTTACTTGGAAAATTTTGAAACACTACGGGCCAAAAATACATGTCAGATTTCGAAAAATGATAAAGTTATTGTAGAGAATCAGATTATAATGAATTTTACTCATAATACAAAAGCTGTAATAATTTCATAAGTTTAATATCTCTCAGCAGCACTTGGTAATTTTGCACCGCCTTCAGAAAGTTTGAAGCCTATGTTTGCAAACCAACTTTTGATATTTTTATCACTTAGGTATATGAAAAAGTATTTGAGTAAATTTTTCCAGTAATTGACTCGAAATTCGCAGTGCTAGTGCCTGCTTTACAACTGTTACTTTCAAAAAATAACAGAGTAATCATGGTTTTCGTAATTTTTGTGATCATTGAAAAATTATCTATTACTGAAGTTTATGTAACAATAAACGTATTCGTTCAAATAATGAGCGCTTTCTGCAACTCGCTAATATGCCTATATACACTATTTATACACTAGGCCCATATTTATTTATTTATTGTATTCAACGGAACATCATATGATTCCTTCATTCCTTAGTTAGCAATCCGCTGATTGGTTTGTAGCAGTTACCCACACCGACCTTCTCTGTGCTTTCCGTTTCATCTCCTCATAGGAATTACAACTTACATCACCGATAATATGTTTCATATACTGGACTCTCGGTCTTCCTCTTCCTCGGTCTTTCCCTTCAGTGTAATCTTCAATTATTGTTTTTATTAGATTCTCGTGACGCATAATGTGGCCAATAAGTTCAACCATTCGCTTCACAATATTTTGTCATAAACTTCTTGTGTTTCCAACTCTAGTCAGAATCTCATCACTACTAGCATTGTCGGTCCATTTTACTTTCAATAACTTCCTATAACAGCACACATTTCCAGTGCTTCAAATTTTGTGTTTTCCCATGTTCCAATTGTCCACGTCTCATATCCATGTGGAGCTACGCTCCATATGTAACTCTTCACAAACCTCTTTCATGTTTCCAGGGGTACTTCTTTAGAAGTCAGTAATTTCCATTTACTGTTAAATACAACTTTAGCCTGTCTGATCCTACTCAAAATTTCTTCTCTCTAATTTTTCCGTTTTCTGTGACTTTACTTTCTGAGTAGGTGAACTTTCTAACTTCCTCTATCCTTTTTTCAATTCAGCAGTATATTCATACTGAACTGACCGTGTTTACTACAGACTATCATGTTTCTTTTATTGACAATAATCGTTAAATTGTATTTTTTGCACAAAAACTCATCCATTACATGTAACTGTTTGCTTAACTCCTGTTCACGTTCACCCATAATTGCAATGTCGTCTGCAGATCTTAACACTAAGACTCTCCCCTTAGCAGATCTTGCTAATTCTCTCTCCTTGCACTTTTACTCCACGATCCGTTTGCTCGTTTACTTTGTTAAGATCGTCCTGTATGTATAAGTTAAACAATGCTGGAGAGATGTTGAAACCATGCCTTACATTTTTTTCGGTGATTAATTATAAAATATTTTCATCTTTTTATTTAAATGTAAACGAATTGCTTCGAAAAGAAAATAATACGATTTCGGTATAAATCTCTGTAATACGCGTAATACGTCATAGAACGTTTTCTAGCACTTTTGTGCAAACGTTTTCTCCAGAACAAGTGTCTAGTGTCAAAACAATTGAGCAAACACAAGCAAATAACGGTATTAGGTACAGACAGACAGACGTACAGTGCCAATAAATCAGTGCGGAGGACAGGTATACGACAACAGTGACAAATGCACTGTACTGCTGTAGCCTTCTAGCTTCTGTTAGCCAACTCATTGTTGAACAGACCGGCCGCAGTAAACAGTCTGGTTTATTACTTCTGTCGACTACTCGGAAATGAGAGTCGGGAAAATAAGAAATGTCTTTCTGTAAAACTGTGCAGCGACGATACACTGCCTGCATGGATCTGTTCATGCTTTTATACAATATGTTCCAAAAAGGTGGTAACAACATTAAACTGAATGTCCAGTAAACATATGCCGAAAAATGCTTTGTTTTCTCTCTCTCTCTCTCTCTCTCTCTCTCTCTCTCTCTCTCTCTCTCTCTCTCTCTCTCTCTGTGCTTGTGCGTGTGCTTGTGCGTGCGCGCGCGCGCGTGTGTGTGTGTGTGTGTTAATTATCACTGTCGAAGGACATATGTGAAGTTGAAATTTGGTATACGATACACGGAAAGTTTAGCATTTTCTAGGTTTGTACTTAAATTATCTACCGGGCTGTTTGGCCGTGGTCCAAGGTTTTCATTAAAACGAAACGTTTCAGCAGCACCACTGGCTGTCATCTTCAGTGGATGTATTGGAATCAAACCTAACGCGGGGTGTCGTACGTCAGGCCCACAGTACTGTGGTGAAGGCTGACGTACGTGAAAGCTTTCGAACTATTATTTCCTAGGTTTTGTTATGAAAAAATGTTATACATTTATTACATTTGGAATGTATCCAAATTCCATAAACAATGTACAATTGGCTTAATAATACATGGGGGAATTTTTATTGTAATAAGACATTTTTTCTAAATTTAAAATAAATATATTAATCAGTCGCCATTTTGAAAATTGTTAAGATAATCCTTTGGTTTCCTTAGATAACCTCTTGGTGTACTTACAAGAGATGGTAAATGTACTGTGTAGGCTCATACCAAATTTCAACTTCAAATCTCATCTCGTTCGCCAGTGATTAATTTATTTCATAAAACACACCTAGAGACGTACGAACGGAAAACTTTTCGACATATAATTTATTCGACATTTTTCCTACAGTTTAATAAGAAAAATCATTTCCCGAAGTTTCGCACCACCTTTTCGAAACATTCTGTGTATATTTTTAAGTGCTTTGATGACATCTCTTAAAGAAACTGATGACTCCTGTTTGGTGCGAAACGTTTTTATTTTAGGCATCTTATAGAATATTGTTTGAGACACCTCTCTTTACGTTTTAAGATATCTTTATTGTTTTCTGTAGACTGTAACATTGTTACAGTCTACTTTATTGTTACTTCTCTGTAATATTCGTTACATGATGTACATGCTATTTGAAAAGTATATATTTTGTTATTTTTAGTACTAGACGATCAATATCGGGCAAGGTAAATGAAGTATAGGTCAACCAAGATGGCGGGGTTGTACCAGAGACAATCCTCTACCTATGTAATGATGCCATCGATAAAATGGAGTGCGAACAGTCGATTATGTCCATCCGCAATTCCCATATTTTAGTACTAACGTCTCCCAATCCTTAATGCGGACGTAAGATGTAAAGTGGAACTTGCTTATAACGAAATTCAAGGGACCGGACAAATGTGCTCGTTAAAACCGGGTGCTCGATACATCCAAGTTGCCGACTCGCAAGCCTACATTTTTATACCGTGATTATCGAACACACAGTAAAAAAAGTCTTCTATAGAAGAAGCTTTAAATATTGTATAAAATTGCAAAAGTATAAAATTGTAAACTAAAATTTTGATATATTTTACATACTACACTTAAAATGAAATTTAGACTTTAAACATTTTTTAGACGCTAACATTCTTTGCTGAATATTGGCGTATAGTGCATTCGCGAAATATAGTAAAAGTAACTGTGTAGTAAAAACTTACCAAAACTTCAGCAGGCTATCTGTAAAAAACCCCAAAACTTTCTATGTCACATGTATTTTTAAATATTTATTATTCTTGTAATTCATTTTTAAATTACAAGAAAATACACTCTAATTTATTTGTGTTTTTGTTCTTTGTTCTAATTGGAATCGTCAAAATTATATTGCGCACTCAGAACATAATTAACCTTAAAAAGTAATCTATTTTTGTTTGTTTAGTAGAGATCAAAAAAGTTTTGTAATTTATTTACATATTCCACGAATTCATCACTTACATTATTAGTTTCACTAAATTGCGTTGATTTTAAACGAACGTAGCGAACATATTTAGACCTTAACCCATGAACAAGCCTGCGATAAAATGCTCGTTACAATCAAGTTTCTTATGCGTTCCTACTCGTTAAAATCGAGTTTAATTATCATTACTAGGATACAAAACCAAATAAATATCGTACTTTTGCTCGCTACATCCGAGTCCTCGTTATAAGCGTGCTCGTTATTCGCGAATTCCACTGTATTTTGAATAAACTTGGTGCATTGCCCAACCTTGACGTAGTAAGCCTACAGTTATTTGGAATTCGTCGGAAATATGTGACCCTACTTAATAATGTTGTCTTTGCGTAACAAATGAGTGGACTAATGACATGAGAAGGACAGCCATCATCCAAAAGTATAGAGTCTACAGTCTATGTTCCAACGTTATGTTAATTTGTTGAATTAAATGCATAAAATTAATTTAAAAATTACAATACCTACAACGATGAGGGTTCTTCTTCATATTGACAGGGTATAGCCTCGTGTTTGAAAATACAGTATTTTCTTATTAACATTAACAACTGTCGTAGGTTGGAACGCTTGCTTACAATGCACAACAATTAAATGTTGATTATCGTTTAAACAAACTGAAGACAACAGTAATTACTTACAGTAACTGACTCATCGTTTGGTAACGTTATCTGACAAGAGAATCGCTTTGTTTTGTTTCCGGGTGTGTGTTGTTTCCGTTGCAGAGATTGTAAATTGCATTGGCGTCATCTACACAGTAATACAATACATTTGGTTAGGAAAGTCCTTGCCCTGTCTCTGCTAACATCAGGGACCATCTTCGGAATGCACTTCGCCACTTATGGAGGGACATCCAACAAATAAGTTTCCCTGTTGTAGACCTAAATGTCTCGCTTTGGTGGAAACTTTTAACGCCATCGGGAAGGTAGTTTTGTAAGGACTGATGCTACAACACTGCAGGAGACTTACACCCTGAATTCATTTTCTCTGTTCCCGTTATGGCATTAACATTCAACGTTTTCCCCGCTTGTGAGCCGCGTACTGTCACAATTACTATTCGAAAACCTAAGACGCTTACTGGAAGTTATAGCCCGACATCGCTTCTACCAGGAATTCGAGCGTCTTCTGTTGACTCATATCCGGCCCCTGGTGAGAGGCGTCATCCGCGAGGAGCAGTTCGGATTTCGGCCGGGGCACTCGACTACACTTCAGCTAGTGAGGGTCAACACCCATCTAGCAGACGCCGCCAACAGGTACCAAGTCCACAGAAGCTGTTCTGCTAGACGTGAGCAAAGCCTTCCATGAAGTGTGGTACGAAGGCCTGCTCTACAGACTGGACCACTTGCCTCTGTCGCCGTCCATCGTGCATCTGATAAGGTCGTATCTCACCGACGCGACAGCATCTTCAGAGTAAGCGTCGACGGGACGTTCTCTCGGGTCAAGGTTAGTCAAGGTTCTGTCCTGTACATGCCAGTATACCCCAGGGTCATGTTGTCCCTCTTAGCAGAAAATGCGATATTTCGTACCACCAGTCAATGGCTTTTTTATTTATCGTTTAAAAACCGCAGCAAATCAAAAAAGTAAAGTTATTTAAAACGAAAATAGAAGCTGTGATAAATTACTAGTGTACTCTATATTTATCAGAGAGTAATTCAATCCCTACCATATCTGTGTCGGAACTTGTATAATCACTTAAGTCAGCGTTATTTATGAAAAGACTGTCCACAACGACATCACTAATATGGGCCAGTTCCCAGAGCTTATCTTCTTCCTTGATTATATGCTTGAAAACAATGGTGCCATTTATCCACCGTGGTTTCATTTACTTCCTTCTCAATTAATTGTTTTACATTAGGCAGCTTATATATGTTGCGTTGTGTTGGTCAACGTATCCTTCCAATCGGATTCAAATAAATTCAGCGGGATTCAGAATACAGTGGACAAGGATGAAGTCTTAAAACGACGTGCCCCAATTTAAGTGGTAAGTTAACTGTCACATGACTATACAGAGATTCTGCACATGATGCGCGTAATTCATTACTTTGTGAACAGTGTCAACGCCCTTGACCAACAGCGTTTCAGATTTTCCACGTGGGTTTGTTTACATCAGGAATGAACTAAGAATGGAAATAGTATAGAAGTCTCGGATCCTATTCCCGAGTGCACTATAAACTCGAGATACTTTTTTTTTATCATACAAGTTGACGCAGCCTGTGGAAATGAGTATCTGGAATAAGATCCTAGGTAATAACTGGCGGCTGAAGCATGCCTTCCTTGTAAGACAAACGACTCACGTAAGACAGCCTACTCTCCCTAACTCGTAGACTGCTTATACCGTAAAAAATGAGGCATTATTGTTATTATCATTAACACTACCATTATCAGTTTCTTTGTATCGGCCATCTGAGGACCACATGTTAATTTCAATTCTTTATTCCTTGTTCTTTTCTTTTTCTCCAATATTCTTTCATCTTTTCACTATGTCTCTTCTTCCTGTCTTCAGCCTACTTTGAACCTGCGTTTTTCTCTCTCCTACACTGGACTCCTTCCACTTTTAACACTTTTTCCCGAAAAACTTCTCTTTCAATTGCTTCTTATGCGTTTATATTATTTTTTAAATCCTTTTTGACTTATTGTATCCAACTTGATGTTAACGTCTTTCCACACAGATATTTGAAGATATGCTTTGTTAACCTATTGTCGTCTATTCTATATAAATGTCCAAAAAATACTAGTCTTCTTTTTCTCACTGTTTCTGTTATATTTTCTATACTTTGATATATTTCATCATTACTTCTTAATTTCCAACCTTCTGAAGTTTTTCGTGGGGCTAATATTTTCCTAATAATTCGTCTTTCCAATATTTCTAGTTTCTCTAAATTATAATTCAATGCTAGACATTCACTTGCATATAGGGATTCTGGCCTCACTACTGTAGGTACTGTTTTTATACATGCACTTTTTATTGTAAATATCGTAAATATCTTTAGTTATACCATATGCTCTTTCCATGTTAAGAATCCTTTCTTCTATAGCATATTTTTTTAAACCATTCTCTTGAATTATTTCCCCTAGATACTTAAATTTTCTAACCCTCTCTATTCGACCAATATCTGTTAGCAGGAATTTTGGCGCATTTTTAATGTTCGTGAGAAATTTGTTTTTTCTGCAGAAATCCTTAAACCCGTTCTACTGGATATATCCTCTAAAAAATTAACTTGTGTTACTGCAGATGTCAGATGTTCAGAAAGTATAGCAAAGTCATCTACGAATGCCAAACAGTTTATTTCTATGTTTCTTCCTTCTTCCCAACATGATTGGTGATATTTTGCATCCTTTAATTTTTCATTCCAAATTCTTATTACTTTCTCCAGGACACAGTTGAAAAGAATTGGGGATAAACCATCACCTTGTCTTAAACCTGTATTTATTTTAAACGGTTGAGATATTTCTCCCATGAATATCTCCCATCTCACTATCACTATCATCATTATTTTCGCATCCTCACCACTGAAGATACCACTTCGCAGAATAAGCCAAGTTGATGTCAATATTAACCGGTAAAACGTGATTGTCGTCTTATTCTATTCCATAAAACATTAAAAATCAACACATCGTTAATAATAAATAGGCCTACTACTGGACAGAAAACAGTAACTATAATAACGTTATATTTAGCAAGATTATTTTTATCAACGATAATGAATAAGAAATCCTGAATAATTTAATTATCAATATTGATGCTTACCGCCAACATCGTCGCAGCTTACCGAGTAGGCCTACGCATTGTTGGATGGACTTGACAATGCAGCGAGGTTCGCGAATGCAAATACACAATAAATATGGAAAGTGTCGGAGCCGCAGCCGGCGCGAATAAATCATAATACAAAACAATAACAGACGAGGAGAGACAATGACTTGTTTGTTGTGCGCGTTAACAAACAACATCACAACACGACATCTCTAATTGACGGCAGCAGACGCCTATGCTCGGGCGGTGCCCGGTTTGTGTGTATGTGCATTTATGCCGCGCCATTGACATTTAAACGCTTTGTATTTCAACGGTGATGCAGTAACGATGTACTACAAAGGTTAACACGACGATAAGCATTTGCAAACCGTGCCGGTTGATCATCGCATCCAACTTCGGGGTAGAAATGTGTTTCTGTTCCAATTCAAGCAGTCTGAACTTCGCTTCTTCATAGAGTGGCCAACACTTCATTTTCCTTGTGGTTACCCCCCCTCCCCACACCCCTAAAGATAAATAAATAAGGAAAAACAAAAACTTAAAAAGAATTCTTCTTCTTCTTCTTCTTCTTCTTCTTCTTCTTCTTCTTCTTCTTCTTCTTCTTCTTCTTCTTCTTCTTCTTCTTCTATTGGCGTTACAACCTAGTATGGGTTTTAGCCTCTTCAACGATTTTTCTCCATTCAGCCATCTTACTACACAGTGTTGCTTTAATAGGAGACACTTCACAATGGCATTCCTCTCCTGTTGTGGCGACGAGATGAACGGCTGTTCTTTCTTTTCACTCGAAAGCCTAAGATTTGCAAGAAAACACAATAAAAGGCTAAATCATCACGAAATAATTTGAAATCTCCCAAGTGCTAGATATAGATGCAAATAGACCTACACAAAATATAACTCTTCCTAGTCAGTGCAAAGTGTCAAGTTAGTGTCAGTGAATGCTGTGTGCTGTGTTTCCTAACCAGCGGTCCGCGAGAATCTCAGACTGGTGTGTGGGGCTCCCAAAAAGTAAGAATTAAAGGAATAGTCATTACAATTTAGCTTATAAAGCGTAGCTTATTTGAAAAGCTGTTGCAAGAATAGCACAACTATTGAAACAAATACAAGACGACAAATGATACTAATTAATAACAGTGACAATTTTCCTTGATTCAATTTTCTTAAACGTAATTCTTCTTCTTCTTCTTCTTCTTCTTCTCCTTCTTCTTCTTCTTCTTCTTCTCCTCCTCCTCCTCTTCAAGAACTAGGTTATATAAACCTGTCCCGGCACCCCTCTCATCCTCGGACAACCCACGTCTCTTCTACAAATGGCTTGACAGTTCAGTGCCACTTTCGGCAATCGATCGTCTGTCATCCTTTGTAGATAATCCCACCATTGTCTTCTGTAAATTGCATTAATTTCATTTATGCCCTTTACTTCGAGTGCTGCTCTGATATCTTCACTTCTTATTCTATCTTGCAATGTATAATTTAAAGTATCTCGAAGAAAATTTATTTCAGCACTCTTAATCTTGCCGCTTTCTATTTTTCTGTCATTACCCACGCCTCACTCCGATAATTCAACGTGGGTATTCCAATTGTCTTATAAAATTTAATCCTTGTGCTGGGTCTTGTCTCAAACGCAATTTTAGTTTATTAAAATTTATTAAACTAAATTAGATACTGAATTTATATAAAATAGAAGCCGAATTCTGTTCTTAGAGTGGGAAAGTAACGCACGATACCGAAAACGTAATTCGTTCCATCTCAGAAATTGTAATCATTTGAGGTTCTAAAACTTGGAAGAAAAATCGTACGTAACTCGGAAAGGACTTCTGGAAAAGGTCTTGTGGGATGTGCATCAGAAATGACAAAATCAAGAGGAAACATCAATTCGACAAGACAATTTTAGACACCGTAAATACAAACGCGTCTCGTACAGTAAGGCCACGTGGAACGATGCCTGATGATCGTTGGCCCCAAAAGTTGCCAGACTGGATTCCGCCTTGTTATTCAAGTGTCATCTCCTTTAAGAAAGTTGTCGATCGAGAATCCAATGTGAACTCAGGGAACCAGGGTCGGATTAGAAGCGCGTGGTGCTCTATGCTCCCATCAGACTGATCCCCCCCCCTCCGATTCAAAATTCAACCTTTTATCCACTATTTTACACTGATAAATGGCATACAAAATTTCAAAAGTTAACAATAATTATTTTATGAAACTCTCAAATTACAACAAATTTTTAGCTAAACAATGATTACAATGAGCATAGTAGTACTTACGTTTAGAAAATACTAATCGGCCACTTTTTTCTTGATTTTGCATTAACGAAATCTTGTATAATTTCTTCTAAATCAAGCGATTCAATCTATCTCGCTTTCAGTATTCAACATACCAACGAAGATAATCTCTCTATCCCCCACACATGAACTCAACATATCTTTAATGCGTTTTACTATAGAAAATAATATTTCAGATTCGCAGTTACCTATTGGAATCGTCAAAAGCAGGTGATAAGCAATATATATATATTCGGAAATCCATCAGTCACTTTACAATTAATAATCCAGTTTAATGCTTTGAGCGGACAAACTGTAGTATCATGGGATCTATCATCTTCATTCCAACGACTTGAAAAAAAACTCTTTCTTGCAATTTTACTCGTGGCACAAAGTTTTTTGTTTTTTTTCACATTTATTATATGATCAAAAAGTTTTTTTTTTATTTAGGGCTGGATGGTGCCTCGTCTGACAGCTGAGGACCTAGTGGACGGTGCTGCAGCATACCCTAGCGTTATGGATAATCCGCCACTGCAAGTAACACAGCGGCTCTGCAATGGAATCAGTCTCTCAACTTAACCATACGCCTACCTACCTAACTACCTATTTCTCTGTCTACCTATCTACTTACCTATCTATATCTACACACCCACCTACCAGCCTACATATCTGCCGATCTATTCTATACTTATCTATCCAACTGTTTAAATATCCGTCTAGGTTGTAGCGTGACAGAAAATCCACTACATCTTAAGTCATATGAAATCATAAAGTTTAATTGCACCAACAAATGTTATAATAATATTGAATGACATTTAAATAAATCAAAGGAATGAACCACGATAAAATAAAAATCCTCATTACATTATATATAAAAACCACTGTTTAAAAAACCAAAGAAAGTATCGAAGCAACTCATAGTATAATATCAGTAATTTACCCAGGAAGCTAAGAGCAGTAAACCAGTTATATAAGACCATATCAAGAAAAAAGAGACTCACTTAAAGAGTGGTGAATACCAAAATACCCCAAAAACAAGAAGAGGGAAGAATCAAGTTTGTGAACAGGAAGAAAACAATACCCTGAAACCTGTAGAGAAGAATAAAGTCCGTATCAGTGAATAAGTTAAATGCTCCAAACTAAACCTCAGTCGAGATAACACCCAGTACCTTGGTTTACCCAAGAATGAAGAAGGAAGACCAGAAGAATGAAGACTAGAAGAGGGACAAGAATGAAGACTAGAAGAAGGACAAGAAGGAAGACCAGAAGGAAGATACGAAGAAGGACAAGAAAGAAGACAGGAGGAGAGGAAGAAATAGTATGAAAGAAACACCGTTGTAAAACCTATTATTATATAAACTACTATCAACCCCCAAACCCACAAAAACTATGCAAAGGAAAGTATAACATACCCAAAATCCTATAAAAATGTAATTATTGAGAAAACTAAAGTGCTGTATAGCGTTATAAGAAGTGAACCGACTAAAACTATTGTGTAATAAAGAAAATAAACTAGTCTTAACAGTCCATGATTACTAAAGGTCTGGTCTGAGATAATAAGACTCAAAATATCAGAACCAACAGTGAAAGTGAATTTGTGTAAGTGTTTTTTAAAAATGCAATAAACTTAAAGTTGGTGATATTATAACTTATCAGTATGCTATATCACAACTTTAATATCTAATAATAAACAGCATAATAAAATAATAAAATGGAAGATTTCCAGTATTTTATTATTTTAATGTAAATCTTTATTTACCAGACATTTGTAAAAAATGATAATAAATAGAGTATGGGAGTTTATGTTTACTGATGTAGGGGATCACAAATAATAATGGTTTAGACCAGAAAGGACTGGCATTAATAAGTGTAAAATGTTTAAATAGACTGTTTATTCACAGTCCTAAAATCAGTGTGTTAGTAAAATGTATTTGTAAGAGTTATTAGAAAATAAGATTTATGTTATGTGTTCTAAAAAGAATTATGTTTGCTAAATAATAGCCTACATACCATTAATAATGTTCCAATAGGTATGCTATGTTAACTCAAAAATAGTTAAAAGATATATGTTCAAACCATGTCTGCAATATGTTCAATTGTGCAGATTGCTAAACAATGTTCATAATTATTTATTTTAATAACCGTGGTGTTAATTGAATATTACACCACCCAATAAGTTATAAACCATGTTATTTTCATATAATTGTAATTATGTAAAGTCAGAGGAGGAGTTAAGTTTAAATTTATTTGAGAAAGACAGAAATATAAAATTCTAAAATCTAGGCCATTTGGTGAATTCACAGAAACAATATAAACCAGTATAATTCACCAATAAATCCTGTAAACTAGCAAGATTTATATAAGATAACTCAGTTAACCACTACTAGGAATGATCCTATGAGTTAAAATGATAATAAGGAAATATACCTTAACATATTGTAAATTTTCAAAATATATAAATTAATTAATTTTAAAGAGCAATGTCAAATTTACAGATTAAAACAAAAAACCAGTTCAAAGGTTTAATTTATATGTACTTAAGGAAAGGAAGAGGAATATGAATAATTAAAATTTATTATAATAGTATTAATAATATTTAAAATGGAGGAAATTCGTATAAAGACGGAAATCCAATTTTGAGCCTATATTTCCAAAAAGTGAACAAAATTTGTTAATTTCCACAAAATGTCTACAGATATGGACTATAATACATCAATTTAAAGGGAATGAGATGATTAAACCAATAATAAGGTTCATAATTCATAAAAGTGATGAATAAAATAGATAAATTCCATATATAATGTAATATTTTATCATGTGTACAGGTAATCGAAATATGTTAACAATACTTTTTCAAAGATTAACTGGGCCAGATTTATGACCAAGTTAATTAGTCTTTTGTTGAATATCAAGCTGAATAGTTGTGTGACAAAACGTTCTTTAAATCGAGTTGAAAATGGTACTAGCGTTTAGCCATTGAAATAAGTGAAACGAGAGTTAGACGGATTAGACACTTTTTAAAACTAAAGCTATCAATACGTTCACGACAATAGTGAAAACAAACATCTAACTTCATGATACGAGTGACAGAAAACAGTAAAACATTATATTTAAACAAATTCACTCTACAAATCCTAACCATATCTTGAGAACTTTAACTCGAAGAAGTGAACACATACAAAATAAACTAACCAACACAAGTTTACACAGAACACTTCGTCAGAATACACCAAATAACTTAACAGACATATTACACCAGTGCCGGAAGATTTCAGACATTCACGAAGGTAATTTTGTCGTGATTTTTGGGACATGCCGAGTTCACAGTAACTACGCCAGAACTAGTAGCGGCCATTTTGAAAATTCAAGCCTGCCTTCTTTATCTTCCCGCAGTGACGTCATCGTCTGCATATTGGTTTGACAACATACATACACATTACTTATTGGAATTATTTAAATTTTATTGAATAATAATTATTGTATTTGTGTTAATTGTTAATGTTATACTTTCTCGTCACCCTTCTCTGACTATTAATTTTAATCGCTCAAAGAACCTGTCTTTTAATATAATATATCATAAATTTTGTTCTTTATGACACAATCGATAATTCCCGAGACAGAGTCGATAATTGCTCTCCATCGATAAAAAATCGATTATTTATTTGAATTGTCAATAAATCTTTATATTTCCATTATTTTTATCTGTTACTTATTTCACAGGTTAATTTAAGAGTATTTATTAAGGCTGAAGGACTTAAATAAGAAGAATATATATTATTTGAACGAGATATTGGACCAGCCAGAAAAGTCACCAATCGATTATTAACTGGAGTTAATCTATTTAACTCCAGACTTGGTTCAAATCTTCAAGAAGTGCTCGACGGTCAATAAATACCTACCTGTTATTAAAATTTTTACAAGAACCTTTTAAAACAGATTTATTTCTTATACACACCTCTATAAACATAAACAAGATTTCTTACTATTTGAAAATTTTATTTTTTTTGTAAAATTTTCTATCAAATTTTTATCTTTTGTAATGACCGGCATACAGCGGTCTGATTACAAGGTATACTTATCTATCTTTCTATATCTCTGTTTACCTATACACCTATCTACCTATCTGTCTATCTGTCTCAAAAAGAAAGTGCGTCTTTTTCCCGGATACCTTTTTCCCCTTGGTTCTTGCCCTGTAGGCCTATAATAACTTGCAGAAGGGTTCCAACTAGTTGGAGCTAATGGAAAGAGAACACACTCGATCTGATGTGGTAAAGAGACTTGCAACGCAGTGATTGATACAACAGAAGGCTCTGGTATGGAGGCTGCGTGAGACGGCAGCAGCCGTAGGAGGATCGCAATGCATGCATGCATGGAATAAATTAGAAATTATTTCAGTTGATAAATGCGTTTACAGGACAGGTGCCATCTGGACTGACTCCAGGTGATATCTGGAGATATCTATCAAGAATGAAGGATATGTGGGAGAGGTGGCAGAGAGAGGATAAGAAGGCGGGAACCAGTTGAACCAAACGTAGTCCACAGTGGCTCATACCCAAAAGAAAAATGCGTGTACAAAATAAATTGTACTTTTCCTTAGCAGACTGAAGCCCCAGCTGGGACGGAGCTCCTAGCCTTATCTACCTTTTGACCCAGTGTTTTGTGGTGATCTGAAGTTTGGGAACCACTGGTGAACGAAAATAAAAGACATCGATGAGAACTGCTTAGATGTCATTGTGTTTTTGAAATCTTCTTCCAGTACGTACAGCGTCAAAGAGTATCTGTCCTCGCGTCCATGTGATATGTGATATCCTCACATAGACCTGAGGATGTTCATTGTAATATGGGTGAAACGTTGTCTTTCAAGACAGTTTTGACGCTATTCATACCGGAAGAAAACACTTCAAAAAGAGAACGTATACCGGCCGCGAAAGCCTGAGTGAGATGTACATTTGTAACAGTTCGGTTGAATCAGAATTGCTCATTTGTTAAATGATTAGACTAAAATTATATAAAGTGATGATTGAGCGTCAGAAAAAAAAACCTAAAATTAAAGTAAGAAATTACAAACATATCAAAATAAATGTTATCTAGATTAGTTCAATATTAATCAGCCAATTTGTACAAATTTTCATTCTGTAGTCTCAATTCATTCGATAACAAAGGAGGAAGAACAAGAAGGAAAATATTATTTAGTTACAAGCAGCGAATTTCAAAGTTTGGTAGTAATTAATTCTGACCAACAACACGTAACCGACAAGAAACTGAAAAAGGTCTGCTGGGTGTTCAGAGGCAACACAGCCAATTACGTAATTATAACTTGGCCGTGAGTTAATGATGATGTAAATTATGGTTATGTTTATTTAAACGGGGCCGGCCGCCGGTGCCCGAGGTAAGACAACGCCGCTGCCGAGATACGCCGAGCTTAGCTCCCGGCACAGCGGCTCGCTCTGATTGCTTTCCGTTTGCGCCCATTACGCGCGTTTCCTTTCCGCACCTTTGTCCAGCCCAATGTTTTTAATTAAACAAATTTAAGTCAATATTTTAAATATGGTTTGCAGTCTAAGGTTTACCGCTAAAACTAATCACCCGTGACACTTTCTGGTTAACCAACCAACGGAACGGTCAGTGCTTGATAACGAATACACAAATCGTCATTTTGTTATCATCATCATCATCATCACCATCAATGTCGTCGTCGCTTTGGTCATTATACGTAAGATCGGTTTATAAAGTTCACCCACGTATTTCTAATTCTAGTCTGCATCTATATCAAGATATCTCTCAGCCGTTCCAAAAATCGTGTTCAAAACAGGTTTGTCTACCTGTTTATCCGTATGTCTGACTGACTATGTGTCTATCTACCTGTCAGACACTCTGCGGATGAACCTCGGAGGTCGGGCCCCCGACATTTCTGGGCTTCGTAAGTCGTCATGTTGATCAGCGTCGTACTCCAAAAATGGTACCACGGGATCGTAAACCAGCCCGGCCGGGGTTCTGTCCCCCAGCGCGGCGTTCACGAGTTGAGCAGGGAAGGTTACGTGATGGTTGTGGTTGACCCAGATAGAGTAGACTTTCCCTAACACTGCTCTTTCTGGGACTTTGGGAGTGGCGCTGTGATTCTTGAACTCCGGTGCGTCGCTCTCGGTTCATGTTCGGAAGATCCCCTACTACAGGTCTACAGGTACGCGTCTTCTTCGACGTTCGTACACACCATATGTTTGTCTGTCTATCTTTTTATTTATCCAATCTATATATGTATATACTCTGTCTGTCTATCTATATAACTGTGTATCTACCTCTACACCCATATACCTACCTACCTACACATCTATCTACCTATCTATCTACCTACACACCTGTCTGCCCAACTACGTGTATCCCTGTCTACTTACACATCTGTCTACTTATACAACTATTTATCTGTCTGTCTGTCTGTCTGTATATTTATCTATCTCTCTATCTATCTATCTATCTATTTACATACCTATCTGCCCAACAACTATATCCCTTTCTACTTACACATCTGTCTACTATATTTATCTATCTATCTGTATGTATGTCTGTCTATCTATCTATCCATATATTGACACGCCTATTTGACCAACTATCTATATCCCTGTCTACTTACATATCTGTCTACTTATACAACTATCTATCTATTTATCTATCTATCTATCTACACACCTATCTGGCCAACTACCTATATCCCTGTCTACTTATATGTACAACTATCTATCTATCTATCTATATACCTACCTACTTAACTACGTATCTCTCTGTCTACCTGTCTACCTATCTATCTACTTTCTTCCTACATACATACCTACCTAACTACCTATAAACCTGTCTACCTATCTACCCACATTTTCGTCTACACACCCACCTACCAGCCTATATATCTATCTATCTACCAACACATCTGCCTATTTAATCTATCTCCCTATCCAACTATTTACATATCTGCCTACACATCTATCTTTTTATATCTCTGTTTACCTATATATACATCTATCTATCTATCTGTGTACTTGTTTCGAAAACATACAGCTGCTTGCCTTGTTTAGTTTCTAAATCTCTGCAGTTTCCTTTCCATACGGAGTCGTAAAAGCTGACATCCGAAAATGTGATACTCCTCCCTCCACAAAATGTCCGTACACCGTTATTTTTTAGCGTACTTTCTGTGTGTGTGCGTTTTTTTCCAGAAAAAACGCATTATTTTAGTTTACTCTGCTGATATTTTTAGGTGGGAATTTTTAGGTATTTTTTCAAGCGCTGAGTGTCACTGAGCAAACGAAGATTTAGATAAGTTTGTCATATCCACACAAAGTGACCTGGAGAGTGACGAACAATGAAACAGCCGACTGTTATAAACCAGAATCAAGGAAGGATTATAAACACCGTGCAACATGGAAGTAATAATTACATGTTATACACACCCCCACTCTACATGTGTATAGCATTATAACACATACACCCAGTCTCAAGAATGTGCCTCGCTTATGTAAATGACAAAACATGTGTAATTTTATAGATATTTTAATGGTGTTCTTCCAAAGAGTGAATTCTAAAACAGAAACATAATTCACCAGTCAGATAGTGGAAACAAACGTATTAACATAATGAACGCAGTGTGACTTTATACATCTGGCGTACGGCCAACGCACCTCTACGTGGACTGCACGGATGGGTGAAAATAAATCACGGAGGTAACCTTACGATGCCACCTCCTCGTTGTCCTCATACATTGTTGTCGTTGTTGTCATTATTGACAAACCGATTGTTAGATTTATTAGTTCACCAGCCTCCCTATCACTAGATTCGTTTTTACTTCCATGGCACGTCTATATTAATTTTGGAACTGTATGTTAAGTAATTATCTTAAAACTAAATTGAGTGTTTACCATTTAATATACTGCAGCACGGAAGAAATCATCATACAGATAACAGAAATCCATAAATCGGTAAAACCTTTACCTACAATCTCTCAAAAAGTTGGAAGATATCTTTCGTTATTAACGACACTGTTTTTCGGTTTAACATAAGTCGTGATATTTTTATTAAAACCAAACATTTTCGCCCATACTACGACAAGGCATCCTCAGAGGTCCAACTGAGAGTCTCAGTCGGTGTCTCGATCGAACCGTTGAGAATTCGTCATTGCTGTAACGTTTGGTTTTAATTGAAACCAACCGACTTGTGTTAACACGAAACACGGTGTTGTTGTTAACGATAATCACGAAAGTTTACGGGCGAGATCTTTTGTTTACTTTTGTGGTGAGCGTTTCTTTTCCACAGTTCAGTGCGGCGCAAGGAAAATAAACAAACAATATTTTGAAGTAAAGCCGGAGGATCAAAGACCAAGACACATATCAGTGAAGAATGGTATGTAAATCACACATGGAGAGATTGGGACAGGACTGTGGAAAGAGTTTACAAGAAATAAAGGCTGTTGCATGAACCTGACGATGCCACCTCCTCGTTGTCCTCATACATTGTTGTTGTTGTCATTATTGACAAACACATTGTTAGATTTATTAGTTCACACTCATTTTCTCGTATATTAATGTTCGTTACTGTATCCGCACTTCCATGCGTTGATTTTTAATAATACTTTAATTGATGTTAGTTGTAGCAGATAATTTATGATACGTTTTGTCCTATCCAATCTTCACCAAAGAAAGCTGTGAATTTTATATACCCTACCTCGCAATTTTTTTTTCTTTGTTTTTTCGATTTCATAAAAGTGGAGCGGACAAAATCGATTGTAATTTCGAGACCAAAACTACTACTATTACTACTACTACTTCTTCTTCTTCTTCTTCTTCTTCTTCTACTACTACTACTACTACTACTACTACTACTACTACTACTACTACTACTACTACTACTACTACTATTTCTTCTTCTTTTCCTTTTTCTCCTTTTTCTTCTTCTTCTTCTTCAGCACTATAGCCCAACGTGAACCCTGGCTTCCAACACCAATCTTCTCCAAAGTCTCCAGTCATTACCTCACATCCATTCTTCTGAAATATTCTAGCGCATCATCCAACCATCTTATACGAGGTCGGCCCCTCTTTCTGATTTTATAGACTTGCGCCCTCAGGATTTTCTTTGGCACAAGCTGATCATCCGTCCGCTATAGCCATTGTATTCGTTGAGCTTTTCTGAATCTTACAAAGTCCTCACGATTCAGTAGCTCATCTGTCTCCTGGTTATTTCTTATTCTCCATTCGACATCTTCTTTAACCGAGGCATAATCACGTTTTACGATCGTTCCTTTTTGTCTCCCCTGCATAAGTAACAACCGGTCTGATAAGTCTTTTAGACTAAAACTACAGGAAAGCTAAAAGAAATAGACAACTGGAGCAGCAAAATCTGTAAAACACAACCAGAACACAAATTATTTGGTGCGATCATTTATAGTTAACTGACGTTCAAATACGATAGCAAACTCTCTGAGCTCCAGGACTATTGTCATATGAATACATTTAGTAGGCCTATTAGATAAAATAAAACATTTGTATGGTGCAGCCGGATATCCGAAAAGATCGTCTAGAACAATCCATTTCAGGGACTTATTTACGTGGGAGACGAACGGGACCGGACTCCCTCCAGAGGGTCCAAAAAATTGACGAATTTGTTAATCTCTTAATTTTTAGGCTGTTTTGTTATTTTTTCAGCTGCCTACGCTAATGCAGTAGTAACTCTTTTTTACATATACAAACAGCATTACGCTAATATATACGTTTGAAATATGAAATATAGGAAAGTCAATTCAGTCAATAAATATCTTGCAGACAGTGTTCCAATAACGCGTATTTTACATCAATAGGATTGATTTCAGGAGGTATCACACGTTTTTCACTTTAAAGATAATAATGTTGATTTGTCTTAAATTGTTTTTTTCTTTTGCATGACGCCGATTTGACCCCGGTTCCCCCAAAGCAAAATTCTAGATAAGGCACTGGTCCGTTTCCACCATTGTTGTTAATTCTTCTTTATTTCCTGTTTGTTAACATTCTGATCCATAACAGACATTATTCCTTTTCTTTATCCTTATGAATGTTCAACAAACACTAAACCTCTATAAACGTTGCATTAGTTGTTTTAGTTACGTTTATAGCCTTAATGCCCAAATAATAAATAATTTAGTTCTGATTGTTTAAGTTTATGTATGTTTCCATAGATACTTATTGCATATATACAATACTTTTTACTAGTATCATATAACCTATATATAAAACCGATAACAATATTATTCATAAAGTTCTTTGCAAACTTAGCTTACAAACCCTTTAAAGGCGGTCCAAAATTTGCAAGGGTGATGACAGATAGTAATTTCGTTAACTTATTTTCAATAAAATTCCTCATAAATAATTTGATGTCCCACAGAGACGTTTAGGCCTATAACTTTTTCAAAATATTGATTTCCGTTTTTAGCCCGCTGTGCTCCAATTTTCAGCTTAAATACTGCATTCCGAGTTGGGTAAAATTTCCTTTAGTCTATCCGGCATGACGTTTTTAAATTTTTCAAATTTATAAGAAGTTTTTATGGCCCTTAGCGTCTCAAAAATTTGAAATTTCTTAAACTGATTACTACTTTCAGACTGTGGTTTAAATTCCCTTTAACTTGATACCCACATGACTTTTTGGGATTTTTCAAAACTTTGACCCCTCACATCCCGCCCTATTTTTAGAGGAATGAACCTCAAAAACAACGGGTAACGGTGTGAACACGAATGCCAAGTCCTACGAAAATAGGTTGATGCAGTCAAAAGTGATCATGGGACGCACTCCAGAAAGTAGATAGACGCACAGAGAAATGTAAAACGCCCAGTTAAAACTTAGAACTTGCCTCGCTCTTTCAAATAACGTTTTAGCATTTAGACCACTACCCGTCAGGTATTCAACTGTTGAAGGCTGATTATGGTGGTTAAAACTGTCGAAACATGTGTACCAAGAACTCAGTAAAAATGGTACAGACAACTTCACGTGTTTTATTTTTTTAATTCTTAGTTTTCATATGACTAGACTTCTTATAATTTACTTCATGGAAGTGTTTGAAAACGCCAAGCGACCAGACCACAAATAAGCGGCGATCAACTATTTGATTTTGAGCAACGAACCTGAGGCCGCCCGCCACCGCAACGAGTACTACAAAAACTACGAGATTAATAAGGCATATCCGTTTCTACTGTAAACAGGACAAAGTGTATACGTCCGCTTAGAGTTTTCGAACGCGCGCGCCCGTGCGTATGCCGCCGCCAGCGGTGCCTCTTTTCTTGTTTGTGTTATTATTAATGACAACGTCCCGACCTGTAACATACAATTTGCCGGTGCCACCGATACTACTTGCGGTCGTCGTTAAATTAAAAGTGAACCTCTTGCCACCGTACGGGTGGCAGATCTGCGACCGCCACAGAGAAAACTAAAACGTGCCACGGCACCGGAAGTGGAACACGCAACACCTACTAACGTCTCAAAATAAATTGAAACAAAAATAAAAACAAATTCAAGAGACAAATTTCCTAGAAATATGTCGGCACGATTGTATATTATTTAAAAAAATAATGATAACTGTGACAGCGCTGTTATTCAAAGTTCCAAACTGGATTCATATTAAAATCTCCACCACACCTTTGTGGTGCCATTATTAAACGAGGCGCCACTTCGTTCTTAGAATGGGATTGATCAATGTTTTTGCACAACCCGTCCTCCCGAACTGTATATAGACTACAAAGTTTGCGGAGGGTCTATGCGTTTTTATAAGTGTAGGCTATAACACACAACACAGACACATTGATAAGTTTTCTACATTTCAACATAACACGATGCATAGTTTCGTTCTGTTGTTTCGGTCACAATTTTATTAACGTCTCTTCACTTTAGTCTTTATATGTCCCATTTCCTTTTGATCACGACTTTTTACCTTGGCGTTTCTTTCTTCTTCCTCTATAATTATTCCGTAATAACTGAATAGCCTATCCCGAAGATGTATTTAAATCCTCAATAAATTGTTTATAACGCACAAACCGATCAGAAGAAATCTGTTTTTTCTTGAAGCATATTGATCAGAAGTTCAAAATATAAATTTCTTCTTCATTTCAAGGATGAGATTATACAAACATGTTCCGGCGTCCACATCATCCTCGGACGACCCACGTCTCTTTTACCAAAGGCTTTATATTGGCAATCGGTCCTCCGTCATCCTTTGCAGAAGGTCCCACTATTGTCTTATATAAGTTTAAATGATTGTGTTTGTATCTTTTGATTCCATAGAAGAAGAAATCTGTTAGCCTCTTCGTCTCAACTCCATTCTCGCCTGCACGAGGTGGAACCTCTGATTTTTTGGTAGTGCGGAAAGCTGCCCAACCCATAAAAAATTCGGTTCTTTGTAATTCCGAACAAATATTACTGTCCAATTAAACACAGGTAATGAAACAACACGAACAATGAACAGAACACATTAAAATAACAGTTTTTTTTTGCGAAAGTGGTTGGGCTTGAACTTGGACGTACGATGAAACCAGTACTAACCGTCAGTTTGTATATAAAAAAGGAAATCTATACCCTAACTATTTTAACGTAACATTTCTTGTTTTTAGAGAACTAAAATCGTCGCCAATCATTTGCATATCTATCAATCCCGCTACATCGTAGTCAATTGGCAGTAACCATAAACTGATAAGCCTTCGCCTTAGGCCTACTGATTTTCTCTGGGCACGTTAAAGACGTGCCTAAATTGTCTCATACCCGTTGGCCGTGTTGGATGACGGCACGGCAGTGTATGCTGTCGATCGTAGTGCTGAAACGGCCGTTATCTGGCTCCAGGAACGTGGGTGGACAAATGGAGGGTCTCCATTAACACGGCCAAGGGGACAGTTGTAGACTTCTCCAGACGCAGAAGGCTCCCCCCCCCCAACCTCTACATAGCCGGTACTCCACTCCCCTGGTCTCCTGGTGTAGAGTAGGCTTACCTAGGACTTCGCCGTCAGCCGCACAGACACATAATTCGCTTGATGACCTTAAAACAGTTTTTCAATTAATTTAACTTTCCTCAAAATAACTTCATGTTGGTGCGGTTAATTCCTTCAAATTAAATTATTTCAGAAGAATATTTTCATCACTTAAGGGGTACAATATTTTCAACAAGATAAAGGGATCACTTAGCACACTACTATACGCAGATGACCAAATAATTATAGGGAAGAGTGAAAAATGAGTTGCAAAGGTCAATTTATACCTTGCTTACAATCTACCAGAAATACAACTTTAAGATTTCAAATACTAAGACAAAAGGAATGGCGTTCCTACTGTAAGAACAAAAATTGTAATTGATAATAGTGTTTTCGAGCAGATATCACATTTTAATTATTTAGGATGTGATATATCATGTAGGAAGGATAACGATATCGAAAGAAAGTTAAATAAATTTAGTTATACCTGTGGAACAATAAGACGACTATTGAAGAATAAAACGCAGAGGGAGGCACAGCTAAAGGTCTATAAGGTCGTGGCTGTGCCGACTGTAATGTATGGATGTGAAACATGGACTCTCCTGCAAAAAGTTATTCAAAAAAAAGGCCTCGGAAATAAAATTTTTAAGAGCAGTGAAGGGATGTAGTTTAAGAGATCGTCTACGAAACGACAACATAAGGAAAGACCTGAAGTTACAGTCGGTTCTGGAGAGAATAAAGGAATACAGGGAGAACTGAAAGTCCCATGTGGAACGCACGGTAGACACGCGTATTACTAAACAAGCGTTTGAATATAGGCCAGTGGGGACGAGAGATCGTGGAAGAAAAAGAAGAAGAAGAAGAAGAAGAAGAAGAAGAAGAAGAAGAAGAAGAAGAAGAAGAAGAAGAAGAAGAAGAAGAAGAAGAAGAAGAAGAAGAAGAAGAACAACAACAACAACAACAACAACAACATTTTCAATGAAATCATGTAATTATCTGTGATGCCTTCTCCCCCCCCCAATTGTGAAACTTGTGGTCACTGGGCTCTTCTCCCCCCACCCACCCATTTGCATGACCCTTCAAATAAACATTGGACGTGTTTAAAGAAGAAGGATGCGTTGCAGACAGGGCCGGCCCAAATCTATAGGTCTGACCGGGCCAAGACACAATTTTGCGCCCCCCCCCCCAAAATGGTGATGCTTATTTCCTTATCAGTACTAATTTAATAACAATATACTTTAAAAGTTTTATCATGACTATTTTTTACTAGTGGTGGCGGTTGAGCCCTACACATAAAAAACTATTCTGTAGGAATACATGAAATTATTTAAAAAAATTTAAACTTTATACTATATAACTTTTTTAATGTTAACAACAAATATTTTGTTTTATTTTTCTTAAAACCCATTAACTATCACTAAGGCCTGTTTTTTAAATTTAACTTAATAAAGGTGTAACTTGACTCACCTATATAAGTGTTTCACATGGACTCTCATGTGAGTGGAAAACGTCAAATAAAAACAATCAATATCAAACACTTTCCTACAATTTTAATTCAGTCAGTATACATTTCTTCTTATTATAAGTATATGTACAGATATTATCAAAACACAAATGTCTTTTCACATGTAAAGTTTATTTTGACTAAAAATGTCACACCAAAATTTATTGCATTAAAAGTTTTCTTTAAAAATAAAAAAAACATATATTTTTGGTTTTGAAAGTTTAGTTAAATTTCCTTCTTCTTGCTTTTGCTTCAGCAAACCTTTTAACAATTTTTCTTAAATCTAACTGGTTTCCAATGTCATTTTCAATAGAAATTGTTGCTAGAGATGATAGGCGGTCTTGCGTCATTGTAGAGCGTAAGTAAATTTTAATAAATTTGAGCTGACTGAAACTGCATTCTCCACTAGCAACCGTGACAGGAATTCTTAAAAGAACCCTCACTGTAATCCATATATTAGGAAAACAGTCAATCATGTTACTTTTTGAAATAAGTTGCAAAGTTTGAACAGGAGTTTTTATCTCAGAGTTCTTCAGAAATACATCCAGATGTTTAAGCTCCTCAAAAAGGTGGTTGCCATCGATGTCACTTTCTCTTAATTTATCTTCATCTTGAAGAACTTTTTGAATATTCATACATTTTTGTTTCAAGATTTCGGATTCTGGAAGAGTTTGCACGTTGTAAAAAAAACCCAATGCTGGTTATGAGTCTCAAGTTGTGTAAAGCACTGTTCGATGGATGTCAGAGCCGCTGATCTAAAAGCGGGTAAAAGACTACTGTTTTAAACAACTGCTCTCGATCTGTTGGGGCTTCGTCTCAGGACTCATAATCAAATTGCCGTTTTTTCTTTCTCTCAGGCTGCTTCTTGTAAACAGCTTCAATTTCCAAGTCTTCAGCTATGTTGCTAAAGCACCTGCGTATCCAGTTTCATAATATTCTTTTAAAAATGTTTTGCACTTTCCAAGAAGATGTGTAACTGTTGATAAGTCACTGTTGGCGTTTTGCATGGTATTGCTGACCAAGTTTACTTGAAACAATATATCATGCCAAACAACAAGTGAGACAATGAAGTCAAAAGATGTTAAATTGTTTTCCAATGATTTGGCTTCAGATGTTACTTTTGGATAATGAGTTCCTCTTGCGTTGCCTGTAGCGCTTCACAAACTTCAACCATTTGATACCTGACTGCCTTTGCGCTGTTAATTCTACACCCCCATCTAGTTTCACAGACTTCTTTGACAGTAAGAGTCAACTGACTTTCCTCGAGTATTTTCGATTTTTTAGTAGATGATGAAAACAGGACGTACAGACGTTGTAAAACTCCAAATAAAGAAACATTTTTACAAACGAAGCAACAGCATCTCCAATTACTAGGTTAAGTGAATGACATCCACAAGGATTGAAAAAAGCTTTAGGAAACATTAACAAAATTCTTGACTCCACTCCTTTATATTTTCCAGTCATGTTATCTCCATTATCGTAACCTTGGCCCCCTACAATTTTTCATGTCTAACCCACAGGTCCCTTCAATTTCTTTCAAAAGGACCGTTGTCAAACCTTCTCCAGTAGTGTCATCAATAGGAAAAAATGACAAGAAATGCTCTTTTACTTGAACATCTGTTTCAGTACATTCAATAAAACGAATTTGTAAATAAAAATTGTCCTTGGTGGCTGATATCGGGCGTACAGTCTAATATTAGTGAAAAGAACTTGGCTTGCTTTGCTCTTTCAATGGTATCATTTTTTTATTTCAGACCCAAGCAAACTAATCAACTCATTTCGGATTGTTTTACCTAATTAATGATCATGGATTTCATTAGATTTAATTTTTCTGTGTTCAGCCATAACTACAGTACATCGTACTTTCCAAGTAACTCAACAAGTCCCAAAAAATGTCCGTTACTTTTTGCAAATAACTGGTCATTACTTCCTCGGAATGCCAGGTTATGTTCAGATAAATATACCGTTATTGCAATTAGACGTACTAAAACTTTTTTCCAGTGATCTACCTCTTTTTGTAACAATTTTTCATCTTCACTATCAATACCCGTTTGACAACGAATATTTTTTTCGCCATCAACCCATTTGCTGTAACATGTGTAGTGCTCACTTGAAGTTTCATGATCTTTTAAATAATCCCCTATATGTTTCCAGTTGTTGATACCATTCTGCCCTAATTGAGAGCGGGTATTCCCAAACAACTTACAACTAAAACAATAGAATCTGTTCTTTGACTCAGAATATTGCAAATATATCCGATACAATTTTTTATTATTGGGCAGTTTCCTATTGCAGTGAAACAGTGAGAATTTTCTGTTTCTCGATCCTTTTGAATCGGATTTTGTTAAGTCAGCAGGAAATCTTGAATCCGGACCCTCAATTTTTTTTGGGCCGTTTTTAATTATTTGATCCCTTATGTGACGAGTCAAGGTAGGCCATTCGCCGATATCGTCCAAATTACACGAGGTACCGTCGCTGTGGGATAAAGGGTGAACTTCATCTTCATATCCGTCCGTTATACGGTTTGATGAATTAATCGTAACATCTTTGTCAAGGGAAAAATCGTTTCATTGGCGGCTTGTCCCAGGTCGTTCAGTTTCCTTCATCTCAGTCTTGTTGATGTATGGGTAAAAATAATGAATAATTTAAGTACAGGAGCAAACACACGCTTTATTGAAGGAACAGTTTAGTAGCAAGTATACATAAAACGGACACACGAAATACACATTACAAGAGCACATTTAAAACTGAACTGAACTGGTCGAGTGCATCTCTGTTTATATAGAAAAAGCTTCCAGATCTTTCCTTTTATTTAAAACTTCCAGAACATTACTTTTCTAGACCTCACAGTAAACACGGATGTGTGCGGGTTGAGGCCCCGCCCAGGCAGCTCGACCCCCCACCGCACAACACAAACTTTCACGTCTACAATGACAGGTACACCCACTTAAGAATGAATGTAGAGTTTTCTAGTATATTCTCAACAAGTCTCACCATTAGTGTCTTGAACATTGTCATCAAAAACTTGTTCTGACTCTGTAGCATTTGAAAAATCAATTTTGGTTACACCTTCTTTTGGACTACGGTATTTTGATCAGTTTCTATTTCTAAACTTTGAAAAAGAAAACCACGCATGTTGTTTATTTTCATTTATTATTTTATTCTTTTTCTTTCTGTTTTGAGCTCCTGAAAGTTTGTGGTTTGAAGCCATTTTTAAAAGTCTTTGAAATCATAAACTGCACTCGTATATGTCAAAAATATTCAGAGTACTGAAACGAAAATTCAACGAAATTTTACAAACCGAGTTAAATGAAACAACATTGTAAGTTTTTTTTTCATCAGGCTCTACCGTTCTTTTTTCTTTTCGGGGTTATAAAACTATTTAAAAGACGAAAAACCTAAACCAAACCATCGAGCGAATGGACATCCTGAATGTTGTACGTACTAATAATTAAACTGTATAAAATTTTAAAGTTTGTTTAAAATCATAAAATAAGTTGACTTTCACTGCCTGCCATTTAAAAACTTTTTTCTTCTTGCTTTGAATTTCTAATTATTTAAAATAGGCAGCTTACTAACAAAATAAAAACAATAAAGACCATACCTAGATAACATAAGAAAAATCAAACACTTAACGCGCACATAAAAATACTTTACACAGTCATTCGCAACACTGGCAGTTGCACGGCGACAAGTCACAACAAAAGAAGAAACAACTGAAACAAAAGAAGGATGAAGCGTGAAGGGTATGATGTTCGCGTGGAGTAGGCGGGGGAGCTGCCGAAGATTACCGAACTCATACTATCTATTTCGAGGCGTTGTACGCGTCAGTCAGCGAAGCGCCTGTCTATCTTGTCGCCGTTTTGTGGCTGAGGGTGAATGTCAAAATACGTCAAATAATACCGCTTTGTGAAGATTTATATTGATTGTCTTATTATGTACCACACAGTGGCATTCATTAATAATAGAGTAAAATGTTTAACCTGCTTGAGAGAACAACTTCATTTATTAACAATCATAAAGGAAAGAAAAACTTGATTTTTTTATCCATTATTTTGGCGCCCGGGCCACGGCACGGTTGGCCCGTCCTTAAGGCCGGCCCTGGTTGCAGAGTTTCTACATAAATTAACATCGTCTGTTGAATAAAGTCTACAAGGGTGACTTTCAACTTGTATTAAAACAGAAAAATAAAAGAGAAACACAAAACGCACCAAGGATTATTTGTAGTACTCTCCTCATCAACGTTGATTATTTGCGAAACTGAAGAAAAATAAAAACAGCGGGTTATTCTCGTGGAGAGAATTAGTTGCAAACATCCGGCAACATCCGGCAGCGGGCAATTACAAGGATTGAGGGGACGGGTCCACGCCCTGAAAACTATACTTCATTAAGTGTGCCAGCGCTATACCGTTTTCTCACACAAATAGAGAAGGAGGCCGTGCAAAAAATAATAATAACTACAACAACAATATAAAACAAAGAAAGCAGAAGAAGAAGAAATAGTAATAGTGGTCAAGTCGAATAGAGTCGACAAGGCGGTTTGTTCTGTTTGAAAAGAAAAAGTAGGTTGGCGCGCTGATGATGATCCCTTCTAGTTATTTGTTTCTTGGCACTTCCTTTTCAATAATTATACGCTTCTTGTCTTTGCTTCTACTCTGCTACGGTTCGTTCTTTCCACAAATCAAAAATGTTTGACCGAAGGTCGTCCCCCTGTCTAACCCTCTGCTCTCTCACTCACTCACTCTCTCTCTCTCTCTCTCTCTCTCTCTCTCTCGCTCCTCTCCCTTTGAGCACACACACACACACACACATATGTATATAAACATTTATTAGAGTGGCAGAGTGTGTGAATTGTACACAAGAGTAGACCGTTCTACCTGTACACTACAGACGGAATTCTGCGAAAGATAACCAACCGGCCAAACCAAATTAACCATTCGGTCAACTACTGACTGCCCGTTATTTTGTAACACTCTCACGCCCACTTTTGTTGCCCGCGTCATCATAAAAACCTTTTTATTTATACCGTAATTGATATTTCCTTTCGTGAAATACGTTTGCCGTTGTGAAATCTCTTTGTTCCCAACCCACGTTATCGTAGCTTCCTTCTCAGAAGAGGAAAATTGCTTTCAACTTGATATGTCAAGTGTAAGCTGAAGAGATGATTTACACGAAAGTTGTGTTAGCGCAGTTTATTTATAAATGAAACAACTAAAAATGACACTGAATAATGACACTCAACAACAAATATACATTACGCAAGGCTGTTATAACAAACGAAAACCAGGCCTATACTAATATCAATCTATATATATAAAACTCCAAGTCTGAGGACTTATGGGTACTGAATACAAATCCACACCGTTACACCGACTGCAACCAAATTTTCCACAGGTAACCTTTGACACAACGCGAAAAATACTGTCTAACTTGGAATTTGATATTTTGCCTCGTTCGCACGATTTAGGCCCCGTTAATTATGCCTTTTAATTGACGCGTATAAAGGTGTCAACAACACCATGGAGACCAGAATTATTTACCATAATAACAAGTAAATAAACAAATGATATTTAGCGGCATGGGAACTGTACCTTTTATCCGTTCCTGCAGTTTTTAATGTATTTAATATGCGATTGTATCGATATATTTTGTAATTTTGTATACAGATGCGTCTATATATTTTGTAATTGTCTTAAACGATTATAAAATTTATGTTTATACGTATTTCTGATGATGCAATGAATAAGTAATGAAATACATTAAATAATACTAATAAAGATGTCAACAACCCCATGGAGACCAGAATTAATTACCATAGTAACAAGTAAATAAACAAAAGTTATTTACCGGCATCGGAAATGTACATTTATCCATTCGTGCAGTACATTTTCGATGTTTTATATAATATGCGATTGTACCGATGTATTACGATGTGAAAAGAAGAAGTCTACTAATTGTAAATTGTCCTATTATTTAATCTAAAGCGAAAATACGTGTTGTTTTCATTTGTGGGGTTAGGTGACAACGGTTTTTGGTTTTTAGTTTACTGCTGAAATAAATAAAAGCCATAGTTGAGGAAAACATAACGTTTAATGTGTTATACAATGCTTCTAACACAGTACACTTAAAATAAAGAATTTAGCGTTTTTGATTTAACAGGTACTTCATAAATATCTCCAAAGGCTTTATAAACGGGTACTTTTAAATACCCAAAGGCTGTTGCACCAACATAATAATTTAGTACAAGTTAAAATAGAACAAGTGTTGAAAACAGCTTTGGAGAGAATTTGACTAATGAGTACAAAATTGTTATACGAGCTGACAGAACGCCATATAGACATAAACAATAAAAATTATATTAAAATACTTATTAAAAGTCAAATATTCGCGTGCGAAGCCGCGGGTAACAGCTAGTGTTAAAGAATGCTACCCTCTGTAAAATGTTAATGGGACCTGCATTGAACTTCTTCAGATATGTGATAATTTAGGGTTCTTCTTCTTCCTCTTCTTCTTCTTCTTCTTCTTCTTCTTCTTCTTCTTCTTCTTCTTCTTCTTCTTCTTCTTTACTTGGCATTCTGCCTTTCAGTATCGCAGCCTCTGTCTATTATCGCCATCTATTCCTGTTCATGCAACAGCCTTCATTTCTTGTAAACTCTTCCCACAGTCCTGTCCCAATCTCTCCATTTGTGACTTATATACCATCCTTGACTGATATCTATCTTGGTCTTTGACCCTCCGGTTTTAGTTCAAGATATTGTTTGTTTATTTTTCTTGCGCCGCACTGAACTGTGGAAAAGAAACGCGCACCACAAAAGTAAACAAAAGATCTCACCCGTAAACTTTCGTGATTATCGTTAAAAACAACACCGTGTTTCGTTTTAACACAAGTCGGTTTGTTTCAATTAAAACCAAACGTTACAGCGATGACGAATTCTCAACGGTTCGATCGAGACACCGACTGAGACTCTCAGTTGGACCTCTGAGGATGCCTTGTCTTGTATGGGCGAAAATGTTTGGTTTTGATAAAAGTATCACGACTTATGTTAAACCGAAAAACAGTGTCGTTAATAACGAAAGATATCTTCCAGCTTTTTGAGAGATTGTAGGTAAAGGTTTTACCGATTTATGGATTTCTGTTATCTGTATGATGATTTCTTCCGTGCTGCAGTATATTAAATGGTAAACACTCAATTTAGTTTTAAGATAATTACTTAACATACAGTTCCAAAATTAATATAGACGTGCCATGGAAGTAAAAACGAATCTAGTGATAGGTGGGTTGGTGAACTAATAAATTTAACAATCGGTTTGTCAATAATGACAACAATGACAACAATGTATGAGGACAACGAGGAGGTGGCATCGTAAGGTTACCTCCGTGATTTATTTTCACCCATCCGTGCAGTCCACGTAGAGGTGCGTTGGCCGTACGCCAGATGTATAAAGTCACACTGCGTTCATTATGTTAATACGTTTGTTTCCACTATCTGACTGGTGAATTATGTTTCTGTTTTAGAATTCACACTTTGGAAGAACACCATTAAAATATCTATAAAATTACACAAGTTTTGTCATTTACATAAGCGAGGCACATTCTTGAGACTGTGTGTGTATGTGTATAGGATTGTACATAACACTAATTACTTCTATGTCGCGGCAATGGTCACAGAGTCTTTCCCTGGACGTCACATCGCTTTCTGTATACCGACCACTTCCTTGTTCCTGGTTTACTACGGTCGATTGTTTCGAATCCAGTCATTATCAATATCCGCGAATCAATTCATCTGGAAAAAAGAAAATTACAAAATTTTCCGTGTAGTGATTTTATCATCGCGTTGATTATAAGTTATTTGCACCTTGCGTGTCTTGACTTCGCAGTTTTCGCGAGTTCGCTAGGTGCAGTGGTAAATAAAGAGTGCTATTCGGACATTGTACGCCATTTCTACGAAACTATTCGTAGGAAACGGACAGATTTACGAAAGAATAATTTATGAAAATTGCAGCCCGATAATGCGCCTGGACGCACGTCATTGCTTGTTAAGAATTTTGCCAGGCTAGGCAAAAGAAAACGTCATAATGATGACACGGCAACTGTCGTATTCACCAGATGTGTCCCAACGCGATCTTTCCTCCTCCCAGTAGTGAGAATTTCCACGAAAGGACAACGTTTCGAAACCGTTGAAGACGTAAAACAAAATCGCTAAGCGAGGTCAAGGCTGTACCAAAAAGTTCATGTTTGAAATATTCTGAAGACTGCAAAACGGCTGGTTTAATCCTGTTACATTCGATTGAGACTAGTTTGAAGGAGTCAGTATAAGTGTCGATGAATTAAGGCATAATTTTTAAATAGAAACAACAACTGCATGAACTTTTTGATCAAACCTCATATATGCATTTATTCGAACTTTCTTTTTTTATCCTAATCTAAAAAATGAACAATAAGTCTCTGAACATGAGCCGTTCCAAGCAAATTGAAATACACTGTCCTTCCTCTTCAGTGGAACTCCCCATTGACAGGCAATACTGCCTCGGCCATAAGGACAACATTCGGTATCAAAGCGACTGTTGTCAGTGGTAATTGATTTCTATTTATATCTCGTTCCAGTGTAGTCGCGTTACGTTGTCGACATGTTTCTGCACATCATTAAACAGCCCTACACCTACAGCAGAATGACGACGATACTGAGGAGAGCCTTAAGAATACCGTGGACGAAAAGAGTGCTTAATGATGAGGTGCTGAAGAGAGTGGGTGAAAGGATGCTGCTGACTGCAACCATAGCACCACCCTCATCGAGGGTCCATTGAATCAGGCTGTGGATCAGGCTCCACTGAAGACGATACGCTGCAATTGATGAATGAATACTAATTGAGGCAACAAAGCGGTAACGTGGACGAAAACGGCAATAGGCCTATCATCTTGCTAACGGCACAGTGACAGTGTCGCGAAGTAACCTCTTCATCTCCTCCTCAACCCAGAGGTCGGCGGGCTTGCAATTTCTTCCCTTTCGAAGACAGTACCTTAATTACCACAAACTTTCTTCCTTCTTTTGTCTCATCCATCTACTCCTGTCTGGGCTTTCCCCTGCTACTACGGCCCTCAACACCTACGCTTCACTCACTCTCTTCAACACCTCATTATTAAGCACTCTTTTCCTCCACGGTAATCTTAAGGCCCTCCTCCAGAACTGAATCTCAATAGCTTCAAGACAGATCCTGTCGCAAATTCCTTCAAAGCCCAGGTTTTCGAGCCACATGTGCAAGTGTTTCAAATTAAATTCTTTGTAAATTTCTTCCTGCTATCTAGAGACACGTTTCTGGATGCCGGAAGAGATCTTTTCCTGAAGGTCTCCGTGTATACAACGATCGGAACAGGAGTGTTGGACGCTCTGGAAAGCGGTGATCAGACTAGTTTTGGTGAGACTCGAACAGGCCCTTTATATAATTTCTGAAGTGTCTGCTGTAGTTGATACGATAAAATTATAATGATTATGATATCTTTAGTCACATTAAAATGTAAATAATTTGTAAGGTCTTTAAACCCAACATTTGATGGTACACTACCGTAGTCACATTATTAGCACGGACGTTGTTCGTCGTTCAGTTACAAAAACAAGGTAGTCTTCGATCGCTATAAATCGGTGATCTTCTTCGTGTGTTATGTAAAGGTTGTTGTCCATTTAGAGGCACAGTGATGATTCGGAAACCTACAGAACAAAAACCAGAGTTAGAAGGTCGTTAAAATACAGCAATTATTACTGTAGTCGATTCAGTCAATAAAGTAAATTACATGGCGGTGTTTTCTAATACTACATACACTCGTCTTCGACTTTTGTCGTCAGAAAGAAAATATTGTCCACTTTTTATATAAACAGACAGCACAGATTGTTCAACACGATTTTTATTTACTACACGAAATGAGTAGATGCATAGATATCAACAGACACACGCGAACTCACTTACACACTATGCTACGATAATGTCTACAGACAACGTTATCTGAAACACCCATATTCTGAAGTTCTTTTTCAATTCCGATTTAACTGTATTTAATTGTATTTAAAGTAATGGCATTTCAAGGTAAGGAGCCAATAAGAACAAAAATAATGATTAGTGATCGAAAACTAGAACAGATGAGCCACTTTAATTATGTAGGTAATGATACTGGCGTTGATAGGAGTTATAACACTGATGTTAAGTTAGGTAAGTTCCAAACGATCTGTGGAACAATCAACCGTATTTCCAGAAACAAGGCACGGTCGAGATACAAAATTAAAGTTTTGTAAAGTTATGGCGGTCCCTGTACTATGCTATGGGTGCTATGGGTGTGAATTGTGGACAAAAAAAAAAAAAAAAAAAAAAAAAAACAGGCCTCGGAAATGGCATTCTTAAGAAGAGCAGTTAAAAGAAACTTGACCGTATAAGAAATAAGACGACAAAAGAAGAGTTACAAGTTTTTAACTTGAATGAAAAATAAAAGATTACTTTCAACGGCAGAAAGAACACTTGGAAAGAATGTAAGATTCTAGAATGGCCAAACAAGTCTGGAAGTACAAACATATAGGACACAGGTGTGTGGGTAGACCCAGGAAGAGGTGGCTGGAGGATTTTTGAAGGCGGAACATGCAGCACCTTGCCTATGACGTGTTGTGAAGATGATAAGTGAGTAAAGTTCTAACTCCCAGAGTTCGGTTGTGATAGTATTTATGGACGCACGCACGCGTGTACGCATAATGTAAGAGACTATTATTGTTACAAAAGAATGTAGGATAAGGGATACCCATTTCGTTTTCAACAATAATTATTTTAATTACCGAGAAAATGTACATATAGTTTAGTCAGATGATATGCTGGTTTATTTTTTATTATTGTTTGGGCAATAGGTCTCATATAGGGCTACTAAGTGCTACGTTCGACACAATTTTATTTTTGCTACCTTGTCTCATAAAATGCCAAAAACAAAACTTGGTAGTAACATGAGACAACCTGACGGAAAAGTGGCTTGGTAGAATCACAAAAAACACCATTTAGATACCATAATTTTCTGAAGCATCAAGAGAAGAAACTGAAGGTCCACGACCGCCCAGCTCCGGCTGTGTGAAGTGATGCTAGTTTCCACGGTACTCTGACTACACAACGCTCCTTTCTTATAATAACTGAAGAATAACAGACGTAGAGACGTCACACATAACACATAACGTCCATCTCGGTACTGTGAATTACTATGTAAAAATGTTACCATTTATTGTGTAGATAATTAAAAAAGCTTTCTCACGAACAAAAACCTCTTCACTGTGGTTTTCAATTATCCAAAAGAATGTTGACATTGATCGTCCTCTGTTGTAATCAGGGATGACCGTGAGAACTACGTAAGTGCGGAAACAACCGACGAGCAGGAGCTGTTGAGTAGGTCAAGGCGGCCGCCACCTTAATGACATCACATCACTGGTAACGCCTTGACCAGTGCTGTACTGTACTGTACTTACTGTATTTGCTTATCACACAGACAATACATTAAACTACAAACATCACATCAACACCGTTAGTAACGAACTTCTTGCTGTTGACAACATGTGTATAAGTTGATGACATAATTAAAAAGAGTTACTACTATATTAGCGTACACAGCTGAAAAACAGCCTAAAAATTAAGAGCTTAACAAAATTCCTCGTAAAATTTTCGACCCCCCGGTCACTTTTTGGACTCGCACCATCCTCTCTTGGCTGTGTTATTGCGCCACTCACCATTACCGTGTCCAAATTTCCTTTCAGTTGAAAACCCAAATCATTACACCGTCAACAATGAAGTTATCAGACGAGGGTTGAGGGTTCCTTCCATTGATGAGTTTGTGAGTTCTGTGACGCTCAAACTCTTCACTCGTGCCTCAACCTCATTCTACCCTCACCTCCGCCGCCTTAGTACAGACGAGGAGGGCCCACCTCCTCGCAAATTTAAACGCTCCCGAGATCTGCTCGATGACCCCCTTAACCATTCATCTGCCCCGCGCCGCCTCCCATGCGGCGCTTGACACTCTCTCTTGTCCCATCCACTAAACTGAAACTTCCTCTCATCCTCTTCTGAACAAGAAATAAAACTGATTCCTCGCTCCCTGTCCTTCCATGTAAAAAAAAACCAGCCGTTTCCTATCCTTTAACAGCCTCCATCCCTTCTTGCAGGAGGGCTGTATCCTTAATAACAGCGCAAGGCTACCCAAGTTTCAGAACGTAGCCTATCAGGCAGTCATCGGGGTTGCCCGGACACTGCAATCAGTGGGGCACGTCCAGCTTAGCTGCCCCATGATCGGAGTCGGAGTCGGAGTCGGAGTTCTATTATTCTGTAGGGCCTCAGGCGGTCGTGGTCGGCAGTCAACAGGATCGCGTGTGAATACGCCAGGAGAGAGAGAGAGGGGTGGAGGGAGGCAGGGAGAGATAACGTAAGGATGAAGTTATACCGGAAGTGGAAGAGAATGGTTTAGGATGCTAAAACTCGTAGACGGTTATAGGCCTACTGTCAGAGGTAGAAGAAGACATTCGCCAGATCCACTGTTGAGTATAAATAAGCATACTGGTAAACGAACAGATAAGAACAGAGAGAAGGTGTGAGAAACACTGATGGTTTACTGTTGTATGACGTCATCGCTATAATTAAACACACACTGAGAACATCCCACGCTAATGACGGGTGCGTACCTGTGCCTTCAGGTAAACTGTTGTACGGGTCTCCTCAGACCGTGTGAAAGCGTGCGACGCGATAACGCATTATTGATTATCTTCTTCTTCTTCTTCTTCTTCTTGTGTTTATAAAGTGGCGCTTTTAGCACAGGAAATACGGTGTTGACGAATATGTTCTGAGGCGCCTACTACCCTTGTGAGTCACCACTGATGTATTAGATCTTTTATGACCGCGCCTCCATAATAATAAATTTCAACCCTTAAATCTATAAATATGGCTTTACACCATCATCATCATCTGCTTTCAGAGGTTAGGCACTGATTGCACCTGTTACAGGCTTTCAGGATTGTTATACCCATCTTTTTTGGGGGCGACCTGCATCTCTCTCTAACCCCTTATTGTACACGTAAAGCTGTCTATGCGATGTTATCTGCATGTCTACTTAAATACTCATGATAATTAGTGCGGTCACTTTATTGTCTTTCCGCTCATTGCAAATACGTCCAGTTCCTTCCTGATAGCTTCAAAGACGAACTAAACACGATAAAATATCTAGCAGAATCTAACGGTTATGACAGAACAATAGTCAGTAAACTCCTACACAAAACACAAAACAAACAACAGACAAAGACAGAAAACAACAAATTCATAACACTAACATACATCAACAAACAAACTGAAAAAATTGCCCACAAATTCAAAAAAGCAGGATACAGAATCGCTTACAAAACTACTAACAAAACAGAACACACACTATCAAAACGCATGCCCAAAGCACAAAACAAATTCGATCTACCTGGTGTATACAAGCTAAATTTCTCAAATTGCAATAAATTCTACATAGGCCAGACAGGACGTAGCTTCAAACAGAGATACATTGAACACACAAAAGCACTCCACACCACTACAGAATCTACCTTTGCAAACCACCTCATTGAAGCAAACCACACATATAAAAACATCGACAATAACATGAACATACTACACGTACACACAAAAGGCCGAAAACTAGACACTCTAGAACAATTAGAAATATACAAACACACAAAAACAAATAAAAACGACATCCTAAACGAACAGACACAATTCAAATCGCACGCATTATTCGAACACATCTCACCACACACACACACACAGCTTCAATCTTTCGAAAAACTATCCCGTCGCCAACAACAAGACGGACAACGCTACCTATGGCAGCCTCTGATGAAGCCTTCTAAAGGTGAAAGCCGGTTTAGGCTGTAAGGTAAAACTTTACGTTTTTACTTATAAAAAACTTAGTGTTCCGAGTCGTCAATACTATAGTGATATTTAATTGTTTTACTTTCACAGTTAACACTACTGTGTATTTTATTAATTACATTACTTAGTCTAGGTTACACGAAACTCTATTAATTTATATGTCTCTGAATTCAATGTTTTTTTTTTAATCCCAGGAACTGCAGTATAATTTACTTCAGGACGTTCGGACTATAATAGTTTCCTTGCAGTGAAAGGAAATTCGCTGGAAACGACTGAAAATAATTCAGTTTTTAACCAAACTTACATCGATACATAATTGTATCAGACGTGCTTAAATGTTAAACTTTAATTTTATTTTGTTAAAATAGAATTAAATAATAAATATACAATCATTACAATATAATGTGTTTATTGACAAAGGAAACACGGCTTTCATGATCTGTTACTGTTCTGTGCGTTTCACGTTCAGTAAATTGGTCAATTAAACCTCGGCGGTCTTGCTGCAGGTGTCTGTGCCGCGAACCCGCATTAACTACACTATCAGCGCGAGTAGCCTAGTAGTAACTGGTACTTAACAGGACTGTCTCTCGACTTTTTATTTTTAGTCGATAGTTTAAAAACTATTACACGATTTGCTCTATTTACACCTAGAGGTTCATCATATTTCCGCTAGAAGTCAGCACCGGATGGAGAAAGTTTTCGTTTGAGGGAAAATTGTGACCGAATAGTTTGGCCGTGCGGGTGTGAACAGCTTTCACTCGTAAAAACAGTATAGAAATTACGTATATTAGAGTGAAATTATTCGACATTGTACGATTTATTTATATATTCTCAGAAGTCTCAGATTATATTTTTTGTATTATTTTGTAGAAATTATAAAATAATAATACAGTATATGCAGTTTTGAGCACAGTTTTCAAACAACTATTTACAGACTAAATCATCAAACTGGTGAATATTATTCAATGCCTGTGAAACTCTTCAACGTGACTTGAAACTCCGATGGAATTCTATAAAGTTATAAACAATAATATTTTATTTATTATTAATTTTATTCTTTAGCGATTAAAGGTCTAGCGAGGATCGATCAATAAGCAAAGACACAAATTTTACGTTATTTGTGTCGACGCTTCTACAACATTTATTTCCATCATCAGGACAATTGTTGTTGACTTGTTAGGACACCAAACAAACACACACAATTGTTACTATATTATTTCCGTTCACCTCTTGATTCCCATAGACCTTTTGACTCTAGAGCGAAACCACCTCTTCGAAAGAAAAGATGAAATTGGATGATATGTGGTAAAGAATGAAGCCAGGGAACTCGCTCTTCGCCACTGGCAAGATAAATGGAAATTGGGGGGGGGAGAGGTAGATGGACTGCAAGGCTCATACCGAACTTGAGGGAATTGATTGACCGCCAACACCGTACGTTATCTACTATCTGACTCAGTTCTCAGTCGTCATGGCAGTTTTAACGCCTACCTTTACAGAATGGGAAAGGTGTTGAGCCCAGTACACCATATGGTGACTCTCCCCGCGAAGATGCCTTCTTCTTCTTCTTCTTCTTCTTCTTCTTCTTCTTCTTCTTCTTCTTCTTCTTCTTCTTATCTGGCGTTACAGCCTTGGATGCGCTTTAGCCTCCTCAATAATATCCTTCAATTCTTCCCTGTTCTCTGCCCTTCCTCTCCTCCATCTGATTTCCAAGCTAGCAAGATCCTCTGTTACGCCATCCAACCATCTCATCCTTGGTCTGCCTCTACGTCTAGTAGTATACAATCTTCCCTTCAGCATTCTTTCCTCAGACATTCTTTCCACATGTCCCAGCCAACGCAACTTCTGTGATTTGATGAATTTCACTATGTCTTTTCCATGCACGAGAGTCTGTAGTTCATTGTTATTGCGTATTCTCCAACTGCCTTCTTCTGAGCCAACGAAGATGCCTTGTACACCTTTTCCTGAGCCCGCCAGGTGCTTTTTGGAGCCCTACACTTCGACTGACAACTGGTTAAATGTCTTTTCGTGTTTTAGCTTCAATGTTGTCTTGATTCTGAGCGTGCCAGGTGTCGTTTGCACCTGTACTTATTGACTGACAATGAACGATGTAACTGTCCAACGATGGAAAAGGACTGTCTTTTCAACACAAAGAGAGCTCAAGAACCTAAATAATAATAGATAATCCGTTGTGAGCCTTGGGTTCCGTTGTGTCCATTGTAGCCCGATTCTACTAGTGATACCACTTTTTCTCTGCCAACAGGTGTTCGGATGTTACAACTACTCACTTTGGCTTCACAATGTTTTGAAATAGCACAACGGAACACTCTTGGACACCAACGCATCTCCACGATCAGAGAAGTAATAAAAATCGACCAGATAAGAATAAAAGAAAGAATAAGAATCGACCGGCGATCAAGCTCGGAACAGAAGAGATGTCTGGGCAGACAATAACTATGAAAGAACGTTATCCAGATTCAACAATGGCCAATATAATCTGCCGACGTGACAACAATCGGCTAATGACAATCAGACAGCATTACGTTTTGAAACAATCGTTACTCCGAGTATAAATTTTCATAAGTACTCTATCAACATAATTATTACCAATACAAACGTCTGCTATAAATGTCAATTCTATTATTACGACAAAGCGCGCTAGCTCGCTAACGGCTCAATTACAAAATAGCTGTCGGGTTTAGTCATCATTCACTTCCTACCGCTTCCTACTTCCTAGACGTAGGCATGACCGCTATTTATTGTCCGTGACTCACCACATCATTACTATTGTTGTTAATGAATCGTACAGCAGAAAAATTATATTCATTAAACCAGCAGCACTATCTCTCTCACTCTCTCTCTCTCTCTCACACACACACACACACACACAGAGTCGTATATTAGCAGCTGTTGTTATTTATTTATAGACGTAAATAAATATATACGCGCGCGCGAGTGTGTGTGTGTGTGTGTGTGTGTGTGTGTGTGTGTGTGTGTGTGTGTGTGTGTGTGTGTGTGTGTGTGTGTGTGTGTGTGTGTGTGTGTGCAGATTATGAGTGACGAAACCGAATGACTAACATTCCCAGACCCGCGATTTTGTTGCACAATCATAATCGATAGTTGTGTATCCGATACGAGTCGTCAGCGCGCCGTAGATTCGATTTCCCCAACCACAACAGGTCAGCAATTATCAAATTCTATGACTCACCTCCGCGTCAGATTTAACCTTCTAACACGAGCTTATCGCATTACGGGCTAATTTCTTGTTCGCAGCGTCTCGTTTTTTGTTGTACTTCAATTTTTTATTTTTACTTTCCTGTTGATATCTCTGCAGAGTCTGAATATATGTCGTCATCATCATCATCATCATCATCATCATCACTTCACGGATAGATTCCTCCTGTTCAGGTCTCATGACTTCCACCGTCTTGTGACTGGCCTGCCTACAAATCTTCGTCCAACCAGCTCATATCATAAGCCAACTTCGGAAAGCGGGTATTGTACATTCTTTTTAGATGTTGTTTCCAGTAATTTATATAATTCTGAAAGAATTCATTTACGGAAACTATATCAAGTTCTCGTCTAATATACTCGATTCTTATATGATTTAGTCGCGTATAGCCGTTAACCGATCTCAAATAGGTCATTTGTTCAGCCTGTAATTGGCACCAGTCCTTCTTCCTTATGGTGCAGGTCTCGCATCCATACAGCAGTGCTGGTACTGCCATTGTCTTATACCATTTTATACACGTCTCTTGTCTAGCTTTTCTTTTCAATCTCCTTCTTAGTATTCCGCATAGGCCTATAGTTTGGAACATGCCTAGTTTATTGCTGAGATCATCACTACCTTTATAAGAAAGACTACGACCAAAGTAACTGAATGTAGAGACCTGTTCTATGAGCTACTCATTTAACACAATTTTAGATCGAATTGAGTATTTTTCACAAAAAGCCGTAAACTTTGTTTTTGAAGTTGAAATTTTTGAATTAGCCTATATCGCTTACTTATCTGTTGGAGGCCACACAAACATTTCTGCAATGGATTCTCATTAGCCTGGATTACAGCCCTATCATCTGCAAAGAGCAGCATATTTAGCGCAGTATAGTTATTTAACTTGATGCGAAAAGGGATGTGAATATATCTTTCGAATGTAAAATTCTTGATTAAAAAAAAAACGATATATCAAGAGTTTTAAAAGGGTCTGTACATACAATTCATGAACGTCTATGGAATAAAACAGCAAGGTTTTTTCCCTTGTTGCATTATTTAATATTCGTGGCTGCTCACAAACCGATCGTTCCACTGACTCCTAGAGCGATCGGGGCTTTGCTCTCTTGCTTGGCTGTATTTGTTGATATAACTTAGGTAATGTCTATCATGCAGCATGCTCAGACACGGAGTAGAGTATTTTCCGTATCGATCAATAATATTTACAATGCTTGCAATCTGTAGTTCGTGAAAAGTTGTGTCTTAAGGAGGGACATAAATTGTGCACGTAATCCAGGCAGCAGGCCCTAGCAGTCAGGATGTAGACCTTGGATGTATCACCAATTTATTAAAATTCAATGCAGGGCCGTATTTACGTGGATGGACGAACGGGACCGGACGTAACGGGACCCCCCCCCCCCGAGGGTCGAAAAAAGTTGACGAATGTTGTTATCTCTTAATTTCTAGGCTCTTTTATAATTTTTCAGCTGTGTTTTTCGGCTAGTTTTTTTTTTAATATACAAACAGGTTTATTACACAACATTTGCCAATACGTTTGGAATACGAAATATAGCAAAAGCAATTCAATCAGTAATAAATCTTCTAACCAATATTTCAGAAACGCGTATTTTAATTGTGTTATTGCTGTTTAGGCCTACTTTAATCGGATTGATTTAAGAATGTTAAGAACAGTTTTTCAGCCACTTTGAAGAAGATGGTAATTTTTATTAGTCTTAACTTGTTTTTTCTTTTGTATGAAGCCGACTCGACCGGGCCCCGGATCCCCCCAAAACCAAATTCTAGATACGCCAGTGACTCAGTGATCTAAATTAACACATTCCCAGATTTATCAGTTGCTTTATATCTTCACTTAACATTATAGGTTAAGACATTGTTGATAAGACTGAAAGAACGTTCTTTACGATAAAGATTGTAAAAATTGGTTCAAGGTCAAGGCACAAGGAAGTGTATCAGATCATCTAACCACATTAAGAATTCAAAACGACAATTAACATAAATTATACTTCAAAATAATTCTCTATAATAAATTACAGAAAAATCGATTTTGATTTATTAACAAATAGTTTACAATATTGAACACTGTAATCGTTATTTTGGTGTTATTAGTTTGTGAGGTTAATGATACTTAAAAGCTTTTGGTTATATTAAGGATGGTTCCCTGTTTACCTTCAGTCAATGTAAGTCAAATCACCTAACGTACAAACAGTAGAGGGAAGCATTTAAGTATCGTTAATACTGAAGGAACCAATAAGAACAAAAGTAATGTTTAGTGATCGAATTCTAGAACAGGTCAGCCAATTTAAATATTGTTAATGGAATAAATCCGCTTATAGTCCAAGCCACGTATTTTATAATCAACTAAACTGATGTCGAGTGCGCTGTCGGTTACCGTGCGGTATACACCGTAAAACTGTTGTGCGCGAACTTTTTGTAATGTGATTGTGTTTTGTGTTATGTGGATTTTAATATTTTAATACATTGACGACTGTGCCGTCGTATGATGGTATGAAGAGACATTTTTAAAAATTCTGAGGTAGGGACAAGTGTCCCGAAACATGTCAATTGTATAAAAAGACATTTACTAAAGCCGCAGACGGTGAGTTGCATAGAGGGTGCGCTGTCGGTTACCGTGCGGTGTACACCGTAAAACTGTTGTGCGCGAACTTTGTGTAATGTGATTGTGTTTTGTGTTATGTGGATTTTAATATTTTAATACATTGACGACTGTGCCGTCGTATGATGGTATGAAGAAACATTTTTAAAAATTCTGAGGATGGGACAAGTGTCCCGAAACATGTCAATTGTATAAAAAGACATTTACTAAAGCCACAGACGGTGAGTTGCATAGCGTTTAGTTGATTCAATTTAAATATTTGGGAAATGATACTGGCTATGATAGGAATTGTATACTGATGTTAAGTTATGTAAGTTCCAGACGATCTGTGGAACAATCAACCGTATTTTTAGAAACAAGGTGCGTTGAGATACAAAACTAAAGTTTTATAAAGTTATGAAACGAATTATGGGTGCGAATGGGTGCGAATTGTGGACGACAACCAAACAACAAGACATGAAAATACAGGCCTCGGAAATGGTGTTTTTAGTTAAAAGGTGTTCTAAATTTGACTGTATAAGAAATGAGGCCATAAGAGAAAAGTTACAAGTTTTTAACTTGAATGAAAAATTAAAAGATTACAAACAACGGTGGAAAGAACACTTAGAAAGAATGTCAAATTCCAGGTTGTTCAAACAAGTCTAGAAAGGAAAACTTACAAAATACAGATGTGTGGATAGACCCAAGAAGAAATGGTTGGAGGATTTCTGAAGGCGGAACAGGCAGCACCTTGCCTATGCAGCGTTATGAAGATGATAATATGATACTACTGAAGGTCTCCGCGGTCTCAAATTGTTTCTTCTTTCGTAGGATCTTCTCAGTGTAAAGTGCCACTTTCGTCCAGTTTTCCTGCTTACTGAGCATCTTTCAAACGATGCTGTCCGGGGTAGTAATGGGTACCACTATGCCTTTCATCTGTCCACTTGTTGCATACAAAAAAAAGTATGGTGTGCGTCTTCTTTCTCACGTCCACAGGGTGAACCACTTGGTGTAGAGCAGTGGTTCCCAAAGTGGGATCCGCAGACACTTTTAAGACAATCTGGGATATACCGTAATATTCTCCGATTTTTTGTGCTCTAAAATATAAATCTAAATTTTAGAATCTTAAAACAATTAGAAGATTCCAGTATTTTTTGGAGGGGTTCAAACTAATTGTAATTGTAAAAGTAATTTCAAACTAATGACTTTAATAATGTCTTTAAGTCATGTCGTGTAGCAGCTCTGTTTGTCAGCCGAACTGACTAGACCTCTCTTACACTACAAAAAGAAGATTCATTGGCAGAACTTTCAACTGACAGTTCATTAAAATTACAGTTTTCGCAATTACAGCTAGCTGACTTCTAGTTATATGTAATGACTGACTATCCTGAACCCTGGACTCGGAAAAATAGCTTTGAAGTGTTTAACTGTGTTTTTCTCTACTTATTTGTGAGAACCGCAGTCTCCCTGCTTAGATACTTAAGGTCAAAGTTAAGAAATAAACGTGATGTCGAGAGTTACTTAATATTGAAGTTATCAGACATTAAACCCAATATTGCAGAGCTAATTGTGCAAAATCAGCTTCAATGTTCACATTAAACTATGTCATTAATATTATAATTTTGCATGTTAAGAGAATTTTAAATTTAAATTTTAATAAATGTATAATTAAAATATAAGAGTCTCTAACATATTTACTGTTCGTTTTATTTCAGAACTCATAAGGGGTCCGTGAATTTTTAAATTTTTTGAGAGGGGGTCCGCGGACTGAAAAGTTTGGGAACCACTGGTGTAGGGGCCTTACCTATACGACAAATACCTTTTACTTTTTCTCTGAGGTATGTACTCAGTTCGTAGCAGTGAATTTTTTTACTACACTAAAAACTTGTTTATCCGAATAGCGTTTATCCGAAAATTCGGTTTATCCGAAACAATTTTTAGTAAATTTTAAAAGTACTCAAAAGCATTTTCCTGTCGCTATAATCTATATTTAATAGCGTAGACAAGCGATTCCACGTGATATAAAATAGAAAGTCAATAATCAGAACTAACTGGGATAAGGGGTACTCCGAATTATCGATTTGTTCGGATTTTCGAACATAAAGTATTATGTTCATATATTCTACACATAAAGTAGCATAAACATAAATGTAAACATTGAAACCTCCCCTGTAGAACTTCTAACAATGAAACGACTTCGAGATCGGGCAGCCAGCAAACGAGCTTCAAAACTTAGGCAAAAAACTATGATTGATTACTGTACGAACAAGCAATAGGACTGTTCCAGTAATGTAGAAACTATAATTTACAGTGCGGTGCCGTTTTATAGTGTGTTGTGTCATATTCACTGTAAGTAACTTTAAAATTATTATTATTAAATAACGTTACTGTACTTATATATGTAATTATTATTTAAATAGAAGTTTCAGTTTATTAGAAATTTCGTTTATTCGAAACGGGCGCGTTCCCATCAAATTCGGATAAATGAGTTTTTAGTGTACTGTGGTTAACTGTAGTACCCGTTAGTCGAGTCGTTTACACAGAAGATGACCGCCAACGGTGTGACCGAAACGTCTGTTCCATGTGGACCATGATCTAACAGCCCGCAGAGTAGTCAATCGAGTTGGCGGCGGCCGCGAAACCCCGACATACCAATTAAATTAAAACTGTTTACCCGTCATGAAATCTAAACAAAATGGAAAACAATTTAAACTGAAAGTTTTTATTTTTCTTAATTTATTTTTCCTAATTTGACCACTTTTTGTAAAACGTTTTACAGGCAGTTAAATCGCTCCAACTGCTTATTTGTTAATAATTATTTTGTACTTTCCTGGTCCACTAGTAGGCCTATACAATGTATTTGATACAAAAACTTCAGAGCAGAATAACATGCGGTACTCCAGAGACCTCTGCGTGGAATTCGCGTTACTGGTACGAAGTTATAATTTAGTGTTCGTAGCCTAAAATGAATGAAGCACTTAGGCCTACTCTCTGAACAAGGATAAAATCAAAGTTGTTTTGGCTTTTTGAATGAATGGTAAAAGGTTTGGAGAGGATCGGTAAATAACTACAATTTTCACACCATCTGTGTCGACGTTTCGACAGTTTTGATTTTCATCGTCAGGACTTGTGTACGGTCAATACAGAAATAATCGAACACATACGCGCCAGTAAATTGAGTGAATGTGTGTGTGTGTGTGTGTGTGTGTGTGCGCGCGCGCGCGCGTGCGTGTGTGCGTGCGTGCCTGTCGATAACTATACATTTCTACTGAAGTCTGTATAATTCTATGTAGGTTTACAATTATATAGAACACACACATACACACACACACACACACACACACACACACACACACACACACACACACACACACACACACACACACACACAATAATTGTCTCATGAGATATGAGTTTACTAAAATTTGTCGTCGTCGTCACTTCACGGTTAGGCTTACAGCCTGTTCTGTCTTCACTGCAGCAATCTCTTCCAGGGCCTACTCACAGATCTTCTGCCAACTGGTTTGTAGTCTACAGCGCGCTTTACCGGCCTCTGGTGGTCCATTCTGTAGACGTGCTCCATCCACCGCTGCTTTCGTTCTTCTATCTTATCATTGGTGGTGAATACACCCAGTTCGCCCCTTATATGTTCATAACGCATTGGATCCCTTACACAATAACCACTCACGTGCCTTAAACATTCAATTCAGCGGTTTGTACGTATACGCTGTTGTTCTTTCCCAGTTACCGTCTATGTTTCACTAGCATATGTCAGAACAGGTATCGCCATTACTTTATTGAACTTCATTTTAGTATCAGTTCTTGTTTTGTTTCTTAGTGTTCGTTGTATTGTACCACACATCTCATACTTATTTACTTTTTTATTCTTATCATCATCATGTTCATGTTCATCATGTTGTAACTTGATCATATTGATGTCACAACCAACAAAAGCAAAGTGCGATACCTGCTCTAAAATGTTATCCCCAACAACTATTTTGGAACGGATTGGGAATGTCTCCTTAAAGGCCATAACCTTCGTCCTGCTTTGAGATATTTTAATATTATAATTCTCGCATACACGGTTCAAGTGATATATATTGACTGCTGCAGACCATCTTCGCTCTTCTGGAGTATCGCCTGGTCATCAGTGAATAACAGAGTACTTGTGTGGTGGGAGATTGTAAGTTTATCCCTGGACTGACTTCAACTTTCCATTGACTGATCATACGATCCAAGATTATATTAAACAAAGTAAGTGAAATGAAAGACCGCATCCTTCTCTGACACCTCTATTAAACCATCACTGGGTCAGTCTTCCCTCTTCCAGTACTTATCACAATAGCCGTGCCTAAAATTTGTAATTATGTTATTAAGTATATAATTACCTTTCAAAAACCCTACACTCTGTATTCATCATAACTCTCACTCTCTTTCTCTCTCAACACACACACGCATACACACATTCACTCAATTAACTGGTGTGTTTATGTCTATCGTTATTTCTGTATTGTCCACACACAGGTCCTGATGATGACAAACTTGTGGAAACTTCGATGCAAAACGGTATAAAACTTGTGTCTACTTACTGATCGATCCTCGCAAAATCTTCCGTCACTTATAGATTCAAGATAAGGATTTATTAAACTAAGAAATTTTTTATGACGAGACTATTTATTCACTTGAATCCACTTAATTTAGTTTAAAGTAATTGATCAATGCGTCGCGGGTTCACATCTCACTTACATCGAAAGGAAAACTTATTAAGCTACCTATCGAAATCGATACATCAATATGATAACAATACGGACATCAATAGAAAAGTCACACGTCTAATTCCCTCCAAAGACTTGTGCGTTTTTTTTTTGTCCAGTTAAAGTCATTCTAAACAAATTATAAACTCGAATACGCAAACAATACCCAGAGAAGAAGAAAATATATTGTTGAAACGTAAACATGTGCGATCATATGCAGAATACAATAAACACTTCAAAAATAAAATTTAAATTTATACTTTCGTTAAAAAATCACTGTAAGATAAAATTTAAATAAAACTGTATACACATAAAATATTTATATTTGTTTTAAGCGGACACACTCGGATGAAACGTAACGATGGAACTTTATTCATAAGAAGGCAAAGACGGTGTAGAATGATTTAGGATCGCTTGAATGCATACATAAAACCGTATAAAATACAATTTTGAAGCGAACTCTACTACGGTGGAACAACGTAAAAAGACACGCACACACACAAGTGGACACATAAAGGCTTGTTAGTGGGAGGTAAGCATCGGGCAATTAGTCTAGTACACGTGGGATCGAACCGTGGGAACGTTAGTAGCAGCAGTCACAGCCTGCTAGAGTTAACTATGCAAGTATAGAGTTATCGCCATTACCGCTGTCATAGATTTACCATTCCGCGGGTTCGTTATTGCGGAAATAATAAAGGAAACAGCAAACAACAACAACGCTATTCCATTATAATTTACACCCCGACTATAATTTGATGTATTTTTTTCTCAATAACGGCGAATGAGTCACCCGCCGGAAATTTTTTTTCCTGGCAGAACAAATTACAGAATTTGTAGCTCTATGGTACCGACTGAACTAGCCTAACCTTATTTGCAGTCAAGTTAAAATAAATTAATTTCCAGTATAAAAATTGGAAAAATTGTTATCTCAACAATCGGTACGTAATATAGGCTACTTCGTAGGCTTACACATGACCGGAGTCAATGTTAACATTCATTCCCGGGCTGTTTGGCCGTGGTCCATTGTTTTCACCAAAAACAGACGTTTCGGCAGTGCCATCGACTGCCACCATCAGTGTAAAATTCGAAGTTTCGCTAACGTAAGCTAAAAGTTGATTATTACCTTATAAATTATTTACATTTTTAAAAACGTTCACCTAATCTAACAAAAACGTTCACCTGATCTAACAAAAAACTAAAACGCCTGGCAAAATTTAGTACTTAATTTGTTTGGTACATTTTTACTGCAACAATATTCTTTTTACCAATTTACAGCAAATGTGCATCATTACTTATCAAATACGTATAGCCTACTCAGAAATTCTACAGCGTGAAATCAAATGAAACAACTCATACGAAAAGGGTTTTTACTGTATTAACGGTCAACACCTACCAGCAGTCCTGCGCGGTCGTGGTGTAGCAATTTACTTACTTTCATCCTTTACGATCTGACACTTTTCTTATCTGCTTTACGGTGTGGCAAAGCGGATGTTTTTCTAGATAATAAAACGGTGTGGCAATGTACTCTTAGCCGCACGAGCTTGAGGTGGTGCGCGCGTGTATGTACTATAGAGTTTGTGTTTAATCGACACAAAGAAAGGATGTCCACGACGTGTAACAACAAGAAAGAAAACGTGCACACACAATTTTTCAATAATTACGCACACTCTGATAATTATTGTATTTATAAAAAACGTAAAGTATTAGAACCGTCGACGCGTAAAAACGTATCATTACCGAATTTAGTATAAAAAAGGCAAATAACAGCGGTCGCCGTATCCAAACAGAAATTAACAAAATTTACTCTCCGCGGATTCATCTTTCACCAAGACAAGAAGACAATACAGCGAGCCGGCGTATCATTATAATGAGATAATTTTCAGTATAATGAAGTAGAAGAAGAAGAAGAAGGAGGAGGAGGAGGAGGAGGAGGACAAAGAGTGCGTACGGTTTTGTGTGTGTGTGTGCGCGCGCGCGGACGGGGGCGAGGCACGGTCCAAGTCGAAGGTGTAGTCATTCTCTCCGTCTGTCTACGGCGACGGTGGAGCAGAGAGATTCGAGCGAGCAAGCGCAAGTTATTTCGTCTTTCGTTAATATTCATGCGCGTCTGTGTGCAGGGCGACACCAGACAATGGAGTGAGGCCCAGGAAGTGGGCGTCGTGAGGGGCGTAACCCGTGACCCCCGCGACAAATTGTGGGCCCCGGCCCCCCCGGCTTCATGTAGGAGTCTTCTTCCTCTCTCAGCCCACGCCGCCCGACAATAACAACCAACAACACATTTAAATCAATTTTATACATTCAATACAGGTAATTATACGATAGTTAGTTGTTGTTGTTTTTGGTCGTAACAACAGGTGAAAAACTCGACGAGACTCTTGTATTGATTAATTCGACCGTCGTAGAAGTGGACAAAACAATGGACGAAAAAATAAATAAAATAAACACAAGAAACTCTAAAACTGTTATGTAAATGTTGTTTCTTTTTTACACAAAAAACCCGTGTAAATTCGTCAACATTTATGTAAATTGTTCGATAAATAATGTACTGACTTTTTATTGTAAGTGAATATTATTTGTAATCATTGTCTTTTTATGTCCCACTATTATAAATATGTATTACTCCTTATCTCAAATATTATTGGATTTAATTGTTTGCTTAAACTTTGTGATAGCCAAATAAAGATTTTATTGCTTTGTATTAACAGTAAATTTTTGTCTATAATACTGTGTAGAGGAGGATTGTATCGTCTATTGGAAAAGAATTTGACAGGGAAAATTTACATTAATCAGGGGTTGCGTCAAGGTTGTAGCTTGTATCCAGTGCTGTTTAATATCTATATTGATGACATAGTTAGAGAGTAGAAATTACGAGTGGATCCGGGAATGAAAATGATTAATATAGAGTATGTGTGAATACAGTGCTGTTTGCGGATGGTCAAGTAATCATCTAAAACAACGAATGCGAGCTCCAGAGATCAATTTCCAGTTACAGCGAGTTTGTTCTGTAACAAAACGAAAACTTTTGTGTAGAAGACACAAACTATGGCATTTATGGGCAAATACCGCTTGCGAACTAAGATTCTATTGGATAATAAGAGTATAGAGCAGGTGTCATATTGGATAATAAGAGTAAAGAGCAGGTGTCATATTGGATAATAAGAGTATAGAGCAGGTGTCGTATTGGATAATAAGAGTATAGAGCAGGTGTCGTATTGGATAATAAGAGTATAGAGCAGGTGTCGTATTGGATAATAAGAGTATAGAGCAGGTGTCATATTGCATAATAAGAGTATAGAGCAGGTGCCATATTTCCGCTATCTTGATTGTGACATCAATTAGATGTGGATACAATGTTAATAACAAGTTGGCTAAGTTTCAGTCAATACGTGGCACAATTCGTCGAGCGTTATCGAACAAAACAATGAAAGAGACCCGACTAAAGTTTATAAGACATATTGTATAGTTCTGAAACTTGGGTAGTAGTGAAGAAACATCTGAATAGAATACCGCGATCGGAGATGAGATTCTTGCGATCTGTTAAAGGCTGCACACGAAGAGACAGACTCTACAATGAAGACATACGCGAAGAGTTAAAATTTCCAATATACTGGACCGTAGGCCTACTGCAGAAAATAAAGAGAAACGGATTGATTGCTCACCTGAATGCCGGATGGCTGGTTGCCTAAGGAAGTCTGGCAATACAAGCCTACTGAAGGAAGAAGTATAGGAAGACCTAGGAGCGTTGGTGGAGTGGATGAATTTTCTTTGGAACAAAAACAGCCGATTCGACTTTTACCTGATGGAAAAAAGAAGATAGAAGGTCAACGGTTTAGAAAAGCAAGGCGGTCTGAGGCATTCTGCCGCCCCATCCCTTTAATTATAGTGACAATGTTACATCATAATTGGAAGAGAAATTAGTATTAGCTGTGTTTTAACTTTAATCTTATAATCTTAATAAACTCCTAAGTTGTTGTTGTACCTACTGTAGCCCAACTTAAGTTTTTATGGCATCTACTACAACACAATTGAAACCCAAGTTCTTCAAATAAATGCCTGTAGCAAATATTCAACAGTTTAAAAAATTAAACGAAAAATTATTGCGAATAAAAATAAATTACTAAGGGAATATTAGAAATTTTTTTTTTTTTTTTTAATAGAAAACTATAATTACCAAGTTAAAAGTCATTTATTATTACAATATTACAAGGTGCTTTTAAATATTATTATAATTTTAAAAAGTGCTTTCAAAATAAAATAGGACATCTATCCAAAGTTAACTGAATGGATGCTGTTCAAATAATAAGTGGAATCTAGCAAGTAAAATGTTAATAAAACTTGGTAAGTTACTTATACAGTTATCGTGATTCAGCTCAGGAAATATGTTCTTTCACTTCTTATTTCGTGAGTAACCCGCATCGAATTGATATTGTGTCCATTGGGCAATATCTTTGTGGACTCTTAGAGCTGCGAATGTAAAATTTTTAAATTCTTTTTAATTTTATAAAAACTTTTTGTAGCACTTGCAGCGGACAGTTCTTTAGAGAGTAATACTTTTTTCTTCAAAATTTTGTAGATTACAATATTTATTTTTTATCTCTGTCAAAATGTTCTGTCCCAGGTGACCACATGTTTCATCTAGTGATTGGGCCTGCTCTGTATAAAAGAAATCTGTGAACTTCTGAATTACCTTCTGGTCGCTCTGGACGTGTGTCAAGAGTTTGTCCGTTGTATAGCCTACCTACTATTTGTTTTGCGATGTCTCTTTACAGATTTCTTGGCAGAATCTGTTCCATGATTTCATATTACGAACTGAACAAATAATCCTTCCACTATTCATTCAAAAACTGTTGTTAGGTGTCGTCAGGATATATATTAAAGCCGGTTTTGCATTAACCCCTAAAGCAGTAATTCTTAAGCTTTTTAATATTGAGAGCGTATTTTATACTTCGAGGCAAGTAGGCGAATGTGACCAAATATTTAATAATAATTCCAATCTTCTATTGTGGTGTATTCATTATTCATAACCTAAAGATACCATACATATAATTTATAATTAGGTTTTTAATTACTTACATTCTTAATTTCGATCGATTTTGGTCATAGACCATCGTCAGGTCTATACACCGTGCACTCGCGGTCACAATATTGAAAAAACAGTTCCTCGTGCGGTTTGCAACGTAAAGTTGCGAGTAAAGTTTCTTGTACTAACGAGTGGTACAAGAAACTAGAAGCAAATACAAAAATAATCATTGCAGAGGTTGCTTGACACAGGAGAATCTTACAAATATTTAAGCATAAGAGAATCGAAAAAATTGTAGAAGAACAACGGATGATACAGAGTAAATACTCTGTCTTAACAGAGCATTACAGAAAATTCCACAGATATTACAAACACAACTCTCAGGAATATAAATTATAAGAACGACAATGGTACCAGTAACAGAATATAGTTTAGATAGGCAAACAATACGAGTGGCGAGGAGCAGAGTTAAACAAAATAAATGTGAAAACTAGGAGTGCGTGAATGACACCAAATATTGTATGTAATTATACAATCATGTTTGCTCATGCTATTCTTCTTATTTAATATTAATTAATGTATGGGCCACATTCACATACGTAAATAATAAAATGACAAAACTATTTAAAAATACAGATATAAAAATAGCATACAAAACTAATAAAAATAATTTACAAAAACTAAATAGCCCACACAACAAAGATAATACAACAACTAAAGGTATATACCAAATTGAATGCCAAGATTGCAATAAATGTTACATAGGACAAACAAAAAAATAGCTGAAAAAACGTTATTTTGAACACCTAAACGCATACGAAAAACAGAAATATATAAATCCAATTTAGCCACACATGCAATAAACACAGGACATGAATTCCCAGACATAACCAATGTGACATTAATAAAACATATACCACACAAAGGCACCATATTGAACATTTGGGAAAATTTAAAATATACAAACATAAAACACAAAACAAACTAATACCTGAACAAATACAAATCAATACAAAACATGACACAACATTCAAAGCACTCAACATCGAAAATACACAAAAAACTAACACATACACCACAATCACACACAATAAAACCAATTTGAAGTACCAGAAGCCAACAGGAAGCCACAATAATAATAGTCAACCAACACATATGTACTTCACCAGACACAAAAACCGGAAGGCTGAGGATGGGTACAAGATAGTACCCGAAACATGTGCCCGAAATATATATATATATATATATATATATATATATATATATGAATAAAATTTAGCTATACACTCAATAAAAAACAAACACACATTACCAAAAATAAATTATATCAGTTTATTAAAACACATTTCCAAAGGTCCAAAAATAACCTTACGGTAAAATTTAGAAATATTTAAACATAAAACAAGTAATAAATTAACACCAGAACAAATTGAAATTACTGTAATACAAAAAATTATAGTATTTTCAAAATTACTAATTTAATAAAATAATAAATATTTATATTATATTTTACAATTAATTTTATAACGTACTTTGTATACACATATAAAAACATTAAATTTAGTCTACATATAAAATCAGAAGTTTTAAACAATTGATTTAAAAATGTTTTAATATACTAATTTATATCTGATGATAGTTGGATTACTATGGAAACATATGTAATTTAGGAAATAAAATATATTCTTATAAAAAGTTTTATTATTAATAATCAATGTTAATAATAAATAATGTATTATATTCTGAACAAGAATATATTTTGTATTATTGTTATTATTATTTAGCTAGAGACTTAATAAAATATAATCATGCGTTTCCAAATTCAAAAACATTACATTAAAACATTTGTCCAGGGGTCAAAAAATTATCCTTTTGGAAAATCTGGAAATATAGAAACACAAAACAAATGATAATTTAATAGACGAATAAATACAAATTAACACCAAAAACTGTAACATTTTTAAAATTATTAATTAAATAAACTGCTAGATACTTCTATTATAAATACCAATTTTGTATTTATACCATTATGTATAGAGGCTAATAAATAAAGCTTTATAGTTTTAAAAATATGAATATATTTTTATATGTTTTGACAGATTTAATTTAATTTATTTTCATCATCACCATTATCATTAATTAAGTAAAACCTGACGAAACATTTCAAAAACAATAAAAATATATATTCTTGTATTTAAAAATATAAAGTCTTATTTATTAATAATATAAATAATAACAATAATGTAAGTAAATATGAATATTTACTTAAATATTCATGTATGTTTTATGAATAAAACATAAATTATCTATATATAAAAGCAGCTGATATATATATATACAATAGATTTCACATTTATATAACTATTTATTTGTACATTCTATTTCTGAAGACGACAATAATGTAAAATAAATTGCCGAAACATCGGAACAAATAAGGGCAAAAATATATTCATGTTCACAATATAAAATATTATTTATTATTAATAATTAAAATACGCATACATTTATACACCTAACTTATTTTAAGAAAAAATGTTTTTTTTTGTTTTTCTTCTTCAATTATTGCTTTTGAGAAAAACTTCAGTAATTATTACTTTACAGTTAGCACAATAACTTCAGTACTTCAATAATTAACAGTGCAATTTAAAAGAAGGAACCAGTGGCGTGTCTAGAATTTGGTTTTTGGGAAAGAGTCCGGGGTCGGGTCGGCTTCATATAAAAGAAAAAACAAATAAAGTCTAATACTTAAATTCGAATATTTAAGTATCTAGGAAAGATAATTCAAGAGAATGGCTTGGAAAAATCTGCTATAGAAGAAAGGATTCATAAGATGGAAAGGACATATGGTATGACTAAAGATATTTACAATAAAAAGTGCATATCTAAAAATGCGAAAATAAGGCATTACAGTACAGTAGTGAAGCCAGAATGCCTGTATGCAAGTGAATCTTTAGCATTGAATTATAATTTAGACAAACTAGAAATATTGAAAAGACGAATTATTAGGAAAATATTAGGCCCACGAAAAACTTTAGAAGGTTGGAAATTAAGAAGTAATGATGAAATATATCAAAGTATAGAAAATATAACAGAAACCATGAGAAAAAGAAGACTATTATTTTTTAGACATTTATATAGAATGGACGACAACAGGTTGACAAAGCAAATCTTCAAATATCTGTGTGGGAAGAAGTCAACATCAAGTTGGATTAAAGAAGTCCAAAAGGATTTAGAAAAAAATAATATACATGAAGAAGAAGCAATTGAAGGAGAAGTTTTTCGGGCGAAAGTGTTAAAAATGGAGGGAGTCCCAGGGTAGGAGAGAGAAAAACGCAGGTTCAAAGTGGACTGAAGACAGGAAGAAGAGACACAGTGAGAAGATGAGAGAATATTGGAAAAAAAGGAAAGAACAAAGAGTAAAGAATTGAAATTGGCATGTGGTCATTAGATGGCCGATACGAAAAAAAGTCTAATCAACATTACTGTCTTTAATATGGCTGAAACGCGTGATAACATCCTCAAATCAGTTCCTTTACGTAAACAAAAGTGCAATAACACAATAAAAAATACACATTATTGAAAGATTGTTAAGAGATACTTATTGACTGAATTTAATATTTCAAACGTATACTCTAATGCTGTGTAATAAACCTGTTTGTATATTTAAAAAATAGCTACTAATATTGATATATTTCCAAATACGTAGGTATTGCGTATTTATTTAAAAGGCATAATACGTAATATTTTAAAAGGCATTCGTATGCGTAATATTTTAAAGAATGTGAGCATATTCGTAATGTTTAAATACTTTTACGTAATATTTAAAATAATTTTATATATGATAAAAGAAAATGTACTCACATTCTGAGAGATAAAGTTGGCGTTCTTCGAAATCCTTTTGTTATATAGGCTATAGTACACAACCACTCTGATTCACGGTAGACCTACTATAAATATTATAATAAAAAAATAGATGTCACTGATTAAAATTTTTTGTTATGAATTAAACAATTGGATTTAAGAGTACTCAGCTTAAAAGAATAAAAGAGCATAAAAATTATGAGATTAACAAAGTTCGTCAACTTTTTCGACCCTGTGGAGGGGAGTCTGGTCCCGTTCGTCCCCCCCCCATAAATATGCCCCTGGACGGAACAACCTGTTGTGATCCCCCATAGACTGGAACTGTCTTTTCATGCTGCAGTCTGTAACAACCAAAAATTTAAAAATTTTAGTGTGACTGAAAAGACGTTACATTCAGCATGACACACCTACTCAGCCCACGAGCAATAAATAAAGAAATGTGTGTAGAAGTGTCAAGTGAACGTTTACTTCAGACAATGCAAGTACGTTTCACATAGTCGTACAATAGGGACAAGGTTGGCCGTGACAGACTCGACTAAAACACGAGTTTACAGCCTGCAAATGTAAGATAATGGAAACTGTGTCAAGTACCAATTTAGAGGAGAAACCGTGGCGGACACACTGCCGGGTTGATTTGTAGAGTACCAGTAAAGAATAAAAGGGTGTAAGTCACACAATAGTATATACCCTATACGAGGACGGACATCGATACCTAAAATAATAGAATCGAACTTGTAAACAGCAGGGGAACGACTTACTGGCGACAACGGATATTTACGACAGGCGGTAGGTGTGCCGTTTTGGAAACGACGTCACGCTGCGCCAGGATAGCGTTCAGGAAAAAGGGTCAAACACAGCGAACAATAACAAGAGACGACACATTGTTTTCGTGAGAACTGCAGCGAGACCCGGAGTACGCTTAGACAATAGCATGATAGACGAGCATGAAATTGCTCCTGTTCTAGGAAAAGAGTACGGAGGCTTTCGACGCGAACCCGTGGGGAGACAGGATATCCAATCACAACCCAGCATCTACCCAGAGAACTGGTGGAGAGGACCGTCGTCAGCATAGCAACGGGAACGTCGAATGAGAAGTGAAGAACGACACTCTGGCTTAAGGGTAGGAGATCTTCCGTCCTATCATGTTCAACTTGAGGCGTGTTTTCCAGAAGGGTGCATTGTGGTACACGATGTTTGATAAAAACTGCTTGCAGAGCACGCGGGAGAACAGTCTCTCATAATTTTTCAACCATATACTTTGGACAGTCTTTCATAAATTTTTACTCATATACTTTGAGCAGTCAGTCGGTCAGTAGAACAGTCTTTATAATTTTCAACAGTCGGTCGTCAAAGTTCGATTAACATACGGACGGCAGTGGGACTTTGAAATTTTGCCACGCGTCATATAACTAAGAGACTTAGACATTTCGATATTGGCGCGTATCCGGTAATAGTGTACTTTCAGTGTCTAAAACATGCGACATACGCCAGTGCTTAACAATTATAGAATTCTTTATTATACTCTAATTCAGAATTGAACTAACCAGTCACACTTACATCAATAATCGACGCGTAGAACTATCGTTGTTGTAACACCGGACGGCGAAATCATAACATTATACAGTGTTGCGGTGCGATACAATATCATGTGGAACAATTACACCGCGGCATCAAAACATTAACAGTAATGAACATATCAAACGTTGAACAATAGACAGACATATATATATACACCATAGTTAACGATGAACTTATCTTCACGACACATAATTTCATGACTCGAACAATAACAGCAGAATCAACACAATACGAACACACAGCGCGAGTGAATCTGTTTCGCGTGTGTTAAGTGTCAGTGACAGCACAGTTTCCCACACATGGTCCAGCAGAGAGGAGTTACGCCGATGGAAATATCGGATAATTCATCTAAACAAGTAATCTTTATGCTATTCTTATTATAAGGAGCTCTACTGTCCTGTCTCTTTTTCAAGAAACACCCCTTGAGCATTTAAATTTAAACATGATAAACATAATTAACGCCATCCATCTGAGGCATACGATGAACGCATTAGTATAGGATTTATTGTTTGAATATTTGTGTTTCTATATATCGATTGCATTATATATGTATGTATATGTTTTTCAGCAAACAACGTATTGGATTTACCTTGTAATTTGATGTATAAACATGTGTTCTTTTATGTTCTTTTCATGAGTTTATGAATGTATGTATTTACAGGGAATCATCCATATTTTATATATTGAATTTAATGAATGATATAATGTTAATAAATAAGTGTAGTATTTGGCTCTCAAAGAACGTAGGGCTCGGCAATCACAGATTAGTTAATTCAGTAGCGTAATAGCATAACACCCCACAGTGTTGTATTTGCCGCCCAAAGAACGTGGGGCATTACAATTATCAAAAACTCCCAATATAAAGAAAATCTTGTATTTGGCTGCCCAACGCGTGGCAGATTGTTGTATTTGGCTGCCCAACGCGTGGCAGAGAGTTGTAAGTCAAATGATAAGATTGTTTGCTAATGAGCAATTGTTTGCTAAACCATTCCAAGTCAGTATCGGATTGCAAAAGTACGCACAAAAGGGAAACCGATGTGGGGGGGGGGTGCAGTTCCAAGTGACTTGAAGTTCCCATACTAATCCGCGGACACTTTATGTGGCTTTTAACAGTATCTGTCAACCGTGCTAAATATAGGCGTAGATCATAACTGGAAATTAGGAATCATTGATTGTCGCGACCACCAGGTTGAGAAAGCTTAGTCTAAAGTGTTCGTTGCTCACTTTATCTACGCACTGTATCCCTTCCAGACCATGTTCCCAGCACCTCAAACCCACGACTGTGTCTGTTCCTCTCATTGTCCGTCTCCCTGATCCAGTGTCGTAACTAGGTGGTGCTCCTGGTGTGGGGGGGGGATTAAACTCGCTTAAAGGTTGGTCTCCACGTCTGTTCCTCAGAACAAATGAGAAACTCACGATTCTTCCCATGCAATTTTACAAATACATTTTATAAATTCTTGGCGTATAAAAGGTTGTTGTGTAAACCAACGCGAAGTGTAAGGGTTTAAAAAATATGGGAAAGAGCTGATCTCAAAATATTCTCTCTTGATTAACTATTATTCAAATTAAAGATAATAAATTTCATGTCTTTAGGAATCACTTTATTTCTTAATATACTTGAATTTAATAATTAAACACTTGGTATAGTCCTACAGATAGCTTTTATTTTCCTGACAATTGTTTCACCAGTTACAGCAGCTTGAGAGGTCAGATTTGAACTGAGAGATTTGAACAGAGATTAGTTCAAATATAAACTCTGAGCTGCCGTAACTTGTGAAACAATTGTTAGGAAAATAAAAGCTATCTGTAGGACTGTACCAAGTGTTTATTTATTGAATTCAACTATTAATAAAATGTTCTACCAACTGTCGAGCGACCATTCAACAGTGACCTTTATTTCTTAATTTGTGTTCTTAATAATCGCCTTAAAACAAGTCTTTCTGCAGATATTATGAAAAAACACAATTTTATTACCGCTTCGCACTTTAACTTATGAATGTTGTCCCAAGAATGTTTTAAGGAATTCATAGTTCGTTTTAAAGTACGGTACGTTTTATATAAAATCCTGCAATAAAATAAATAGAATCACATCACACGTCATTTTATTTTCAGTATATACACAAATACAAACAATATGTAACAAATAACTTTTTCTCGATTCAGCATATGATTTATAAATATTTACTTGAAAATTATCAATTACTTGATAATTATTATATATTGTTGCGACATCACAGAACAATCTACGTTGTCGAATACGCCAGAAGAATCTCGATGTAACGCGTGTGGCGTACGTGCTTGTCGACGCATTTTCGAGAGATTTCTCGAAGGCGCCAGCCGCGCCGACTGTGTCAAGGCAGCAGTTAATTGCGTAGTTCAAACGAGCGCTAAGACGCAATTAGGAACATTCTGGTCTGTGAGCGCAGGTGTAAATACATAGCGGCAGCGGCCTTAAGTTTCAGTATAGTGGCGATATATTTACAGAGCGGTTCGAGTTATAGTCGCGATATATTACTGTGTGCGTTCAAATGGTTATTAGTTAAGTGCTGTGTTTTATAATCGGTCGGTGTAATTGTAATACAATTATGTTTAATTTTAGTGGACATTTTATTGCGTGTGAACAATTTTCATTTGATTTGTTGTAGAGACTGTGTTGTTAATTACGAAATGTTTAACTGTAAAAATTGAAGGTGTAATTAGTGACTTAATTGGTGTCTTGTATTTTGTTTCCACTATACCTACGACGATCAAGTAGACCGTCGTAACAATATTTATATTATAATATTATAGGCCTATGTTATATTATTATATAGGACTATTGTATTATTTATTTATAATATTTATATTATATATTATAATTAATTTGCGCAGTATAATATCTCAAGTTTTTTAAATCATAAAATAGCTAAATCGTTTTTTTAAACATAAAAAACTACCAGCCAAATACAATATAATAAAAAAATCTATTAACTAAAAAATTTACAGTGTAAACGATGGTACTCAATGATACTCTTTTAACAATTCAAACGTGTATACAAACATTCTCATTGACGATAAAAAAATAAAAATGTAAATTGTCATTGACGATAATTCTCTACTATAATAAAAAACAGGTGTTACTGATTTAACATTTTTGTTATAAATTAAACAATTTGACAACTGTGTAAATATATTAGACTAACAATGAACTATATAAAAATATAAGAAAAGGATTTCAAATGTAGGTTTGTTCATCTTGATCTCTCAGCATCTGAGTAGGCCTACATTATCATAAATAAAATTATTTTATTAAATATTTACGTAATTCTTGCCATAGTATTTAAACATTTAGAATATGCTCACATTTTAAAAATATTACGCTTTCCTTAAAGCGCACATATTTTGGGCAGACGGGCAGCTCCCTCTTTTCCAAATGGGGAAAGAGATTTGATTGAGCTGGCAGCACTGCTTTTTCGTTTCATCTGTTTCGTTACAAGTTGAATCAGTTAACTGCCCTAGGAACACGAGGTATACGGGAATGAGCTGGGACGTAGGTTATGGGCACTTACGTAAAGCTGGAGTTGGTAAATAGACAGTGACTACGAACTGGAGTCCTTCCTTTTGGAGGCCCGGGAGGAATGAAATGTATGAGGCTAGATCTCGGAGACGGAAATGGAAAGTAGAAAAGACTGAAGATCGTGGATGGGAGGAAGAAGCTAGCGACTTCTATTACACGCTCATCTTATAGGCTAATTTTTTGTAGGACTCTATGTATGGTTGCTGCCTTATTCGCTGAAATCACTTGATCATTAGAGAGATTTTGAACAATTTATTTCGCTTTTTCCAACGATGATGCTCCTAAGTACTATAAAAATTCGGAAAACATTATGCAGTGAAACTATGAATAAATTTGATTCAGAAACAAACAATTTATATATATGCCTATATGATTTATCTGCCATCAACGTAACTACCAAAGCACTGCCATCAAACAAAACTTGAATCTTTGTTGACGACTGTAATGACATGTAGTGAAGTCTCTCAGTAAAAACAAAATATTCACTGTTTTTACAAGACACATTTATTGCTAATTTATTAGTAATCAATAAGATTCGTTATTTGCTGTTCGTTATGTTCGGTCTAATGAAACTGGTGACACGTACATACAGATAGCCAATACACACTTATTTATTGGTAATCAATTATCGTTTACTTGGAAGTTAATTTTTGTGGTGGCTCACTGGCGACTGGCTTATGGGTGATGACGGGAGAGGAGGGTTATCGCTATAGCGGTTTGACGCCGCGTTTCCCACAAACGTTTTACGATTCGTTTCGTAACGGTAAGTCACACAGGGGGAAAGAGAGAGAGAGAGAGAGAGAGTGAGAGAGAGAGTCGCGTTATCAGCTGTTAACAAAAGTTAAGTTTCACACGTTTTCTTAGCCACTTATTTATTCATGCGTAAACTCGCTGCAATGTATGATGCCCGTCATTACTCTCAATCAGATAATTGGCCGCCGTATGAAGCCCCTCTCTCTCTATCTCTCTCTCTTTCTCTCCCTCCCTCCTATGGAAAACACAAATACCAGCTGATTTTCCCACTGCTTTCAATGATAAAAATTTCACTTCCGTCTTTTAATGTTGACCTATTGATCTGACACTGAGATGGGTTCATTTTAGTGACACGCGCGCGCGCGTGTGTGTATTTAAAATTCGTTTTTAAATATCGTTTTCAATTTATTAAGCAGCTATCGAAACAGTCGATATTTCGTGACATGTCGACGTTTTCCAAAGTGAAAATTCTTTTATCGGCACGTGATACCAATTATGTACGAGTGCTTAAGCTTCGCCTTTCACCAGGGCCGTATTTAAAACCTTTGAGCTCCCCCCCTCCCACCGGTTGATCACAATGAAGTGACGGCTCCATCCAGAATTGTTAGCATTGAAATCTTAATGTTGTTTTCGGTTCAACAATATGGGCCTTTATTTTAACAAGGACGAATTTCTATAAATTGAGTTTCGAAATATTTGAAAATTTTAAATTTGAATTTTACAATACTTTCTTAAAATCACGTATGATAGATAAGCAATCCTGTCATCTATGCCTTCAAAACTCCTAAGCGATGTGTGATTTCTGACAGGTGAACCTATATTCCGACTACCTTCAGTAAGATACCTTCAGTAACAACCAATTAAGATAAAACATTGGGAGTTATAGGCTATCAAAATTAAATTTGAATATTTCTGTACAATTGACTAGCGTAATGTATTAGTCTATCTTGAATAGGGAAAAAGTTTCTCGCATGCTACATTTTATGCCTTACAACTGGAAAAACGTAAAATTTGATATGAAATTTTATTTTATTTTTTATTTTGTTATTACAAGGATATTATTAAATCGAAATAGCATTTACATCGTGTACGTTGTCAGGACTACATAAGAAAACATAAAGAAATTATCGTTATAGAGGAAAAACTTCCTGCGTTAAGGACAGTTTTTAGTTTAACACCATTAAATCGAGTATGCGATGGTTTTATTAAATTTTTTATTTTTACCAACTCATTTTTTGGGCTAAATTTCTTTAAAATATACCCAAATTGTGAAGAATTAAAACAATGGTACTACTGTGAACGTTTTGTACATTTATCTATTACTTCATTTTTATCGGTCGAGGTTTTCGCGTAATACAGGGTGTTTCATATAAAACGCAACCCACTAATCAGCCTTCTGTAATATTTTTTGAATTTACCGCCAAACTTCCCTACGTTTTACTGGAATAGACTCGACCAACAATCGAACATTGCGCCGGCGCAGTAAACTGCCACTGATACCTATGACAAAGCGATCATAACGCTCAGTGCATTGTTAGAGAGAAAATGGTTTTTTCGCAAGACGAACGTGTTTTTATTCTTGAGTTGTACTTTAGCACGCGGTCAGTGGTTGCAGTGCAAGAATCTTTTTGCCGTAAGTACCGTGATAAACCAGCACCTAACAAGACATCGAGTTTTATAAAATTTACGAGTTTTTGAAACCCCTCATCGTAAAAATCTGCCGCCTGTGATTTCAGCCATTGATTAACGCCCGCTTTCAGCTCTTCGTCGTCTTCAAAGCGCTGTGTTGCCAGCTACTTTTTCATACGCATGAACAGGTGATAATCGCTCAGTGCCAGATCAGGGCTGTATGGGGGATGATTGAAAAGCTCCCATCCAAACTTTCCCAGAAGTTCTTGCGTTCGTGATGTATGCGGTCGGGCGTTGTCGTGGAAGAACAATATCCCGGAGCTCAACTTACCGCGTCGCTTGTTATGGATTGCTCTCCGCAGCTTTTTTAAGGTTTCACAGTAAACCTCGGAGTTGCTTGTGGTACCCCGTTCCATCAACTCTACCAGGAGAACCCGTTTTCTGTCCCAAAAAACTGTCACCATCATTTTCCTTGCTGACAAGATCTGCACACACTTCCGCTCATCATCGTGCACATTGGTGCGGCCATTTTTAAACAGAACACACCACTGCCTTACTCCATTACATTCTTCCCATACACCTCACACAGTCGCCGATGAATGTCCACCGGTCTGCAGTTTTCTGCTTGCAGAAATCGTATTACTGAGCGAACTTCACAGCTCGCGGGATTTTCAATCGCAGCACTCATTTTAAAAATTATTATTAACAAGCACCTACAGCAACAAACCACGAACACTTGAACAACTGAAGGTCAATATCGAACAAGCTGTTTTGAATATCAACCCAAATACTCTAAAAAAAGTTGCAAGAAACACAGTGAAAAGGGTGGAAGCGTGTATTCATGAAGATGGCGGCAACTTCCAGCATTTACTCTAGAATTTTAAGTATTGTAAAGTTTGGAAATAAAATATTTAATTAAATACTTTACATATGCCTTTTTTATTTAAATGTAATTATGACATAGATGGGTTGCGTTTAATATGGAACATCCTTTAGTAGCGAACGTAAAACCCATAAGCGCAATGTATTTCCCTATCTCGCCAATTGTCTCATCCGACTGTGGACCCAAGAATAGAAGAGATTTAAAACTACAGTAGAACCCCCATTAACCGAAACACTTTTTAACCGAAACGACCGACTAAACAAAACAAAAATTATAGGTTATAGGCCTATTCCCGATTTTTACAATGAAAATTTGTTTTCTGGATAAAACACAAAAACTAGCGTAATAAACATGTAATAAATTGGGCGTCATGTTAACAAAGCGGAAACGAGTCGTGATAACGATTGAAGAAGAATTGGAGACAATTAAAAGAATTAAAAATGACGAGATTTTGCGAACTGTGGCAGCCGATTTTGGTGTCGGTGTTACTACTGTTACTGATTGGGTCAAGATGAAAAATACGTTTGAAGAGCACGCTTCGAAGGCGCCAAACAAGAATACAGTGAAGACGTGTGAAAACAAGAAAGTAAAGGCTGTGTATTTACGGTTCACTCAACAAAGGGAGACGAAGACGATGACAGAGAAGAGAGCACCAGCCATGACACTGCTGACGAGATCTTAATGCCTTAGTGGTAATGGTTTTTATTTATGGTCAGCGCATTAAATTAGGGTATATGAAATACGTATCTTTCTCATGGAGTTTTATTCACATTTTCAGATAGTGTTACGGTTCGTCGAACAATCTGAAAAATCACAGCCCTCTGAAGTTCTTCTAATGAAGCGATGGCGAGATATTGCTGCAAGAAAGCAATGTGAAAAGGAAAATAGAAGATTCTTTTACAAAAAAAAAACACTAGTGTTAAAAAGTAACTTCATGTAAATAGTTTGATTTTTATTTAAATCTTTTGATAATATTGTTTATTGCCTTCAGTTATTTTACCTCAAACTTTAAAAAATTACATCTTAATTATTACCCGAAATTCTGGTTCCGAAACCGCCTTGCCACCTTTGTTTCGGTTAACAGAGGTGCTACTGTACAAACAGACTGCATACAGGCTGTACACAGACTGTGCAGACTGTATTCAGACTGCATACTTAGCTGTACAAAAGTGTAAGAAATAGAACAAAAATAAAATAATAAAGTATATCAGAAACGTCGCGACGGGAAAAGAGGCGGTTTATAAAAAACAATAGCTTCATCTGGTTGAAGTAAAAGAATCTTAACCATATATATCAGCTGTGATCGATGGAGCTGTTAGCCGGGGCGGTGCAAGAAGCCAAGCAACCGGCTCGGCGGGAGGCTGCACCGCCGCGCGCGGCCCTATTGTCAAGCATCAATGAAAGCCTAGCTCTCTCTCAGTTCTATTTTATTAAAGTCATCGTCAGCGCGCCGCGTTGATTGATGACACGGAATTCCTAGCGTTAATGTCGCCCGTGGTTAACTCTCCGGGGTCATGGATCCGCTACCCTCCCCCGGATAGAGTTGATATTCCGCCCTCTGGTGGTGGTGGTAGAAGAGAACAGAACAGAACCCTTGCCAACAGCGGACTGAGAGACTGCATTCCAAAAGTACCGATAAAAATCTGCCAATTCACGCCAACTGGCGGTTTCTACACCGTGTTAATGTCGGGATAATTTATACTTCAGCACCCAGATAACACGCTTAAACCTATAATTACGTACTGTTGGCCGTGTTTAACCTTTGGTCACATGTCAACCTCTCATTATGCCCATTGTTTTGTTAGTGGCAGAGAGAACGCCAAAGCTGTGCGCGACTTCGAATTTCTGTTCCCGCGACGGAAAGGTTACTGTCGGCGCGCGTTTATAAATAAAATTACTTCGACAACCTTGAACGGAATGCTTTTTACCTGCGTAAATTATTTACCGTAATGCAGTAAAAGTTCGAACAGTGCGCGTTATTGAAACATTGTTTACGAGATCCTTATCGACAGAATTGATTTTCCTACATTTCTTACTGCAAACGTATACTCGAATACTGTGTAATAATCCTGTTCGTATATTTAAAAAGTAGTTACAGAGGTGAAACTATTGTACTGTAGCCTACACAGCTGAAAAACTAATAAAATAGCCAAAAATTCAGAGATTAAAAAAATTTATCAACTTTTCGACCGTCTGAGACAAATAATGTCTCAAACAGATGCTGGCTCATATTTAGTAGGTATATTAGAGCAAAATATATTTAAAAATAGAAGTAAATACGTAAATAAGTAAATAAATATTTACATTTATTTTATTTTATTTTTATATAAAATACAAGGGCTATACAAGGTTTGAGATGCTGAGGAATCCACTACTACTAGATGAATTAAAAAAATCTTCACAGTAAATGACAAAGTTAATCAACAAGCTATAGATGGAAAGAGCACGTAAGTCGATACGGAAAAGTCAAGATTACTCAGATTAGCTCCTGAGTATCATCATCTGACGGTAAGATAAGACGTAGGGCGCCCGAAGAAAGGTAGTCTGTGGAATCCGTGGTCACGAAGACGGTGACGCTGTCCTGCTGTGAGGTGTAGAGAGATCAATCAATAATTATAGGAAGCGATAAAATGAATTTCTACACAGTTACGGCTACGGACTGTATGGGAAACGAAAGGTGGACCCATAGTTACTATTGGAACTTGTAGTGGAGTCCAGTTGGCTCAGATGAGGTTTCCGGGGATAACAAGAAGGGACAGAGTTGAAAACTAGCAAGAGCCTTGGATAACTAAAACAAGTATTAAAAATGTAAATTACGATAGTAGCAATAAACAGCGTTGTTAGCCTCAAAGACATGTGCGCATTAATGGAAGCAGAAGCAATGAAAATTGGTCTTGTGGTAAATGAAAACAAGACGAAATTCATGGTAATGTCCAACTCAAACACCAGAAGGGCTCCTAGAGATTTCAATGTGAATGGGAAGTGTTGCCAAGGAGTGTCCTGGTTTAGTTATTTAGGTGCCTTGCTATCAAATAATAATAACATTATAATGAATATAAGTGAAAGGGTGCAAGCAGGAAATAGGGCCTACTTTGCAACTATTAACATCTTTAAAAACAATCTTGTTACAAGAGGTGTAAAACTTAAAGTATATTATTCTCTTGTGCGACCAGTTGTTACATACGGATCTGAGTGTGGACATTGACAGAGAATGACAAAACTACCTTAAAATCATTTGAGCGCAAAATATTGCGTAAAATTTATGGCCCAGTAAGAGATGGAGGGCAGTTGGAGAATACGAAACAACATCAATGAACTACAGGTTCTCATGAATGGAAAAGACGTAGTGAAAATCATCAAATCACAAGGTTGCGTTGGCTGGGACATGTGGAAAGAATGTCTGAGGAAAGAATGCTGAAGGGAAGATTGTATACTACTAGACGTAGAGACAGACCAAGGATGAGATGGTTGGATGGCGTAATAGAAGATCCTGCTAGATGGGAATCATAGGGTGAAGAGGAAGGGCGGAGAACAGGGAAGCATGGAGGAGTATTGTTGAGGAGGCTAAGGCCCACCGAAGGCTGTAACACGCAGATAAGAAGAAGAAGAATTAAGAATGGAAAACGATGGTCTGCCAAAGCAATTCCACTCCATAGACCCGGAGAATATGGGCAGGGCGAAATGAAGACGGATTGCAACAGACCAAACGATCTAATGCTTCGTGTGGGGGAAAAATAAAAAGAAGACCTAATAAAAACAAAAATGTACTGTAAAAGTCAACATTACGAAATCGAAATGTTCTGTGTGTGTGTGTGTGTGTGTGTGTGTGTGTGTGTGTGCGCGCGCGCTCGCGCATGTGCGCCCGGGCGAGTGTATCTGTCTGTGACTGTGTTTGCACGCGCGTGCCGACGCTGATTATTCTAAACCATATTTCCAAGAGTTGTGGTAAAGATTAAGTGGGCATACATTATGTTTTTCAAAAAATACGAACAACAATAACCATTTGTCGACAGGACTAATTTTGAGTTACGAAACAGTGCCGAAGCCGCACCTTAAAAACAACGGATTTCAACGAAACAGGATTTTGTCTGAAACAAAAACAAAATTAACACAGGAGGTCGCGAGCGAAGCAAAGGTAGGTACGTTCCACCGAGTCGGCGCAGGTCACAAGGTGACCGCCTGATAATACCAATCGTTGACGAGAATTGGAAATAACAGAAAAACAAAGCGTTTACTAAGGACGGGGAAGACAAAACTTAACATGGTTAAGGGGAGAGAGAGAGAGAGAGAGAGAGAGAGAGAGAGAGAGAGAGAGGCAAAGTGTTTGTGGTCTTCCAACCAATTAACATAATTTATTGTGGTTAATTCTAGTCATATATATATATATTAGTGAAAGAGAGAGACAGAGCGCGCAAATATAGGCTAAGCGTCGTGCAGCTCGTCGCCCACTGGTGGTGAAAGCTGTTGTTTACTTATAATTGTCTTCACCTACGCACATTGGCATGCGCGCGCGCACTCACAAAAATTAACAGAAACACTATTTCATTGTTTCAGTTGTCAGCGTCATTTCTTACGCGTCGCTTTGGTGACAATGGAACAGCGACTATGATATCGCGCTCATTGCTGGTCGCCACACTGATAAATTGCACCGTTCTGTACTTGTCTCGTTTGGAGCACAAACTGACAACTTATACGACATGTGCTGAACAGAAGACGGAAATTTTTAAACAGTTGATCGCGATTGCTTTACATCGGTCAAACGGGGAGGGGTTTTCTAAAACGTTTTCTCGAACGCACACTTCAGGAATTAATAAATCTTAACTCCGTCAACATAAAGTCTACCTATGCTCGCCACCTGGTCTCACACGACCAGAATCACACGGTTCCAAGTCTAATTTGGAACCACTATACATTTGTGAAAAGAGTCAAATCATGAAGGTCTTGGAGGAGTTTGAAATTTACAGAGCATGCACACAAACATAAATAGTGTTTCGCGGTTTCGTATCGAATGGCGATGACCAGCTGAACTTTAAATCCAATCTGCTATACGATACCGCCTTGAACGTACTTTATCAGATACCTACATAACTTGCTTGACCGCCTTGAGCAACCGCTCAGTGGTCGACCAAACGTAAATAGGTGCGCACCTTCTGACGCGTATACAGTGCAAATGCTATTGGAATTTTAATCGATGACGACCACCTACGAAGGATGTTTTAAGATCTGATGATGAGGCATCTCGTATGCTTCCTTTATGGATACAATTGCCTTTAATTTGATACCTCGCATGGATTTTCACGGTTTCTTCAAACATTTTTCATCCAGTTTCGTGTCAGGATTAAAACAAGTTTTAAGCTGAAAATATATTCAGATCTGCTTAAAATTCTCTTTAATTTGATACCTGGTGCGTATTTCTTTGATTTTTTTTTCAAAACATTGACCATCACACATAAAGTCTTTTCCTGCTACCATTTTTAGGGGAGTTAATATAATAAATAATAAATTGGGGGGCTGTGGGGTTGTTATACCGGTGGATTATCCTGAGCTAAATTACCAGCAAAATATACTACCTGCTCGAGTGGCAAAACAGATAGTAAGTGTAGGTAGCTTACTGAGTTAAGAATTAGAATTCATAGCTGCCAAAAACATAAAGTATATTTATTCCAACAAAATTTCCAATGTAATTACTCTTCGATATTTCTAAATTAATCTCAGGTTACTAGTTAACAGTATCTTTTCCAATTTATTACTTTCATTAAAACTATTATTCTTTAATTTACTATTAATACAGAATATTACCAATGTGTCCTTTTCTTCACACGCACAGGTATGTGCTACGCACGGCAACCCTCTGCAGTTGGTGCCATACCACGCTTTACGCTTACCTTATATACTCAATCTTGTTTACAAAGTTGAAAGTGAAACTTGTTTACAAAAGCGGCTCTGTACTCGAGGCAATGAGGAATTTACCAATTATGAAGCTACGTTATGATTCTCTACGTTATGAAACTAGTTTACTCAAAAATACCCCGTAACCCAATTTTAAAACATATTTAATTACAAAACGCAATATTTAAATTATACAACAGGGTAAAAATTTCGATATTTATACCACCTTTTAAATCGCTTGATGCATTCAAAGGTTTTCGTGAGACAAGACTGCGAAACGGTCGAATTTAAACTGAGCACTCGCTTCTCTCGTTCAACAAATATGAAAACAGGTATATTTTGGGTGCAGCCACATTTCTGCTTACCTGTGTTAGTTGCCCGGCTCGCATACCAATGACCGTCAGTTGTTGGACGAGGATTATGTGTTTGCAGCACAAGGAAGTCACAATGTGATCCCTGTCGCGAGTCGAGGAAAGCTAGTTTGCATGATTGTGCTTGCGACAGTCTGATGTCGCTGCGTTAGTGGTTCACACGCGGGACCTTAGCGCCTTACCGATGTGAGTGATAGACGCGGCTACCGTAGGACGTCGGCCCAAGAGAACAGCTCCAACTGCAACGAGGAGGCGTTAGGATAGAACCGGGGCCTGGGCGACAGAGCACTCGAGGTGGCACGAGTTGGTTCTGCTGTCTGTGTTGAGGCGATGCTCAGCTAACCTAGCGTGGGTGGCCATCAGAGTTGAAGTGCTGGCGGCTAGAGAATTTGTCAGGCATCGGATTGTGGTAAGATCCACATGATGGCCTACGGTGAATCGTCAAGCAGCGCCCTAGGGCAATGACGAAGAACCGTTGGTGGCCATCAAAGTTGGAGTGTTGTCTAGAGGATTTGTCAGGCTCGGATCATGGTAAGGTCTACAGGATGGCCTACGGTGAATCGTCAAGTAGCGCCCTATTAGGGTAATGACGAAGAGGCAGAGAAGCCGCAGAACAGTTTTTACTTCTTCTTTCTTCAGTGCTACAACCCTGCTGGACTTTAAACTGCCCAGTGAATTCAAGGTAATAAACTCTCATGCCAACCATTCTTTTCCATTTCTTAGTTGTTTCCGTGACAATTACTTTCCGGAGACGATTGTTAGCCCGTACACAATAACAAGATGAGTAACCATATCCTAGCCGAAAGGCTCCGAGTTTAACGCATCGGAGATTCGTCTGTCTCTGCGCTCCTTCACATTCTGACTCGGAATTTGATGCTTTTGCTTGACGAGATCGTATAAGAAATGAAGAGATGAGAAGTGATTTAGACATTTTTGCAGTTAATGAAAGGATTAAAGAATACAGAAGAAAATGGATTCAACACATCAATAGAATGGAAGAACGTAGAATACCGAAGATGGCGAAAGATTACAACTCTAGAGGCAGAAGTAAAGTTATTAGACCTAAGAAAAGGTGAACTGTAGAAGAGGAACAGGCCGCTAAAGCCTAAAACCGTTAAGAAGAAGAAGAAGAAGAAGAAGAAGGAGAAGGAGAAGGAGAAGAAGAAGAAGAAGAAGAAGAAGAAGAAGAAGAAGAAGAAGAAGAAGAAGAAGAAGATGATGATGATGATGATGATGATGATGATGATGATGATGATGATGTTTCTACGTTCTGATGCTCGACGTTTCTTAGCATTTGCAGTGCTCATCTGGTGTCAACCTATGGAACTTAACCAAACCCTTTTCAATGATAATAATCTGTTGGAAGGACATAATGATAGGGAAGATGGTGAATGATAACTGGATCGTACAGAATGGCTCGTTGTTGGTCACACTTACCTGTCTCCTACGTTAACGACCATCCGACAGAAGAGAGCTAGCTTACCAGCAGCATAGCCCACAAGTCCGTAAGAGCATGGCAAACGTCTCGCCGGTCCACTACAGTACTACCGTAAGTCTGTGTCCCATAGTCAGTTTCCACTGTATCTTATTAGTGACATAAACATTTCTGTTACTTTATTTAGGCATTTTATGATTGATCACTCTACAATTGACACGTTGTTGTTCGCTGATGACCAAACTATCCTGTCGAACTCGGAAAGCGACTTGTAGACGGCTGTAAATGTGATTGATATAAAGGTATTTTGTGCGTCACTATTCTTGATTTGGAGATTATTAGGTTTTTTATTTTTGTGTTTCCTCAGCAGCCGATTAATGGTTGAGCTCTGGCAACCAAAAGTAAAAAGCAATATATTTTATTGTATTTGATCCCTCACGCGAATCGTTTTCATCAATAGGAACAGTTAGTAATTTGTGAATAAAGCTATTGTAAGCAACCATTTTTTGTGAGAACGGATGATGGGTGAGAATCGGCATGTATGGTTGTATCAGTGATTGCTGGTTTTCTATATATACATTTTGAACTTCAAACCATCCAATTTCCTAGTAATAGTAAAGTATAAATAGTCTAACTTCTTATCAATTTCAGTTTCAAGACTAAACTGGATATTTTCGTTGAAGCTGTTCAAAAGGTTTTTAAATGCCTCAAGATTCCATTACAAATTATAAATGAATCATCTACACAACGTGAATATAGGAAATCAGAATATGGGTCGCCACTTTCTGGTTTGTCGGCTAACGTTTATTTAAACTTTTATGAAAATTCTATTTTGCTTAATAACAGTGTATACAAAGATAACTAAGTTTTATTCAATTATATATAAGAAGTCACAAGGGGGATTGAAATAGGGGCTGAAGGTACTTGCCACACCGTTTTAGTATCTAGAAAAACATCCGCTTTGCCACACCGTAAGCAGATAAGAAAAGTGTTAGATCGCAAAGGATAACGTAAGTAAACTGCCACACCAGGACCGCGCAGGACTGCTGGTATGTGTTGACCATTAATAAAGTATAAACGCTTTTTCTACGAGTTGTTTCATTTGATTTCATACTGTAGAATTTCTTAGGATACACGTTTGATAAGTAGTAATGGACATTTGCTGTAATTTGATAAAAACTATATTGGCGCAGTAAAAATTTCATTTGTAATCATATCTGAAAAGGAAGTGTTCAATGTACCAAATAAATTATGTACTAAATTTTGACAATGTGTTTTAGATTTGTTAGTTAGGTTAAACGTTTTTAAAAAATTTGAATAATTTATAAAATAATAACCAACTTTACAGACTTTTGGACACGAGAAACAATATTTTGTGTGAGTGTACAGAAATTATTTTTTATCGAATATTATATAGTAATAATGCTAGATTTCTCTTTTTCCGTGAGAAAAATGATGGGCTCCAACCTTGAAGCTAGTCCTATCCCCCTCCCCAAAGGAACAGACCCTACTTACGCCACTGTGTTTAATATCCATTACGATTTTTTTTACAAATATTACTTAGTATGACTTTGTGTATGGGTTATTAAAAAAAATTTTCAATAATGTTTATACTTTAATTAAACACTCTTACAATCTTAAACGTAGTGGAAAGCTTGCTATACAAACAGCAATGACCTTTTCAAATATTTCGCAGATTCAAATGCTAAGTTTTTTGCATAGAATACGATGGCACTACAGCTCTGGGTGCTTAGGCCTACTTTGTAATAACGCATGTGAGACATTAAACAAAGAGGAAAGTTTTAGCAGGATAGAGTTATTTTAATATCTCAAAACTAAGACAGGTGACCACTCTTTTGAACGGCACGTAACGCAACGGTACGAACGGCAGAATAACGCAAACAACACATACCCGCAGTCCTGCGCGGTCCTGGTGTTGCAAATTACTTAGTTCATCCTTTGTGATCTGACGCTTTTCTCACCTGCTGTACAGTGTGGCAATATGGTTGCTTTTCTAGATACTACAACGGTGTGGCAATATACCTCAACGGGGTTTAGTTCATGCACATGCCTTCTGTGCAATGGAGGATAATTTTTTTGTATGTTTTCGATAAATACTTTATATACGAGGGCCAGTCGAAGGGAAAATTGCATTAGCATAAAGGCACATCGTCTGTAACATTTATAAATATCGGTATGGAGAACCATACATGACTTCCATGTTCTAAGATTTATATTTAAAAATCATTTTCGAAATGAAATATATCTATAGAAACTACTTCTTTCTACTTACTGCTTCAGCCTTAACCACAGTACTGTGGTCACTAACGTATACCACCTCACGTTATCGCACTCAATTTTCACTGATGATGGAAGTCGATGGCACTGCCGAAACGTCTGGTTTTACAGAAAACGTTGGTCTACGGCCGAACAGGCCGGGAAGGAATTTTAACAACAAACTACTTCGTTGTTGCCGATAACGTAGTACATATATAAAAAAAATTATCCCCTCCCCCTTCAACTATAATTTTCGTTTATAGAAAATTACCCCACCCCATTCAACTAGCCTCTTCATTTATAGAATAGATATTTCATCTAGGTTTCTACAGTGGATTATTAAGATCTTCTTATCAGGATACTTTATTTATCAAAATTAAGTACTTTACTCTTGTTACAACAAAAAAATGTTTCCGGTAAACTACCCTTCCCCCGTAACCGAGCTTCACCAAAATCAATAGGCCTTGAGTCCTCTACAACTCAGGCACATATGTAAAATATTATTTGATTCTGTTTGAATTTACGGCAGTTATCGTTCGTCATGAAAAATGTCTCTTGTTACAACATAAAATGTTGCAGGTAAACTACCCCTTTCCCTTAACCGATCTTCACCAAAATCAACAGGCCTTGAGCTCTCTACATTTTAGCGATGTATGCAAAACATTATTTGATTCTATTTGAATTTGCGACTGTTATCGTTTTCCATAGAAAAAAAATCTACACACAGACAGACACATGATAGATAGACAGACAGACACACATACACTTTTCGAAAAATGACTTTTCTTCATGTTCTGAGGGTAGTACAATCAGACTCAGCACTTATCTCGAACACGATTTTTTTCGCCATCACCATACTTCCATTTCCTTATGGAACATGGAAGTAAAATACTTGTGTTTGTCTTAAATTACAATTGAAGATATAATTTTCCTCAAAGTCACCACGTTTGTATTTATATTTGTCATATCATGGCACGAGTTTTTCAATGACATTGCTGAAACATTGCCGTCAAAGAACCGATAACCATTCCTACGCTGCATTTTGGAGTACCATATCAGTGTCATATCACCGCTCCGCAAGGACCTCTTTCATAGGACTGAACATGCGAAAATCACACGGTGAATTTTTCTAGACGCTAGAATTTTTCTAGATTTCATTGCATCAGTTAATGACAGTCATTTCAACGTCCATTAACTGCTTGCTAAACACAGTTGTGCACTGTATATAGTGCACATCCCATCTCTGATATGCTCTTCCCAAACTTCTTTTCAAGTTTTGTATGAACATTTGTTTTGCATTTTGTTTGTTCCCCTCCAAAGTTTGCATCTGTGTTTTGGAACAGTAACAAAGTTATTCGTCTTCTAAGCCATACTTCTTCAACATGTTTGAAATATAATCTGACAAAATTACTGCAGTTTCTCTATTGACTTTGTTAAACTCTAAAATTCTGACTTTAACACCTTGTGCCGTAATGAAAATTCTACACATAACTGGCACCGACATGTGCTTGTTACTGGTAGATAAAGCATATGTGACAGTTTGAAAACTGGCTTTGTTGAGTTCAGATCTGACATCAACAAAAATTTAGGACATTAACTGCTATGGCCTCAGAATGATGGCCTGTGACGTTGAAGGCTATGCCGGGGGAAGCGTTAATCCTTGCTGGACGGCCCTCAGTTGAACACCACCCAAAAGAACCACGTCTCACAACGTTTGTACCCATCCTTAACTGTCATTACTTCGTCACAGGACATAATGTTACTGTAGTACTGTCGGTGTGGGGTGATCCAGTGACGTTGAAGGCTATGCCGGGGGAAGCGTTAATCCTTGCTGGACGGCCCTCAGTTGAACACCACCCAAAAGAACCACGTCTCACAACGTTTGCACCCATCCTTACCTGTCATTACTTCGTCACAGGACATAATGTTACTGTAGTACTGTCGGTGCGGGGTGATCCAGTGACGTTGAAGGCTATGCCGGGGGAAGCGTTAATCCTTGCTGGACGGCCCTCAGTTGAACACCACCCAAAAGAACCACGTCTCACAACGTTTGCACCCATCCTTACCTGTCATTACTTCGTCACAGGACATAATGTTACTGTAGTACTGTCGGTGCGGGCTGATCCAGTGACGTTGAAGGCTATGCCGGGGGAAGCGTTAATCCTTGCTGGACGGCCCTCAGTTGAACACCACCCAAAAGAACCACGTCTCACAACGTTTGCACCTATCCTTACGTGTCATTACTTCGTCACAGGACATAATGTTACTGTAGTACTGTCGGTGCGGGGTGATCCAGTGACGTTGAAGGCTATGCCGGGGGAAGCGTTAATCCTTGCTGGACGGCCCTCAGTTGAACACCACCCAAAAGAACCACGTCTCACAACGTTTGCACCCATCCTTACCTGTCATTACTTCGTCACAGGACATAATGTTACTGTAGTACTGTCGGTGCGGGGTGATCCAGTGACGTTGAAGGCTATGCCGGGGGAAGCATTAATCCTTGCTGGACGGCCCTCAGTTGAACACCACCCAAAAGAACCACGTCTCACAACGTTTGCACCCATCCTTACCTGTCATTACTTCGTCACAGGACATAATGTTACTGTAGTACTGTCGGTGCGGGCTGATCCAGTGACGTTGAAGGCTATGCCGGGGGAAGCGTTAATCCTTGCTGGACGGCCCTCAGTTGAACACCACCCAAAAGAACCACGTCTCACAACGTTTGCACCCATCCTTACCTGTCATTACTTCGTCACAGGACATAATGTTACTGTAGTACTGTCGGTGCGGGGTGATCCAGTGACGTTGAAGGCTATGCCGGGGGAAGCATTAATCCTTGCTGGACGGCCCTCAGTTGAAAACCACCCAAAAGAACCACGTCTCACAACGTTTGCACCCATCCTTACCTGTCATTACTTCGTCACAGGATATAATGTTACTGTAGTACTGTCGGTGCGGGGTGATCCAGTGACGTTGAAGGCTATGCCGGGGGGAAGCGTTAATCCTTGCTGGACGGCCCTCAGTTGAAAACCACCCAAAAGAACCACGTCTCACAACGTTTGCACCCATCCTTACCTGTCATTACTTCGTCACAGGACATAATGTTACTGTAGTACTGTCGGTGCGGGCTGATCCAGTGACGTTGAAGGCTATGCCGGGGGAAGCGTTAATCCTTGCTGGACGGCCCTCAGTTGAAAACCACCCAAAAGAACCACGTCTCACAACGTTTGTACCCATCCTTACCTGTCATTACTTCGTCACAGGACATAATGTTACTGTAGTACTGTCGGTGCGGGCTGATCCAGTGACGTTGAAGGCTATGCCGAGGGAAGCGTTAATCCTTGCTGGACGGCCCTCAGTTGAACACCACCCAAAAGAACCACGTCTCACAACGTTTGTACCCATCCTTACCTGTCATTTTTATTACTTCTGTTGCCTTTCATCACTGGAACCCGATGGCTTGGGACCGTAGAGATCCAAGTAAGGTTATACTTTATATATATTTTTAGAAAATACAATAAATTCTACTTGCAGAATATTTACTTTTTTATTACTTGAGAACATATTCATTAGGCTATATATAGGTGTGTGTGTGTGTGTGGGGGGGGCATACGTAAATATAGTAGGCTATGTGTATGTTTGTGTCTGTCTGTCTACCTGTTTACTTCTGTCTTTTTTACGTAACTATCTATGTCCATTTGTCTGTATACGTAGGCCTATCTTTCATTCTACCTACCTAAATATCTACCTATGTATAGTTCTTCCTACCTATTCTACCTATCCGCTATCCTTCTGTCTTCCTCATCATTAGCTAGCTCTCCATCTGTTTCTTTTTCTGCACTCCTTCCTCTCTCTCACTCACTCACTCACTCTCTCTCTCTCTCTCTCTCTCTCTCTCTCTCTCTCTCTCTCTCTCTCTCTCTCTCTGTCTCTCTCTCTCTCTCTCTGTCTCTCTCAAATGAGATATAAGAATACAGGGTCTTGAGAATTATTGTATTATTCATTAAGGTATCACTCATATGTGTCCACATTGTTGTTTTAATGTAGCTCTATATATTGTGATAGTGTTACGCCGTTACACAACATGTTATGTGTTCTCGGCTATTCCAGCGGAGCCCGGCTATAATGTGTGTGTGCGCACATATTGCTGCTACTTTGAGATGAAGGACAATTACGTGTCACTTGCCACACGTCCGCAACCGACGCTGTTCCAGCGTCCGCGTGCACGGTGTTCAAGGTGGCAAGGAATTACGCTCTAGTGTTTTCTAGTAGTGTTGACGCGTATTATGGATTATTCTGGAATCTCAGCGGGGTATATATAAGCATTCAGCGACGGCGTATATATATAACTACATTTCCCAATAAAAGCAAGTCATCTTTCGTGTTTTTTTCCAATTCCATCAATTTAATTTTACTCTCAAAATTTCCTTATACTATTTAGCGTAAACAAATACTACACGGTTTAAATATATCTCTGTGAATTATAGAAAACGACGTCTTGATAGTTACCTTACGTCATAAGTCACCGAAAAGTATCGCGTCACCTGAGATATATTATTCAATAATGAGTGTAATACACATGTTGTTAAAAATTATTAAAATATATGTAAAAATAAATTGTTTATTATTAAACAATATTGACATAAACATTAATCATTTTTAAATGTTCATTAATATTTTGTATTTAAATTCTTTTCTTAATACTTTTGTTACCCGGAATCCTTTACATAACTTTCGTTTCAACAGGAAGTTTCTATGTTCAACAACTTAAGTTGACACACATCTTAAGTTCAACAACTACTTTAGAGAATGCATACGGTACGTAAAATAAATAGAGATGTCTGTATTTGAAAAACGGACAGCATTTCTACGAAGTATACTTAAGTCTAGATCAAATTTCTCTGCGGTAAATGATTCAAATTAACTTAATTATAACATTTAATCTTGCACAAAGAATCAACGTCTAAAAATAAGGAGCGCTTATTATTATTATATTATATTATATTTCCTTATTATATTTTATATAAGGAAAACGACGGGCAGTTTAAGTGTCGGTTTATTCAACTGAGGTTCGAGTTTACTTCGGGCGATTACTCTGTGCGCTCAAGTGGTTATTAGTGAAAAGCGATTATTGTGGGCGACTCTATTAGTTTAAATTATTATTGATGTGGACAAATTAACTTGAATAGAGTACGAGTACTAGTATAATCTTGTTGAATAACGTGTTGATTACAAACTGTTAATTGTGATACTTAAAGCTGGTTTTTAGTGACTTAATTGGTGTCTTGTAGCCTATTTTGTTTTCCACTGTACCATACAAAGGTCATAGACCGCCGTAACAATAGTATACATCTACCTGTTAGGTCACCAAATAAGGCAGTCGGTAACTAAAGGTTTTTCGTTTACTTTAGGAGCTTTAGGTACTTTGTGATTACCAATACCTCCCTGCTCGTCGTGTAAACGCGACAGGAAACCTTGAGTGACCGCAAAACATTGTAGTATGTTTAATGCAGAAAAACATTCTATAAAATCACACTCATCTGAACGATCTTATTATTTCAGATTGAGGAAAAATAAAACTGCACATCACACTTTAAATAAAATTTTATTAGACTTCAAAAAACATATATACACAAGAAATACAAATCTATAAGTTAACTATATGAAAAACATTTATTACATATATAGTAAAGCTGTTTTTAACTCTAAACAGTCTAAGTTTGAGCTCGAAGAGCTCTTACATTAAAAAAAAAAAGAAAGACATTTAAAAAAAGATGGACAGTATAATACAAAGAAGAATAAATAATGGACACGAAGTGTTCGTTATAGACAAAAATGAAAAATATATTCTCTATGTGTTATACAAATATAAAACTGTAAATTCTACGGTAAGTGTGTAAAATGTCTGTTGTTCCTTTAAATAATTATTTGTATATGTGTTCGTGTGTGTATTTAAGGTCTATTTATTCTTAACATAGCTTACAAATTATATATCTAGCTCAGCAGAGCGTCTCCTTGATGTAAATTACATCGATTAGGTAAGCAGTGGGGTCATTATTTTCTTACAACTCTTTCACTGACAAAAATACATTGAATATTTTATATTCTGCTGTAATCTGTACTATTATAACAGATGTACATAAATATAATAAAACTACTTGTCTATTTCATACAATTGTAATACAAATGCTTATGTATTTATATATATATAGACTACTGCATCTGTGTTCGTTGTATACACCTTTTTTTTTATCTAGAATCACAGTTCAGATACTAGATTCTATTAACATAGAAACATATAGAAAAGGCTCGACGCACATATTCCAGTAACCGAATACGTACTTGAAATTATGATGATCACACGTTTATCGTTTTGGTCACACTGCAACTATTATTATTCAACAGGCATGTGTAGTGTTCTGTTAATCACAAACTGTTTGTTGTTCATTACACTGTTCAGCACTCCGCGAGTTCGATATCTGTTACGCACATTTTTCGCACGTCATGCTTTCGATCACAGATTACCGCTCACGCGGTTTTTAACACTTGGGTTTCCAGGTTTCGGTAGATGAAATTGTTTATTCAGCTTTCTGTCGTCAACTATTTGTGAGACTAATTACAATGTTCCTGTATAATATAACTGTGATTGTATTCAATAACATAACTGCAAATACGAGGCTGATAACTGTTTTAGATAATCACATTGAAGTTTATTTTCAAGTAAAATAAACAATATGAATCAATAGCTATACACTCTTATTACTGAAAATTGTCCTCGTTGTCTGTAAAGTAGGCTATGTCCGGGGACTTAGACTTCTGGACATTTCGATATTCTCTGACATGACATCGTAACGACACTGAAGGGAGTAAGCTACATAATTGGTATAAATATTCTCTTATTTGTTTTTCACAATTTGAAGGTCAAATAACCTTAAAATTAAAAAATAGTAATGAAAAGTGGACAATTTGATCCTAAATATTCATATTATTTTATTTGAAATTTGTGTTATAAGCGAGCGCCTACTTGCTACACGTCTTAGAATGATACGATTAAGCAATTTTTATTTATGGATTATATTAGAGAAAAATGTATCATCATTGAAGAAAGGAAGACTTAATTGAAAAGCTGAAATTGCAAACCGTCTTCTTAAAAGTGGACACGCAACAATTGGGGTAAAATTTGTTAATGTACGTATTATCCTAATTAATGTCTTAATTTATTAAGATATTTAATATATAGCCTATAAGATTTCTAATAAGTTACACACAATTTTATAATATTATTATAAAGTTTATATGTCCATATACATTTTTCAGATTACCTGCTCACGTTGTAAATATTGAGCTTTCTTAAAAAAAAAATAAATAAAAAAAACTTCAATTCAAATTTATATAGCATTTCGAAATCGCGATTCGATTAAACCGGCGCGCATGCGTATTAATAACAATTTATGTTGTACAAAGAGAAGGCGAGCCGGTAGTTGACATGTCAGAACCTGTACCCACGACCACACATGTCGCGACATATGTTCGTTGGTTAATTATGTTACAAACCACACCACTGATTATGACAGCGTGTACTTGTGTCGTAATGTCACAGTAACTTATGGTATACAATTGTCACCGCTGCCATTTTGCTTTTCAACGTGACAATTTATTTACAGTTCATTACTGTGGCAGTGTCTACGGGTGCAAGCGAGTACCGCAACATACCTCTTTGCATTCCCGTACGTTACGATGCTTATACAGATATTTTTGAAAGTTTAATTCGTATCTAATATTTTATTCATAAGGTTATTTATTTATTTATTTTTAAGAAAAAACGTTTGTCGAGTAACTACAGTACTTACGTTTCAAATTAAACGTGGAAGCTGTTACGAACATGTTATCCATGTAAACACATAGAGGTATGTCGCGACCTATCCCGTCAGACCAGCACATTAACATATTTGCAGATCGAATCTGTGGTGACATAACAAAAAATGTTCCAAAACAACGCTTCAAAAACCATTAAACATTTTAACGCACAAATAGTAGGCTAAATTTTTGTTAAATAGGCCTACAATTTATTTCGTAATTTTTTTAATTTTAAACTATTTGATAATCTTGTCATAAATGTAGGAAATACTGACAATTTAGGTAACGAGGAAACGGTAATCGTTAAAATATTTTATCATCAGCTTCATCCTAATTCAGATAAATATACATAGGCCTATATTTAGTTTGTAATGAATGAGTTTTCACTGAACAATTCTTCGGAAAACTAATCTGACAAACAAATTCTGCACGCAAAAATCATGCGGTGAGAACTATCGTGTGAACGAATTAATGTGTACAAACAACAGAAAATATTAATTCCATGAAAACTTCCTTTCAGTGTCGTTAAGATTTTTCTGGTCCTGTAAACTTCAGTCTACCTAATAGTAACGTTTTTATTGTTTGATAAACATAATGATTTTCATTATTTTAACAAATACGTGATTGCCTAGCAGTTGACTAGATTTCAAGGGATCAAATCATTTTTGCCTGTCGTGGCATCGGCATCGACACTCGTTTAGGTAAACTGTTGATTACATAAATTATTAATTAGATGTACTTACGTCTAATTATGCCTGACTTACTACGCAGACTTTAATATGATTAAACAATAAATTAAACTGAAGAGTTAAAACAATCTCTTGGAAAAGTAGTCTTTGAGAAACTAACTCAAGATCTAGAAATCTTTAAAGCTCACAGTCTACAACTTTTAACATGATATATGTTTCAAAAACACGTTTTTACATTTTTCTGAGATTCAAAACACCAGTTGTAAGCCTATTCCGCCCGTCTGTGTACATTTAAGTGCACAGATTTTATCTGTAGGCTATGTTAAAAATCATTAGTGTCATCTTTTCAGTTATTAATACAAGCTAAATATTGTTTAAGATAATAATTCCAAAATGACAGTATATTAACAACATTTTATAATTATTTTGTAATAACATTTTATTATTTTCACATTTATTTATCCTTTAAGTTTAGGTTATGCTTTCCGCTCGAAATTATTATTCTATTAAAATTCTGTCTAGCTACTAAAAGTATGAGCACGAATCAGCTAAACAACAATATACGGTTAAACAATTCAATTTTTGTTAGTTAATTTAATAAAAGAGTACTAAGAACACAATAATAAACATTTACATAATTTATCATAACGTAAAACCAACGTTAAAATTAACATTTACATAAAAATTAAATGAAAATCCTTAGTATATTTTGAGTCTATAAAACGGTAATATCATACAAGAATAAACATGTAGGCTAAGTAATTTGTAGGCCTACAATGTTTATTAAAAATTTTGTTGGAAAAAAAAAGATTTCAGTTGTATCATGGTAGTACAGTTTACAAATGACCGTATGAATAACTAACATCAGATGGGGATCGAAATTGTGACTTTCGTTCTACTGTTATAATCGATAAGACAATGTAATGAGTGATCTTATTAAAATTACTTATAATCAAAAACAATAAAATGTTATTAAAATGGGCATTCTGTCTTCCACTTCTAAAAATACTGGCATTATCACCGATATTAAAAAATAACACATCTTACGTGTGATCAAATAGGCCTACACGCGTATTACAAGCTCAAGAGATATTTTCTTTTTTACAAGTAGGCCTATTAATATTTCGACAATGACACAATTATATGTTGTTTCTTCAAAGATTTAAATTATTTATTAACTTTAAGATCTATAAAGCGTTTTGTTTATTAGCAGTACAACCGACTTATTTATTGTCTTGCTAATAAAAACAAATTAATATAATAATTTAATTGTAATGTGTACGAAGCAAAGATAATCTAAATAAAAATGCATTTAGAAACATATTTTCTTTCATGTTTTCGTGTAAAGTCCAAATCGGTTTTCGATTTACAGTTCGCATGTTGGAATCAAACGCATGGCTTTTGATTTCTAGTTTCTTAAGAGACTAAAAATAAAACAAAACAAAATCACATAATATGCACGCAGTACAAAAGTCATATACTTGTTCTGTTGAAGAAAGATCATTTGTCCAGTCTGGGTTTACACACTCTATGTACATGAATGTTATTTAATTTTTACAATTATCACGCTCAAGTCGATACTTTACCAGTGATAGATATAAGTTGCATACACAGACTGCTATAATCACTATACTAAATACTATGATTATCATGTTCTTTATCATTTTTAATACTATATTATCAAAAATTACTGTGTAATGCCAAGAAATAATAAAAATGGTTGCGCTTTATAGGGATTGATTGTATACAAAGCCATAAGATAGTATTATGTGCTGTTTTAAATTACAGATACGCTTATAACTATTATGAAACAAAGGAAACAAAAATAAAGCGAATCATAATAAACAAACAAAAATTATCTGCTGGTAATACCAAAACGTTAACATAATAATTAAATAAATAATCTTCTTATATTATTGCACTAATAAAATTATAATAAAGTACTAATGCTATGTACAGTCTGGTATTTATTATAATAATGGTATATTGTGTTCTTCAATTTTCCGAGATTGAATATTCAGAGTTGTATTTTTTCCGATATTGAAGTAATAGTGAATTTGAATCAAATGTGTCTAATGTAGGAGGTGAGCATAAGTGCAAAATATTTTATAATTGTTACCTAAGAGCTATCTTGTGAGAAAACTCTTACTTTTGGTAATTTATATACGCAGGGAGCTCAGTAGTCTAGTGGCGCTTGCTAACTAATTTAGAGGTCACGTGTTCGATTCCCGAGCACATCATAAAAATCGAGGTACTTTATTCAGGTTTCAGATCGAACCTCTGGCAACAGTTGGTGGCTCGGATACGAAAGTAAATAATATGATTACTGCGCATCTATTTGTCAGCTGCAGTGTCTGAGCAAGATTCCCATACCTCTTTAAAAGTCTCTTGACGGTACTAAACTAATCTATCATTGTATTCATAGATTTTTCTATACAGCATTAAAAAAATCGACTCTTCTTTCATTTGACATGTTGACACGATTGACAATGATCTGCGTGCGGAAATCGCGTCTTGATTCACTGCTCTGCCCGGGAATCGAACCCAGTTCTCGACGTTGGTAGCTAATCGACCCATACGCCGCCTCTAGAAAATCTTCGCCTATGTAGCCTAACTGTAAAGATTTGTTTTGTTTCAAAAATAAATAAACATAAGTAAGCAGTCGTCTTGATTTTTGCCTACTGATGGCTGTAAATAATTCTTAAAGTAAGGAGATTGTATAGGCTATGTATTTCCTATGTTATTAAAAAGTGAGAGTAGATTATTATTAAATTTGTTCTATCGAATGTTACAGTGGCGTAACTACGGGGGGATCGTGGGCTCGATCCCTCCCCCCAGAGCTATTAAAAATTTCAGCGAAATCCCATAATCACTTAATGTAGGGCTATTTATAAGCCAGTTGTGTGCGTTAAAATAAAGCTTATAAATAATTGTAGAAATAAAATGACTTATAACAGGCTATTTGAAAATTAATAATTTTTTTTTAATAAAAACAATCGCTCAACATCTGGTAAATAACGAACGTATTTGCAGCATACTTCACGTCGGTTTACTCAAAAACTTAAGATGCAAATAATTTTTTTTTATAAAATTGTATGAAAAGAATCCTGAATTTCTCATTTGTTCTGAGGAAAATGGAGAGTCCAACTTTCAAGCTAGAAATAGCCCCCCCCCCGCCAGAAATAGCTCCTAGTTACGCCACTGGGCTACATAGCCTAATATAGGCCTACTTTTTATTTTTGTAGCAGTATATTTAACTATTTTGGACTGTTACGTGTGTATTGCGTGTAGTCTATATTATCCTAAAACGTGTATATCTTTTCTTAAATAAATAAATAATTTGATTGTTTCAAACACGTCTTGTTTATTATTACAAGTATATTTTACAAAAAACGAACAGTGAGTCCTAGTTACTGTGAATAAAAAGTGGTTATTTTGTTAGTTGCCAAAGAGTGAAAGTTTCAAGAAACAGAAACATCGATAAATCGAGAGTTTCATTTTGTCTTTTCCATACATTTCGTTTGCACGTCTGTTTTATCACAGTTTACTCCTTACGTATGACAAGAATTTTAAGCGACGTTCGGTCAACTAACCAGAAACAATTTGAATTATTTCTGTCGACGATTCGACAGAATTTATTGTAGTCTTCGGTAGAATTGTAAGACGTGTGTCTAATCACAACAGCAGTTCCAGATAATACATCAGATTGAGTCCAGACAGTTGACCGAACCACGCTGAAAATTCCGCCAGTTATTCGATCCGCGGTGTCGACTAAAAGAATTTTTTTTTCTTACCCATTACCTTTCGCTCTTATAAAACGGTATTTAAATAAACATATTTTTGCTTAAGTGAACACGTTTTCATTATAAACAATCCAACAGCCTCGTTGTTAAATGCACTTATGTGGATCAGCCGACTAGCAACATCTACATTGTTGGCAACAATAACGCATACATTATTGTGCAAACCGGTAATACCATTATTATAATACAAAACCTTTTTTAAAAGTATTTACTTTTTACATATTTGGATGTGCATATTAAGCATATCGATCGACGAAGTCCTGTGTACTGTTGTGTTCGGTTGTTGTCGACGCAGAGTGTAGTAGTAGTGGTGTGGGAGACGGAGACCGCATTGTTGTCGCTGTTGGGGTTGTTCATAACCTGGCCGCGAATCCACCCCTGGCTCCGCATTGAGGGCTGTGGATCGTCCTGCACCAAACACAGTACATATTCAAATAAAAAAAATAATAAATTATTACTTTATCCATAATAGCTACGTGTTCTGATTATCGGGAAGTAGTGAAACAACAGTCGAGGATTTTAGAGACACAGAGAATGGAGAGGGTTTCATCAAGGGACTTGTTTGGACAATAACAAGTAGGCCTATTTACGAAGTTGTATGGGAATTACGCGTATCGTGTAAAATGTTCATCAGTCGAAAATTTTGTGAACGGGCTTCTCAACTGGGAGCGATAACCGTAAGATTATTAAAATTAAAAGGCAGCAATTTTTTTTAAATTTATTTATGCAGTCTGTTTACACGGAAACAATAAGCATAAATGAAGACTAAAAATTGACGTGAAGATAATGACTGTACTGATTTTTCTCCATGTTATTCCTACAACTTAATATACTTTATTATCGTTGTCGTTGTTATACTTCTTCTTCTTCTTCTTCTTCTTCTTCTTCTTCTTCTTCTTCTTCTTATTATTATTATTATTATTATTATTATTATTATTTGTTTAAAGACAGGCCCAACTTGCACCCAACGGGCAGCAGAAGATGAACTTGCACCCAACAACTAGAAGAAGCCCGATAAGGGGCAATAGGCTCCTTCCTAAAGTAATACGCCAAGTGGTTCCAGGATGAATATGAATGGCTGAATTAGAGGTGGGGATTTTAGTGGGTGAGAGTCCCACACACTAGGAGAAGCCCGGCCTCCTCTGACATTTTTCCCCCATTATAAAAATTATTATTATTATTATTATTATTATTATTATTATTATTATTATTATTATTAGAAATATCTTGCGTTTTACGACAAGAAGTTAAGCCCAGTGAACTGATAATTTTGACTCTTTGTATCTGCTGCGTATTGTCCGTGAGATTTCTGGTCAATGGATGTTAATGTATTTCAAGTTGCTTGATTGTCAGCAAATTGTGCATTGAATTCATCTGTCGCACACGTTTGAGGTGCAAAATTGGGGTCTGGCAATCACACATTCAAGTAACTAAGGATCCGACAACCTCCCAGTCTCCGCATTGAGATTTCAGGATCAAAAATAGTACGGTTACACCAACGCTTTACGAAGAAAGGTAAAAGTGTTGAAGCTTTACGTCCTGAGCTGAAGTCAGGAAAATATTTTCGCCCTAAGAGAGAAACATTTTGACAAATCTCATGAAGTCTAGATTTTTCATGTGCAAATGTCCACGTATAACAGTATAAACAACTTTTACCAAGGGACTGGGTACTTTTATTAATAATTTAAGGGGCTGGGAGAAATGAGCACGGTTTGACGTAATACAATGTAGACAGTGAAGGCTCCTTGGTGAAAATGATGTAGGCAGACGGAGGGAAGTTAAGAATATAGTCCGATACGGTGACTGCAGAAATAAGGAAAATAAAGTGAAAAGATTAGAGCCAAAGTAAAAGGGGAAACTTCAAAGAATACAATAAATTATGTCGGATAAATTGAAAACTAGGCGTTCGTTAGGTAGCGTTGGAGCCAATAAAATAGCAGAAAATATTTTGGCCACGGTAAACAATCATAGAAACAGCTGTGCACTTGTAAACCTCAGTGCTGCAAGGTCAGTCACAAATTATGTTTAAGATTATAAGTAAGTATTTACAGTGTGAACGCTGAAGTGAACAAAAAAATTGGCAATGAATAATTAATAGCAGAAAATTTAATAGATTAAGAAACGAGACGTATTTAGGAAAGAGTATTAGGAATGTAGATTTAGATCTTTAGTGATAGTTAAATTTTTAATGCGATGTCTAAATATTAAACCGGAGGAAGAATTAACTATAATTGTATTATATTATTTAAATAATTTCTTCATATAAGTTTATCATAATCGTAATTACAAATTTTCCAATGTATCAAAACATAAAATAAAGTAAAGTATATTTTTAAAAATGTAATTATGAAAATATAAATTTTTACCTCATAAATATAATTTATATAAGTATTAATACTTATTTACCTTATAACAATGAATCTTTATTATTATTCTTTCTGTTTGCATTTATTGACTAACAATGGAACGTTATAGTAACATCGTTATACTAACAATGGAAATCAACTATTACGTTATACATTATTGTTAGCATCCTAAATTTAAAAACAACGATACTTTAATGAAATTAAAATTGCTACTAGGTTTAACTTTAACTAAGCCTTCCCGTCCAAACTGGGAATCTGGGAAAATAAAATTCCACTTCAAGTTGAGATAAGGAATTTTCGAAGTTTAACTGAGTCAAACGTTTACTAACTTCGAAAAAGAAACTTTCTAATTTCTTTTGTACTCCGAAAAACCATAGTTAGGCCTACATATTAAAAATAGTATTATCTCCATTATTGTGAATTATCATTGAAACAAGGCTATTCGTGTACAAATTTAATTAATAAAAATTAACGAATTTACGTTACTGGAAACAAACTTTTAAATAACTTCTGAAGTATATTTAACAATTTTATTAGGTCAGCGAAATTTACTTAAGATAAGCTAACATAACCTAATCTAGCTTAACCTAACCTAACGTAACATGACTTTAAAAATATTAACCTACACTATTGAGTCCGGTTAACACTAAAATGTAACCTAAACTATGCTTTGCTATGATAATGTTCTAGAATAATAGCGGTTCATATAATTACATGTGTACAGCTTAGCACACAGAAAGTTGAGCTATGCTAAGTTGCGCCTTGCTGGCCGGCCAATATACCATCCAGCCAGCTTACCTATTCCATAACCATGCTGAGCAACAACATATACAATAACACAACCATGAGTGTTGTACCATTTGTTGAGGTTTTATTTTTCACAGTTTTTCTTACATCATGGTGTTCTAAACTGAACTACTAACATAATCCACGATTATGAAATTTTAAATGACAAATCGAACTCGGAAGGGCAACATTTGGAAATAAATAAACAGACCCAGAAACAACACTGAATTTGAGAGGCCGTCGTCAAGTTGCTGTTTGAATTGAAACGTGAAAATTTCTGTCCAGAAAGCAGAAACTGTGCCTCTTGTGGGCAAATATCCCTTGTGAACTAAAATTGTATTAGACAATAAGAGTAGGCCTATACAGCAGGTGTCACATTTCCACTATCTTAGTTGTAACATCACAGTAGTTAATAATGTATGAAGGGTAAAACATGGGCCGTAACAAAGCGGGGCGAGCAGAATACAATCATCAGAAATGACGTACTTTTCAGAAGTACCATATCAGAGATAGGCAAACGCCCATATTGTAATTGAACGTGCCTTCTCTGAATAAATCAACAGAAAATAAAAGCAGACGATGTGTGATCGTACTGCCAGTAGCAAGTATTTGATGGGGGAATCAGATGCAAAGCTGACCATACAAAACCGGAGAGTGCTGGCGGGGGACAGATGTGAGTGGAGACATCAAACTTGTGGTTACGCGAAAGACGGACGCACTGAAGCAAAGTAGAATCGCAAAAAATTGAGCTATCAGTATTCTGTGAATAAAAGTCTCAACTTATGATATGCAAGACGACAAAACAACCATACGTATGTACACATATGCAGTACGACACAATGCATATGAATTCCAAACTAGAACGTTTGCAAGAAAACTGAATAGAGGTATATTTGGTAGCCGAGTATTGAGGAAGCATTAGTTAGTTATAGTTAGTTATATTACTAACTATAGAAAGCATCGTAGATTATATCAGCCTACAACGTTTAAGAAGGACAGGCCACATTGAGCAAATGAGTTACACCAGACTACCGAAGAAAATAACGAAGGGACGAATATAGGGATCCAAAAGAAGGGAAAACGTAAGAACACGCTGGCAGGACAATGTCCGGCGAGTCACTGAAAGATCTTCTAAGGGCGAAGAACTGCCGAGCGGTAGGAGGTCAGGGCCCAGCGTAATTTGTAACACCACGGAAAGGAGAGATTAGTAATTAAGCTGGTCTTAGAATTGATCTTTAACTAAATCTCACGCCAATCGTACTCAAGCGGTCGAGATGAGATTTGTAGCAGGGCACGTGGACCTCTTCTAGTTCGCAGAAAAACTGCAGCTATACGGCGGGAACTGAATATTACGTGTATAACCGACAGGATTGCTCTATATCGGCTAACCGGATGGATTACTACTGCATCCCCAAACAACTATGGAATTATAAGCCGAAAGGACGGAGAAGTGTGGGGAGTCCAAAGGAGCGTTGGAATTCTCAGCTCTAGTCTATATGCTTGGGACCAGAACGAACCAATTTTGCTTTAAGCCTTGTAGAAGATGACGATGATGACCAGAGGAAGGGAGGAAGGAATATTTTGTGAGTGTCCATATATTTTAACACAGACACAGATGCCTAGAGACAGATGTTAGTCGTTGTGACGTATGGACCTAGTTGATATCCGCTGCTGTCGTGTAACGCCACCATACGAGGACATTGCGCGATCGTGTATTATGCTGTTCGGATACTTCAGATTTTGTGGCTACTCCGCCGGTAATCTCTCGTGTCAGCGCCGTGGCTATCCCAAGAGTTTCACCAGAGAAACATTGAATCTCGTCGGAATGAGCGATGGGCTGCGATCTGAGGGTAGCAGACCTCCGCCTCGTGGGGCTATCAAAATGAGAGTAGCGCACATCCTTCTGAAAGTCCCGCTATACAGCCACTGCCGACGCGGCACAGCAAGAGAGAGACGTTACTGTGTCTGAACTGAGGAAACGCTCGGAACTTTAGACGGGCTTAGGGAATATTTTCCATATCGAAAAATCAATCTTCCGATCTCCCAATCGGAACTCTCAACGCTTTACTGATGTCACTACGAATACCGAACGTTTCGCACATTCTATGGTCTGGCATCCTCAGTGAATTCTCGCTTTTCCACTGAGGATCCTACATCATTGAATGGGAGTAACGTTTGGTACTCAAATTGATATCATTAAAAATCTGGTTGTTAACCGAGAATGGTGTCTCTATTAATAGTTTTTCGAATTACAACATGAAAATTTCTGTTCAGAAGAAAAAAACCTATGGCTTCTGTGGGTAAATGTCCCTTGCGAACTAAGATTGTATTGGATAATATTGCCCTAGTAGGATAGGGCAACTGTCTCATTTCCGTTCTATTAGTTGTGACATCATTTGTGATGCTGATAATAAATTGGCCAGGTTTCAGTTAATATGTGGAACAATTGGTAATGCGTTATCGAGGGAAACAAGCAAAGAGAGTCGACTAAAATTTTAGAAAGCGGTGGCTCTGCCTTGTAAACCAGTACTGCTGTATGGTTCTGAAACTTGGGCTACGGAGAAGAAACATTTAAGTAGGATACAGCCATTGGAAAGGAGGTCCTGTGGAACACGCGAATCGCCTATACCCTGATGGAAGAAGAAGAAGAAGAAGAAGAAGAAGAAGAAGAAGAAGAAGAAGAAGAAGAAGAAGAAGAAGAAGAAGAAGAAGAAGAAGAAGAAGAAGAAGAAGAAGAGAAGAAGAAGAGTAATAGGCTTAGGAAAGGCTACTCCTTGTAAGCGGGAAAAAAGAAGAAAAAGTAAACAAAATTGAAGAAAATACGAACAATACATGAAAGGTATCTCTAGGTACATAGCCTAGATATCCATGACTGTACAATCTCTGTCAGTCGCCCTTTAATCATGTCAACTTCGCTCAGCCGATAACACTAATGGAATTCGATTGATAGTGCAGCATTAAAGAAACGGAGGATGTAGATAAAATGTTGATTGTAAACAACTTAAACGTTCCCGACCGGAAGCAGAAATATGTGTAACAATTGTTACGGAAGCATTGGAGATTAGATACCGTACTAGATTCCTGTACTGAGGTACCATTGCGCATCACAGTCGGTCGTTGCTGACATAATAGCGACCTTTGTAACGATTCACGGTACTCCTACAAAGTCAGTAACGGGTTTAACGTCATTCCAACTTTCAGTCTATAAACAGCATACCATAGGCCTATGTGAAGAATGTAATGTAAATGTGTCACTAAAATTACTCCAACTACAAAAGACAAGCATTAAATATAATTTTAAAACATGTATCCCTAAAAATAATTCGTGAAATTTTCGAGAGTGGGACCCATGAAGGGCCAAGATTATCTTAGACAACAAAACACATAAGCCACTTCAAGTAAATATCACTATTGCATTAACGACTCGGAACACTAGGTTTTTTTTTAAGTAAAAGCATAAAGTTTTACCTTACAGCCTAAACCGGTTTTCTCCTTTATAAGGCTTCTTCAGAGGCTCAAGAAGTTCCGAGTCGTTAATGCAATAGTGATATTTAGTTAAGTAACGGACACGTCATGGACAACGAAATCCAAGAACCACTTCTAGTGTTTAGGACACAATATTTCCTATGACTAAGATAAAAATGTTGATCGAATGTTAGGAGGTTTTGACAACATATGTGATACAATCAACGGCTTTCTGAAAAACAGAACAAGGAAAAAGGCCGTGCTAAAGTTTTATAAAACACGCTTATGTACGACAGTGAATCTGGGTTAAAACAAAAGCACAAGAGAGAAGAATAAATCCTGAAGAGATGAAGTTTCTAAGAAGAGTCACAGGATGCAATCGGAGAGATATTGCAAGGAACGAAATCATCAGAGGAGAACTTCAAATATTTTATTTAAATGAAAAAATAAAAGAAGGTAGAATTAGATAGAACAAATATTTGGATAGGGTGGAAGAAAATGAGTTACCATTGAAATGAAGAATGTATAAAGCAAAAGGAAGAAGAAACATAGAACGACCGAAAAAAGATGGGAACTGCAACGGGCAACAAATCTAATAGTGAAGTGGAGATGATGATGACGAAGCATGGCTTTCGAAGGATAGCAGGATAAGCAGGATGGCTTTCGAAGTTAGACCCAGAATAATTATTAACAGCAAAACCTAATAAAGATCGATAGGTAAAGTAAGTAAATAAAGATAAACGATACGTAAAACAGTCAACGAAACACTTCAGAACAAATAGCGAGCCAGATAATGAAATTAGACAAAATACAGTGGAAAAAATTATGGCAGCAGGAGACTTAGAACAGGAAAATACCCAGAACAGGCTACTGTGGAAACAACCTGAAATGCGAGATGCGCCCGAGAACCGTAGAAAATGGTGACAGTCTCTTCTTCTCCTTAAACCAGAGGTTAGTTAGTTTGCAATTTCTCCCATTCCGAAGACAGTCTCTTAATCACCACGTACCTTTCATCACATCCACATTCTCCAGTCTGGGCCTTCCTCAGCCACTACCCCCCTCAAGCATTCCCTCGACAAGGGTGGAGAACCAATTTGAACGGCGTAGCAAGTAACCAACCGTACTGCGGTTTTAAACAGAATCCTCCTTTCATCAGTTCTCTTCAGTCCCTCATCATTAGTCACTCTTTCTGTCCACGGTATTCTTAAGCCCCTCCTCTAACATCACATCACAAAAGCTTTAAGGTAGCTCCTTTCCAATTCCCTCAGCGTGCAGCTTCCTGAGCTTTATGTGCAAATGCTCCAAACGAACCTTTTTATGAACTTCTTCCTGGTTTCCAGGGACATGTTCCTAGTCTCAAGAAGGAATATTTCCTTGACAATTATCGATTTGCTTGTGCAGTTCTACTTTTTACGTCATTTGTACGTCCTCCTATCTGGTGTAATAAAGCTCCTGATATATTTAAAGGTATCAACTTGCACTAGCTTCCCGCCGTTCAGAAATATCTCAGTCTTCTGTTTGTCATTTCTGGAACACTTGACGACATTTCTGGAACCCTTCTCTGGGTTTCTGGAATCTTAAGTCAACAGAGGTGGTATTCACTGGAGGCGTGAAACGATTCCCTAGAGCTGACAGACAATATCCATAGACAAACGAAACGAAAATGCGTGGGTAACGAAAGGCTGCCAAAACGAGTTCTTTTGAACACAACGCAGGAAAGTAGGACGGCTATGGTCACGTGCCTGAGGATGGAAAGCCAGTTGTAGCAAAGTTGACTACGAAGTATTTAAGTCGCATGCGAGAGAAGTACGATAAACGAAGGTCCTGTTTTTGGCAAAGTAACTTCTTCCCGCACCAGTTATTCCAACCATTTGTTAGTTTCTTCTTCGTCTTCTTCTTCTTCTTCTTCTTCTTCTTCTTCTTCTTCTTCTTCTTCTTCTTCTTCTTCTTCTTCTTCTTCTTCTTCTTCCTCTGCTTCTTCTTCATGACCTAGGCTGCTCTGCCTGTTTGCAGAAACCACCTTGTCCTCTGACGTCCCATCCTTCGCTGACCTCTGTGCTTGTAATTCAGGGCGATAAGGGGAAAACGGTGTTGCTACATTCTTTCTAAATGGTTACGCGAATTGACTTTGTATTCGTTTAATTTTATTTTACAAATTTAAAATTTACAATTACTACCTCGTATTTTCGTTATTTATTCTGTCCGTTAGCATGCAACCTTTTACAGCTCCGGGAAATTTCATTCTGGTGATATAATTTTTCTTCTGTCTTTCTTTGAAAGTTACTCATGTTCCACTCCCGAACAATAAAACTTCAATGTTATGAGAACTGCGCATTGCCAGGGTGTAAGGCCGTGGTCCAAGGTTTTCTGGTGTAAACGTTTCGGCCGTGCCTTCGACGGCCATCTTCAGTGCAGAAGGCTGCAAAACACTGACAAAGGTTTTGTAGTCAGTGACCACTGAACTGCGGTTAAAGTATTAGAAAAGGTATTAGTACAGTTGTTGGTATTAACAGACAAAATTGTGCAATCCTATTGAGTGTACTTAGAATATTCAGATCCTTTCGTTTCTTCTACTGTCTTGGAACAGTTGGCATACAATTTTACTTAGAGAAATTAACGGGCAAATTAGTCTGCTTTTGTTATATGGAATTTTTTTTTAAAACCAAATAAATCTTGTTGACGTCAAATTTAATACTAACAACAACAACAACAATAAAGATATGAAGAAAAACAGAGGCGGCTGACTGCGGAGGTAAAGCTAAGCCGACATTAATCAGAAGATTTGTTAACAGCACAGTATCAGGCTGGTAGATAAGGCAGGTTGTTACAGGCGATAACGTGGCTGTTTGTTTGTTTGTCAAGATAATAATAGCAGGCGAGCCAATCTTCCCTCTTCACTGTGTCGATTTTGTTTACTCAACACCCCCTTCGGAATTCTTCATAAGGAACTTCGGTCGGTTACAAGGGCGTAGGGCTTACACACTTCAAAGAAGCGATAGAGCCTGCACTAATCTTTTCAGGAATGTGCGGTCCGCTACTTCTCAACAAAAGTTATGTTCCTGGAAATTTCTCTTTTATTCAGCTTTCTTGTCCTTTTTGGGTTGCAGTCGTTTACCATTATCTACGTCCGGCTGTGTTCTTTGAAAGTTTCGAGTAAATTAAATTGATTTCCCATTATAGAGTACCAGCCTCTAGATGGGTAAGCCATGCGGTTGCCTCCTTACGGGCCATGACTCCCGGTAATTTTTACTCTTAGGCAAGCCACTTTACATTTATTTGGGAAATGATATTGGCTACGATAGAAATTATGACGTTGATTTTAAGTTAGGTAAGTTCCAGACGACCTGTGGAACAATCAACCGTATTTTTAGAAACAAGATACGTCGAGATACAAAATTAAAGTTTTTCAAAGTTATGGCAGTCCCTGTATATGGACGTGAATTATGGACAACGACCGAAGAACAAGACGGTAAAACACAGGCCTCGGAAATGGAATTCTTAAAAGAAGTTGAAAGGTGTTCAAAACTTGACTGTATAAGAAATGAGGCTATAAGAGAAAAGTTACAAGTTTTTAACTTGAATGAAAAACTAAAAGATCACAAACAACGGTGGAAAGGACAGTTAGAAAGAATGTCAGATTCTAGACTGGCCAAAAAAGTCTGGGAATACAAACCTATAGGATACAGGTGTGTGAGTAGACCCAGGAAGAGATGGGTGGAGGATTTTTGAAGGCGGAACAGGCGGCACCTTGTCTTGTGTATGCCGTGTTGTAAAGATGATGATGATGATGACGATGATTTAGCTTCCTTCGTGACTGCTCCAGTATGACAGCGGAATTCGGACAAGCACCGACAATCGTGTCGGTAACATACAGACAGCAGACGTGAGACTGTGAAGAGTTGCACAAGAAGACGTGCAAACTGACGTAAGTGCTATAAACGCCATGAACAATAAGAGTGTCGATTACAAACAGAACCAGTTTTAAAGTCCTCAAATACAATATACTTCGTAGGCTTACACGGCCGGAGTCATACTCTTAGGCTTAACTAACCACAATACTGTTCTCACTAACGCCTACCACCCTACGTTAGCGAAGCTCGAATTTACACTGACGATGGCACTGCCGAAACGTCTGTTTTTGTTGAAACCCCGCCTTAACCACAGTATTGTGGTAACTGAAGTCTACTATCCTAGGGTAGCAAAGTTCGAATTTACACTGATGATGACAGCCGATGGCACTGCCGAAACGTCTGTTTTGTTGAAAACAATGTACCACGGCCAAACAGCCCGGGAATGAATTTCCTCAAATATAAATTGGGATGAAAGAGGGACGCAGGTCGACCACAGAAACAGTGTGTTCCTACTTCCTATAAATAGCCTAATGATATGATGATTTAGTTTATACAAGTTAAAGAATCGGGCAGACCAGGCTCATCAGCCGTAGAGAAAGCGGCCGGTCTAGGGGTTGTGTGCCCCGAAATGAAAGCACCTGGTCCTCCCGGTTGGGGGTTGTGCGAGGGGCTGGTAACTTTTCCATGTAAAATTTAGTTTACTCGTAAACTTCAACAGAGCGGGCTACATCTATGTAGCGAAGAAGAAGAAGAAGAAATTAAAAAATTATATCCTTGCTCTCGTTCTCGTTCTCGTTCGTATTCTGTTGTTGCCGTTCTTCTTCTTCTTATTGTTGTTTTGTTGTTATTATTTTTTCTTCTTTCAGTTTCGTCGTCAAACGTATGTCTAATTGTTTTTCCTAACCGTTGGTAATTCATTGTTTACCATGGTATTCTTCATGGTGCGCATATTACATCCATCTAATCTTGTAACTGTCTGCTACGTCTGTTAAATATTCAACATCAGTTCTTGTAGAATGAATTGATTGCCGTATTCTCTCATTTGTTTTTGATCGTACTTTTCGGGACCTAATGTCACCGTAGTCTACCGTTCGGATTTTCTCTTGGAATACCGTTCATACTTATTCAGTAAGACCGTATCTGTGCCTATATACGTCTGTCACGGTTAGACAACTGAATATGATTTCTATGAATCTAGTTCTAGAGCTACAGTTTTTCCATCGTTGTCTCCAGACTTCAGGCACTAATCTGGGCGTGTAACAATTCCGTTAGCGTACGCATGCAATCGTTTGCTCAAATCGTCTTCAATCTACTGTAATACACAGACACTGATCAACATCTAGTATTCGATATCGTCCGACATCTACTTCGCATTCTCGTCTCTTACTGCAGTCATCACTCCGCGTATTTCTTTCCGTCCTCAACGTATCCATTTCACAGTCTGTTCTCTTCTGCCTGGCCATACCAGATGACATCTCTATGTTCTGGTAGCCTGAACGGTAGTGTATAAAGATGACAGTAAAATACAATCGGCAGCAACGAACTACTTGAATAGAGTGAAAGGATATTCGAAACTAGATTGCATCAGAAAGTGAAATGTAAGAAGACAATTATATACTTGTGACGTGAAAAAAACGTTCACTCACTCCTAAGGCAACAGGAGAAGGAAGGAAGAACACCTGTTAAGGATAAACACATCAAGGATACCAAAAACTCCTTATAGCCTAAACCACACAGCAAAGGAGCAGCCAAGGAATTGATGAAGGAAATCGCTGGACAACGAAGAAGATGCTTAAGTCCTATAGCGTCAGACTGCAGCGACGATGACGATTACGAGTTTTCAACACCAGTAATAAGAATCATCCGTCTCCTGCCAACTATTCAGTGACGATTGGGCACGATTCGACAAGATGGTATTATCCTCATCATCAACCATAATATGAATATGGATATCCGGATTTCAGTGTATTTAATGAGATTTTTTTAGTGCCCTGCACTCCGAGAAATGGTTATTTGAAGAATAATTTTTGGTTAAAGCTCGGAAGTTCCCATCAAACTTTCTTGTTTTCACCTTCCACATTCTCTTCGCAACCGTTATCATTTCTTCTTCTCCTTCTTCTTCTTCTTCTTCTTGTAGTCCGTCTGCAGAAGTTGGTATTGATTACGGCTATCCCAACCTTCGACACAGCCGCCCTAAACATTTGTCGCTCACAGCTTTTGGCACCAGGATTACTCCTTAAGTCGGATTCGCTTGTTTCGTTGTTTTCGTTATGGTTAACTTTTTCCTCCACCAGCCTAATTTTCCCGGCCGGTTCCTAACATTGGGATCGACAATTTCTCACCTTATTTATTAATTTTATGCTTTTATAACTCGGTCCACTTTTTCTTCCAAATTTGACGCAGTTTCACTAACATCATATGATACTTCTTTCTTACTCAATGCTTTCTTCCGAGCTGCTTTCTTTTCAGGATTTTGAGGCAGTGCCATGTAGTGTCTTCTGTTTGGGCACCAACTGACTGGATTTCTTTAAAATTCTTGCTCACTTTGCACACTGGAAGTCGCTACAATGTGTAAATTAAAATTAAATTATGTTAGTCATAGCCTCTGATACTTATATAACCTCTCGTACGTTTCCTATTTACCACATTGAAGTTTCCTTCCAATCCACGTGAAATAATTACTCACAGTGTTGTTTTAGTTGTTTGTATTATTTGGCTTTAACTTCTTCTTCTTTTTCTTCTTGTTCTTGTTCTTGTTCTTCTTCTTCTTCTTCTTCTTCTTCTTCTTCTTCTTCTTCTTCTTCTTCTTCTTCTTCTTCTTCTTCTTCTTCTTATTATTATTATTATTATTATTATTATTATTATTATTATTATTCATATTTCCCTTTCTATAGGCATAGCTTGTTAGACTTTGGCTTTTACGTAGAATTTGTCTGTTGATGAAGGCTGCCAACTCATGACCTATCTCTGCGGTAGTCTCCTCACTCTACCCTTTTTGCTTCAGGTTTCTTGTGACGTGCTATCCTTGGCAACCTATCCTTTCGTATTCACACGCTGATTCCATTGCCGCATTCTGTCCTTCACGAACTTATTTATACCTTGCACAACACACTGTCTTCTTATATCTTGATTAGGCCATAGTTCCATAGTTCAGAGTGTGACCGCTTGCTGTCATTGTAGACGTCTCCGTTACTCTTTCTAACTGATTTATCCCCAATCTCAGACATCGTACTGCGCATCAATACATTTCCACCGTGTTCTCCACTAGATACTTCTTCCAGTTATATCCTCTTGCGCCCATTACCGTTTGAAAAAGTAATCTTTGGGTATTGCCTTCGCTGTTGTATACTGTAGCCATGTCACCAGTAAAAACTATTACGTTTGCCTTAGTCTAGTTACGTTAGTAACTATTACTATAACTATAACTATAAACTATTACGTTAGTTTGTCTAGTTTATACTCTCCTGTTGGCATTACTTTATCTATTGTTACGATGGTCACACAGACCGTCGTGTGCTACAGTGGATACAGAATAACTGACACCAATGAAGCCACTAATTACAAACAGTTATAACTCAACAAAGGCACTCTTATACAAAAATTCAAGTGAAATTTGCCCAACAATAAATGTCACCTTATCACAGTTTTTCACTAATTTAAACAATAATCAATTCTCAATTAACCTCAACAATCACCATGAACCGCACTTGTAGGATAGCCAGGTGTAACTGAAGTGGGGCGAAGGGTATTCGGCCGCTGATGCCTAAATATAACCCCATAGTTTCCAGAATAATCTTCCATTTTCCAGGCAAGCATAATTTACGTAGTTACAGCCGCTAGAACAATCTGGAGACTAGGTCAAAGCTCGACCTTGAACGTACCGGCTGTATGCGCTACTCTAGTCAAGAAACGTGTAGAAAGAAAATCTCGAATTTTCAAGAGCGTTAAGCAATGTTTGTCTTTCATCTCAACGAACGTAGCAGTATTATTTTATCTTCACGAGGGCAAAAGGATAGAACAAGAAATTATTCAACTGCCAGAAGTAGTCAGACCTGTTTAGAACACTTGTTTGTTTTTCTGATTTATTGGGCGTTACGGACATTGGGTTTTATTGGGCTGACTGCAATAACAACTGTAAGTCGTTGTCCCCCGTCCCTCAAATGTTTCCTCTTTTCCCTCTTCCTTCAGGCATTAGACCCGTGGCCTGTAACGCTTTAGTTCACATAATACCACCTCCAGAGAGCAACCAAAGCACATTTAACCAAGTAAACTTACTCGTTACACTGGAGGAAGGTAGCGCACGTGTAGATGCCGTATTTTTACTAACCTTGAGGCGAACTGACAGCACAGAAAGCCGTGCAGAGTGAACCCCCTACTACTGATCTATTCTGCCGTCTATACACATCTAAGCCAAACTAATGCTATGTTGATACTTTCTTTTTTTCAGCTCAGTCTTCCTGCTCTGTATGGATCCGGTTCTTTTCATACCCTAGTGTGAATACGCTATTTAATTATTCTTGAGCCTTTATTCTTGGTATCTTAATTCCTATCGGAATCAGTTTCACCACGGTCATGTCACTCCACTCACTCATCTAGTTCCCACCGTCACTACTTTACAATCCCTTTCCAGAAATCCATCGGTTTCACCACGGTCATACCATCCCAAACACTCATCGGTTTCCATTTTCTCTTCTTTAAAAACCTTTTCCAGTAACCAGTCGATTTCACCGCAGCCATATCATTCCAGTCACTCATCCGTTCCCATCATCTCTACTTTAAAATTCTTTCTGGAAATCCACCCAGTTGTTCTGCTTCTCCACCGTTTAAAATGTTACCAAAAACTAAAATCTGTCTATCAAGAACTGCTTAATTCATAGTAAAAAGACTCTGTCACAACTAGGCCTACCTAATCGGTCTACCTAAATTAGTGCATCTGTTTATCCACGCTAGCCACGAGACAATTAACAATTTCAGTCTAAAATCCACTGATAATTGACACGAGACGATATTATAGTCATCCCATGGTGAATTTCCTTTTGGTGAATTACAGCGAAAAGCGTATTGCCAACGCACTTTTTCATTACAAAAATAACTGCTACAAGTGCTAAACAATCGTGTCTGAAGTTCACAATCTGTTTGCTTTTGTAGTGGATCAAATCATTCAGTCCGCAATCTGCCTCTCAGGATATAGTTGACAATGTGAAGGAATGCTTATCAGTACTGTATATGACTAGTATGTCCTCCAGAATGTAGAAACGGTTGTATGCACATGTAAATAGCATGAACAATGTACATGTCCTCCCGGATTTAGAAATAACAATTACACAACACCAACAAAAGCACATGTGCTTCAAAACGTAAAATTAAAAACAGCTTAATAAGAGTGAAAACCTACCTGTTCTCAAGTACGCAGAAATTACAACAATTACATAACGACAACAATATACAAACCTTTAATGATTCAGCTTTGTCAACAGTTATATGACAGCAAGCAGTTATATGTCAGTATATGTCAGCAGTTATATGTACAGTGTACATATAAATAAATATGTGTAAGAACGCGTAAATATCAATCATTAGATTATTATTATATAACAATAATTATATAACATCAAACAACAACAACAATGTTGTACGTCTATAACAATGAAACTTTACAAAATACACAACGAATATTTACGAGCTTGTTAGCACAGAAATTGTGGAAATTTTTCTCCGTTTTTCCACCTTGGAAAATCTCGTTTTTGTTTTAATTAAGCTCCATATTAGGCTGTCTATAGTATACAACCCTTTAATAAATAATATCGACAATGCACAGTATCACATTAATTACAAATATAAAACATTAGTATAGGCCTACTTTTGTGCACTATGCGTCGTTACGGAGATCTTGCAGAAGCCAGCAATGCTTTTAATCGCATCGCTTACAGTAGGCCTACATATTACAGAAATAGGCTAACATAACATGGGTTGTAGCTAGGAAATAATATCTATCCCAGGCTAATGTACAGTTTCCACCAACCGTCCTACACTCTTAATAAATATGATCTGAGGCTACAATTGCTTACATTAACAATTACATTATTACGGCACTTGACAACGTTAATAATTTATTTGGTACGCATTGAAACCCTGACAGTCAGGTAGGCAAGCTTCTTGAAAAGTAAGTGAGTTATAGGCTTAACGTAAATTTTAACATAACAGTAAAATAATTTTATTAATTTATATTTTAATTTAATTCACGATTTTTCGTTTACACATTAACTGTTCCCATAATACTCGCTTTTGATTCACAGTTTCTCTTTTTAGGTTTTTAAAGTATTCTTCCGGTACCGACCGCGTCAAAAACGCCTTGTATGACAACGTTTCACTCATATTACAGTGAGTATGCTCAGGTCTATGTGACTCACTGTAACAGACCTGAGCATACTCACTGTAATACGAGTGAAACATTGTGATACAGGTCATTTTTGACACGGTCCGTACCGGATTTAAAAACCGAATCGGCAGAAGCATACGTGAGAATTAGAATCTTTTTTCGTTTAAGTTAAATGTATTAACTCGCCTGAAGATGGCCACAGTTTGTTAGTAATCAAAACGTTGTAGTTTTTCTAAATTATTAACGATGGCTAGTGTCCATAACAATATAATGAATAATAATTTTACGCTGTTCAATCTTAGCGCTAAGGATCGTATTGCTTTTCTTTTGCCAAATTTCGATATCTATGCTGGCACTATAACTCTACAAGCTTTAATCTCAACTTGGTAACGATGTGAAATTGCCGCCAACAACGATAAAGAAATGTCTACAATCGAAACACAAGTCAGAATCTTGTCTTTGTTTCTGTTGTTGTGGATGTTGGTGGTTGTTAGATGTTTCCTTTTACCCAGACGTTTCGGCTACGTTTATTTAAGCATTCTTGAATGGGTAACTTGACCATTCCACAGACAACGGGAAATTCATTGTCGATGAATAAACAAGAAAGTGAAGAAAGACATAAAAATAGACGAAACGGAAATATTTTACAACGAACAACACCTGGAAAACGAAAAAAAAGTAAAATATTGACCTCCTACTCTGAAAATCTTATAGCCTAAGATACAGGTCGGAAGATTGTATCCAAAAACGGAGCATATCGACCGTCTTATATACAGTACAACTGCTTCCGTCTTAGGCCTATATAGAGTAGTACTTTATAAATACAACTAGACTAGTAACTTATAAACAATATACACTATAATCTATACTGAAACTATCTACGGTTCTTCTATACACATTCCTAATCATGCTAGGAACATGCTAGTTACAATTTCGTATCATCATCACAACCAATTATCAAAATAGAAAGCCATGCAATATAATAAAACAATAGTGCAAAACGTGAATCACTTTAGTGAGTTGAGTAAGATAAAGTAGTAAGTAGTAAGTAGTAAGTAAGTAAAATTGCTGCTTACATACAGTTAGGTTTAACAGGAGAGTAGTAGTAGTAGTAGTTGTTGCCGCCTCACCGCCACCCACATCTACAAAACAATATCGATCAGGGCATCAGCACTCAAACAATATCACTTATACGCTATACATTATATTATTGTACACAACACAGTATTGTTGTCGCCTTCGCCAACAATCAATGTGACAACAATAGCTAGGCCTACTACAACTAGTACGCTGCAGAACTCGCTCAATATTTTGAACAAACTACGTTTATTATTGGATAAATTTTGATATTAGTTAATTTTTTAAATATCAGAAAAATTACGAAAATCCAGATTACCCCACTATTTTTTGTTTAGTGAACTAATAATATTGTAGAGTAGTGATACAATAAACGTTAAAAATTCCATACAATCGGATTTGTGTTTGAATTCTCTTCAGTCTGACACCCGGCTGGATTTTTATAACTTTTCAAATTTTGGCCCTGTGATCGAAAAATTTTGAAATTTCCAAAACTGTACACCATATCCAGATTTTTATTAAAATTCTATTTATTTGTTATCCTTCATAGAACTTGCTACTTTATTAAACTTTTACCCCACTTTTTGGGCCCTGCCATCCAAATCTTTTTTTTAATTTCCAAATCTTAACATTATATTCAGATTTTACGTAAAATTCCTTTTCGTTTGATGCGCTACATGTTTTTTTTTTGCGATTTTATCAGAACGTTCACCCACTATTTGGTCTTCGGTGTCACATGTTCGTCAAAATTCCCTTTAATTTCATACCCCATATAGACTTTTGCAGTTTTCTTCTCAAAGGTTTAAGCTCTCACATTTTTGCCTCCCACCCTTTACTTTTTGGGGTTCAATCTAAAACACAATAGGGTTCTGTAGGGGTAAAGTATGGCCACGCACGTCAAGTTTTACGAAAATCGTTCGATGAGTTCAAAAGTTATCGTGAGACATATTCCAAAAAGACAGACAGACAAATGCCAAACGGCGTTCGAGTAGAAACTTAGAACTTACTTCGCTCGTTCAACAATCAATTCTAAACCGTTATTGTTATGACCACATCCATGTAGTAACAAAACATACGCAGTCTGTTTCTTAGGCTTTAACGGCCGGAGTCATAATTATTTAAATTATTTTCCGGACTGTAAGGCCGCGGTCTTACGAAGTCTTCATGCTGACTGATGTTGTTAGCGTATCCATACGTTTCGGCCTCAGCTCTGGAGGTGCTTTGAAAAAACCTTTGCCACAGTAGGCTATTGTGGTTGACTGACTTACATTTTGTCAAAGACCTTTCACTGAAGATGGCCTCCAGAGGTGACGCTAATAACATCAATCAGGATAAATATTTCGGAAAACCACGGCCTTACAGCGCGGATAATAATTTAAATGAAATATACTCATATCGCTCCAACTGAACAGCTTCCCTGAAAAAAGGGCTCCCTTCGCCCACTAAGCCACCAACTGAAGAAATTGTAGGACCGTGTGGACAACGTTAGAACAACGTGTTCAACTAATACGTCTAGTCAAGAGCCATTTCGTAGACTCGTAGTGGACACTGACTCCAGTGCGCATGCACAAAATGGCATTCTCTCGGAATAGCCAGTAACCCATAGGCTTCCAAGTGTGGTAGTCTACATGCCCCCTGTAGTCTAAATGTGCGATCGATTTATGTATAATTGAATGTTATTATGGATAAGTGTTAACGACACTTCTCCGTGACTGTCACCGCCAGACATACTAAATGTAACAAGTTCACGCCGTATGAGCGCGATTCGTTGTCCGCAGTAACGTTTGTTCGTTGCTGTTTCGGTTACTACTACATTACTAGTACAGTACAGGGAGATCATTCCAGCAGCAACAATAATCACCTCCTTCAGTTAAGAGAACTGTCGCACTCGTAATTTAAAAGTGATACGGGATAACTTGTCACGTCTTTCAGCCGAAAAGTGTTTTGCCAAAACTTGATTTTTCAGCCACCATTACAAGTATCCGCGCTTTTAAGTATTTCGTTGGTCCCGCTCAAGATTGCAAATTTATTTGAAAGGACTAACCTTTTGCATATATATTTGCGATTTCAAACAACATTTAAAGTCATTTTTCGCATCCTGGCTTCCACCTTTACGAGCTTTCCAATCATTATGGTTCAGATTTCTCTGCGCCATTGCATTCCTTGTGCCTTCTATCCAAGTCTTTCGTGGCCTACCTGTTTTCCTCGTTTCAGGAGGGGTCCAGTCTAGTGACTTCTTTTCCCACCTATCATTGCCCATACGACATACATGCCCGTACCATCTTAATCTGTTTACATAAATTTTGTCATTTGTAGCCTTCTGGTACATAATAGTCATTGTTCCACTTATTTTTTCATTTATAATCCTATCTTGCAATGTAGGCGTACAAAACCTTCACCAGTATCCCATATTCATGGCTTGTAATTTTTTTCTATGCTTCAGCCCCATACGTTACAATACTTTCACTATTGTCTTAAATACGAGGGCTATTTTTTTTCAACCTCCGGTGAGTTGGCAAACCTGGTTCTGTTATCATAGCAACAACCTGATTGTTGATTAAGCTTTTTGAGGCTTTTTTCTAACCTATAACCACTGGTTTTATAGTTATTTTGTCTATTACTGTGGTGACGACAGTTTAATTATGGCAACTACAATTGAAATTGCCTCCATCTTCAAGCTGAAGGTCATAGTGCTGCAGAAATTCATCGAAGGTTTTGTAATGTGTATGGAGAAAATGTGATGAGTGATGGTTCAGTTCGGGAACGGTGTCGAAAATTTGAAGAAGGGCGAATTTATGTTCATGATGAAGGAGGGCAAGGAAGAAAGTCTGTGGTTACTGATGATGTTGTTGAAAGGGTAGACAGGATGGTTCGAGAGCTCCGTCGTTTCACAATTACTGAACTTTCTGTTAATTTTCCTGAAATTTCTAGGTCTGCTCTTTATGATATTCTTACTCAGAAGCTTGGGTATAGGAAACTCTGTGCTCGGTGGGTTCCCAAACAACGCACGACCTCACGCAGCTGCACTCACACAAAACCTGCTTCATGAATTTGGTCGGGAAGTCCTTGATCACCCACCTTATAGTCCAGACTTGGCACCAAGTGACTACCATTTGTTCATTGACTTGAAAAAGTGGTTGGTGGGCAGTGGTTTTACTCCAATGATGAGGTAAAAGTCCAGTGTGACACATTGGTTGACTACTCAGGAGCAAACATTCTACAACATGGGCATAGAAAAGTTGGTGCCTCGCTATGATAAATGGTGGTGACTATGTAGAAACGTAGTTTACATATACATGAAACTTTTGTATATAATAAAATTATTGATGTCATTCATGTGTCAATGGAGTTCATGTGTCAATAATTTATTGGTTTATCGGAGTTTGAAAAACAAATAACCCTCGTATTTTTATTTTTGTTTCGGGCCTTAGTTGATTGAAATTTAACTGCCTCGGCACTTTTGTTTCCCTTGGCCTATACGATTTTTTATTTTCTGTTACATTTGTGCCGTCTTTTGTAACCGTGACACCGAGGTAATTTGTATGAATTCACACCCTTCAGAACTCCCCGTTCCAACAATATATGTCCGCATATATTTCCAACGACAATATATTTAGTCTTATTTGTATTTATCGTTAGGCCCCACTTCTGTAATTCTTCATCTAACTTCCGAACCGTATAACAGACGTACAAATATTTTGTACTTTTACTTTTTTATTTTTACAATTTTTCTAAATGCCTATTTGAGAAATACTCGAAGTTGTACAGCATTGTATAAAATGAAGCACCTAAATGCTTTGTAAATGTTCTATTTTATGAAAAGAAGACACGACTATCGTCAAAAGGTATAGTTCCTATAAAATGTTTTTGTGATTCTGAATCACGGACCATGACGACGATGGACAACGAAGTGGTAGAAGCTTTTGGAGTTATAATGGTTGAGGAAGATATTAAGCGTTTTACGGGAATATTGAAAATTTAATATACCGAGCTGTTATGCCGTGGTAGATTGCTTGCATTTCTGTCACTAGACGTTTTGACCACATCTCCGAATCAGTTGATAAAACGTTCGTACTTTTTCTATTGCCCGAACGTAACTCAATTGATGAGGCAAAACCAATGGGATTGGATTTAGCCTCATCAATCGAGGTACATTCGGCCTGCCTGTTGTCTTTACGAACGTTTTGACGTGATAACGTCTTATAAATTGATGAACACCGGCTGCACGCACGAAAAAGTGTCACGTTCCGTCTGAGCCAATAGAACGTCGGCCAATAGACGAGAGAGAGGTGAACCCATGGCCAATCCATCATCCTCAATGAAAAATTGGTTATTGAAAGGAAAGTAATTCAAATTCAAGTGAATTTATAGTAAAAGTGAGAGTGATTATATATTTCGTTTGATAAATCCAACACGTGAGCGTGATTTTAATATTTATTTGAGGTTAACCTCACTTTTTGATTGTAAGTATCAGTAAATGTATATAAATCTATTAAAATTAGCAAGTATTAATAAATATGACTGTAAATCTAGTAAACATTATTAATTCTAAAAACAATAAAAAAATATTTGAATTAACGAATGTAAATAAATGTTAATTTATCGAAAGAATTGTAATTTTCAATTAACTCCTTCTTTGTATTATACAAAATAATGATAATTCAGTGATAATAATTCAATTCAATTCATAAAAGTATGCAATTTTTCATCAATGTTTTTTTATGACGTTATCACGTAAAACTATCGTCCGTAAACCGACTTTACAGACAACCAATTGTTTTTTTTTTTCTACTGAGGATGGTAGCCGAAACGTCTAGTGAGAGAAATGCAAGCAATCGACCACGGCATAACAGCTCGGTATATATTTTCAATAGCATTGACTCCGACCCTCATAACCTTCTTAACATTTTAAAGAAAGATAGGAAAAATGATTGTGAAGAAGACGGCAAACTCATGAGACGGAATGAAGCAGGAGAAATTTTAAAAAAAAGTCTGTCAACACAATTGAAGACAACCGCAAGCTTCCTAAAGTTTACAATCTTGACTTTATCAAGGTTACTTCTCCTATCCTGCACCATCCCCACCCTGGACTTGTTCGATTCTTTCTTCGTCACCGTGCTAGCACCAAGCCGTCAATTACCTCATCACCAGCAGGCAGTCTTGGCTCTTACAGTGGTGCAGCCAATTCACTTTACTTATTTTTTCACTCTTCATCATGTCTTTTCTCGCTAATCCTTTGCAGCAGAACTTACTCATTACTTACTGTGTCCTTCCACCTCACCCTCTCTATTCTCCTTCATATCCTCATCTCCAGTGTCTTCGATCTCCTCACATCTTCCCTTGCTAGCGGGGCTACGTTCTGTCTCCACACAACGATATAGATTCTTCTTCTTCTTCTTCTTCTTCTTCTTCTTCTTCTTCTTCTTCTTCTTCTTCTTCTTCTTCTTCTTCTTCTTCTTCTTCTTCTTCTCTCCAATGATTACGTTACATAAACCTGTTCCGGCACTTACCTCATCCTCGGACGACCAGTGTCTCTTCTACCAATGGTTTTATAGTTCAGTGCCGCTTTCGACAATCGCTCCTCTGTCTTCCTTTGCAGATGGTACCACCACTGTCTTCTGTAAATTAAATAATTTCATTTATGTCATTTACTTCGAGTTCTGCCCTGATATCTTCATTCCCTATTATATCTTGCAATGTATAATTTAAAGTATTCCGAATAAACTGCATCTCAGCACTCTGATTTTGCCACTTCCCTTTTTTGTCATGACCCACGCCCCACTCGCACAAATCAACGTGACAATTGCAATTGTCTTGTAAACTTTAATCCTTGTGCTGTGTCTTGTTTTATTTCTAAGATTTATATGAATCGTACCACTAAAATTGCCACTGAGTACTCTCTTAACATAGCTCTTTGTAAATCATCCTCATTTTTTTGAATAAGAACTGCCATCGGCATATAGCAGGGAACCCATACAAATTGATTTGTTAAGCTGTATTCCCGGAGTCACTCTGGATTTCCGTGCTCTCAACATGAAGTCAATGTACATATTAAACAAGGTTGGGGAACAACAGCATCCCTGCCTAACTCCCTTATTTATTGCGATGTCACCTGAGAGCCTACCATTCAGGTGCAGGACTACAGATGTACTTTTATAAAGGATCTTAACTGAATTTATTAAAAACTGTGGATATCCTCTTCTATCCAGAATATTCCATAACTTTTGACGGTCTACATTATCAAATGCTTTTTTCAGATCAACAAAAGCGATATGCGTTTCCTGTTTAACTCCCGCATTTTCTATTTTATCTGTCGTAATACAAACAATGCATCCACAGTCGGCCTACCCTTTCTAAAACCCATTTGCTCTTCAAGAAGTAACGCATTACAATATAGATCTGTTCCATATACAGTAGAACTCTGCCAACCTATTCCAATGGTCCGCAGAACAACCACCGCCTCCTTCCCTCGTCAGTACTGGGCTCTGTCGGACAGTCACAGCACTTTTCAGTTGTTACTTCAGCAGCTCACTTTGCCCATGTGCTCTCGCCGTTCGCTTCAATAATTAACCAGTCTCTGTTAGAGACAAGTCAAAACTCACGAAACATTAACAACCTGTGACTTCTAAGTAGTCGTTACAGTCTACGTCCTCTCGAGTGCCGGTGATTTCTCTGCTACAGTAAAATAACACTTTATAGTTTACGGAAACCAACGAACTGCGGAAATTGAGAACAGTGAAATAATAAATGTAATGTACTATTACAGGAAAACTCGTGTACGACGATATAACTACAGTACTTGGATTTACATAAAACGTCACATTGTGTGTGTGTGTGTGTGTGTGTGTGTGTGTGTGTGTGTGTGTGTGTGTGTGTGTGTGTGTGTGTGTGTGTGTGTGTGTGTCTGCGCGCGCGCATAATTTACATAAATATTATGGATTGCGTAGGTCGCTACATGTGAGAATCTCCTTAGATGTTTTGACAAGTAACATAAGTAAATACTTTCACAGCGCTGTGTGCGCGTGCGCGCGTGCGCGCGCGCGTGTGTACGTGTGTGTGGAATGGTTATATGTCTCTACCTGACTGTCGATGGTATGCTCAGACGTCCAAAGCCAGCTGACCTGCTACAGGACCTATACATAAAATGTGAACACAACCCTTACGCAATCAACCTGCAGCGATATTCTCTACTGATAAGTCTCGTTCATCCCTCCATGTGTAGGCTATGTCTGTCTCTGTGTATCTCGTCTCTCTCCCTCTCTTTTTCTCTCTTTCCTCCCCCTCTTTCTTTTCTCTTAAAATTCTGAATTTTCGTCGTCCCTTTACACATGATTCGTCGTCTGCGTCGATCTTGTTTAATATTTACACGAAAGCGAACTTACACAGGAAGAACGGAGTAGAGCTGTTGATATGGATTACAGGCGACGCAATCGTAGGTCTAGTGACTGGAGGAGAGAAGATACGTAGGCGGACGCTAGGAGTGGGTGAGACGACGGTAGTTCGTATTGAATAAAGAGAGCTGAAGAAGTGGTTACGTCACGTGATGAAAATGGGATACAGAAGATGGCCGAAACGGACACTGTAGTGGACAACAGCCACGAAAGACGAAACGAACACTGTAGTGGACAACAGCCACGAAAGACGAAACGGACACTGTAGTGGACAACAATCACGAAAGACGAAACGGACACTGTAGTGGACAACAGCCACAAAAGACGAAAAGTGTTGCCAGCGGCCCTAGGACGAAGAACTTCAGATTTTGCCTTTGCATAGTTGGCAAAACCGTCCTTTATCATCTGTGTTTAGTTCACAAAGAATTAAGGAATTACTTTTACTAGCAACGCACGGTAGTATTCCTGAAGCTGTCCAGTTGAAAAACTTGAACTATACGTTGGCTTGCAGCGTTCAGAATCCATTTATACCTACACTTATACCTATAACGTTTGTCCCTTTTATGATTAATCTCTACCTTCCTACAGAGATCTTTAACTCTACCTGAAGGTTTGTATCTCCAATATTTCAAACATTTGGCTGATCCGACAGTTTGGTCGCAGTCTTCGATTTCTTGTTGGTTAAGGAGTTGTTCCGCGATTTGAAGTCATCAACCAGGCAACTAACGTACTCTGGACTTGACGATATTCAGTTCAATACTTGGATTTAATAAACAATTTGTTTATTAAATTAAAGTATTAGTAAAATGTTCTACCAAATGCCGAGCGACCATTCGATCAGTGTAATTCACGTCAATACTGGCGGAATCGTTGTCATTCACGCAAGATGAACGTATTAAACTTACCGCTTTAAAACTCTTCACAGAGATTCTGACTAAGAGTTAAACAGTCCAGTTAAGAGTTATTTAAACCGTCCTGTACACATTGTGGCCAACACTACGTCTAGACCACATACTCAATTGGCCGTTGAACTGTGACTTCGAAGCACAGTAACAAATCCACGGCGCCCCGCGCTAAAAGAAAATAACACTACTACTATAAGGTATTAATTAGGCATTTACTTTAACGCGATAGAATACTGTAATACTTCGATTGGTCGAATGAATGAAGGTACAATAGAAAACCATTAAACTTTCGAACACACGACTAATATTAACAATAAATTCATTAAAAAAGAAACAAACAAACAAAGAATAACCACCACATAAATTTTACATACAATTTTATAATAGAGAATACCAAGTTATTAATATTATATACAAAAGAATTAAACCAAACTGGTTTAAATATATTACACAGAAAAATAAATATATACGAGTGTACTTACAACTATATATATAGAATATACAAAAAAATAAAAAACAAAATTATCTTCTAACATTCAGTGTCAAGAAACTGGGTGTTCACAAATATCTGTTAACTGTAATTTGTAAAAATGTTAGTCGTGATTAACCACTGAAGGCCAAACAGAGAGATTATATTAGCTTTATATTTGTGTGTCACCCTGTCCCGACAGTGAATATAATAAAACATTACATGTAAGAGTCATTAGCATAACAAATTTTACATTTAATAACTATACGCTCATTCACATATGTACACCAAGAAAGTAAGAATAACAAATCAACTGAAATTTAAAAAACAAATTGAATTTAATTGTACGCAAATATTTACATAATTGAATATCTAAGAGTGCTGCAGTATCAATCCTGTTTCCCTACGTATCAGTCGTGGCCGGATTAAGGCTACGGGGATCCCGGGCCTATTTAAGAGCAGGGACCATGTATGAAATTTTCGTGTTTTGCACAATACTTAACTTTATTCAGACGATCATTTTATAAATATAATAAACAAAATATTGTTCTTAAACCGTATTTTTACTAACATATTTTTTTATTTTATACTGATTAAATAGATGGTAAAACTGTTTACTATTACTTTATTTCCCAGTTCTTTTCACAAAAATCAAGAATACAAATAAATTAGGCCTAGAGAATACAAAACAATTTAATTGAAATATTTATTTCTGCTCTTCTTTTCGGCAAACTCTGCTATCAAATCATCCAAACCCAATGTTTTTAATAATTCTGTTTCAATAGTTAATCTTGGTAAATTAGTTAAGCGGCTAGCAACTGCTTTGGCTTTTACCATAACCTTATGTACCTAAACATGTCCCCAAGTTTTATTTAAATCCGTGATCCGCACTTCAGGTATTCTCCTTGTCAGTGCGGTTTTATTATTTCGCTTGCTCGGAAAATTTTATTTATTCGTACAAAAATGAGAATGTTTAAATGGTCAGGCATGGGGCCTCCCGACAAGCGGGACCATGGGCTTTAGCCCCCTTATCCCCCTTAATCCGGCACCGGTATCTGGTGCGGGTTATATTTAGCTGTTTCTCTCAATATTTGTATGTAAGGAGAAGTGTCCGAATGGCAAATAGGCCTAAATGAGCAAAAACACAAGTAGACATAGTTGCATAGCACAACACAGGAAATGTGCTGTTACTACGGAAGGGATCAGGGGATAAATCCCCTCCCCCGAGCATGTTAAAAATTTTAACAGAATTCCTTAATCACTTAAAGGCAGACCTATTTCTAAACCGGTTGCGTGTGTTGAAATAAGGCTTATAAATCATTTGTAGAAATAAAATGAATTACAACAATTATAACTTAATAAAATACAGCTTTCATAATAATGACGATCACTCGACATTTAGTAAATAAAGTACGTATTTTCAGCTTAAAAAAAAACTGAAATACGCACGCGCCAGAAAACGAATGCTGAGCCTGTTATTCTATATTTTGCGGTCAGACACACTTTGTCGTACAGGATTGTCTATGTCATGACTTCTCTACAGTATCTCTATGGTTCGAACGTCGTCTTTTCACAGGGAAACTAGCAGTTTTTTTTTTACTTTAATTTGGCAAAATGAGAAGCTTTTATTGCAGCAGTTTACGTAAAAAAAAAAAAATATTATAATAATAATAATAACGAAGGGGTAGTAACACCGGATTTTTCGAAATATCTTCAGGAACGCTCATTTTCACAGATTTATCAAGACTAAATCTTTAGAACTAAAGCGATTCCTAAGGACATAGGATTTATTGCATTTAATTTGAATGACAATCAATCGAGATAGAATATTTTTAAATCACCACTTTTCATAAAATTTTCCAAACCTTATACTTCACGTTTATTTACTTAAGACCTTTAAGACTTTGGTTTATATAATTCCTTTTATATGTATAAAATATATTTATAAAATTATACGAGAAAATCCGGAATTTCTCATCTGCCGTGATGAAAATTGGAGGGACCACACCATACACATACCCATACATACATGGGTGTAAACACTACAGAAAGAATAACGGGCCAGGAATACATCAATTGTCTCGCTGAGGTGGACTTGAGAAGGACACATAGTTAACGGTAGAACCGAGGATAAAGAGGATAACAGATCGGTGACCGTCAGAAGATTAAGAGCACAGACCCCAGCAAAAATGGACAGATGCCTGGACCAGTGGGCTGTGCGAGACGAAGGGCATGCCCGTCGCCCGCTCGTATACTGCGTCCCCAGTTTCAGAGAGAGCTCCTGCCCCAGGGACGATAGATAGGGGCTGGATTTAGGACCGGCCGTGGGTTTTCAATTAATTAATTAATTAACGCCCACCGGGTGAGAGTAGGCCGAGGCCGGGTCCAAGATTCTCCTGGCACATATTGGTAGCGACCGAGGGCGCTAATGAGGTGATTGCCCTGGAATCGGGCGGAGCGGCGATAAAATTTGCGGGACAGTGTCCGTATAGTGGCGTCCAGGGAACGGACACGCAGGGCTTCTCGGATGGTTTTATTTGATGTCAGATAGTGGGCTTTGCACGCCCAGCGCAATCCTCGGTCAAGGAGAGACTGAAGCATTCGCTTATGGGTCTTGGCCAAGTAGACCCATACGGGGATCGCCTAGGTAACCACCGGCACCACATAGGTGGAGACGATAAGTTTCTCTAGGCGGCGGGTCATGGCGTTGCTGCATAGCATAGGACGGAGTTGGTATAGGCGATTGGCGGTCTTGCGGGTTTAGTAGGTGGACCCCGACATACTTGACCTCTCGAGAGCAGGCCAACTGAGTATCACCTCGTAAAGTCTGTCGGGGAGCCTTAAATGGACAGATGACATCACATGATTTGCAACAAGGTCAGGAAAGTACAAGACACCTGTTAGAGGCAACAAAAAACAGTCGAAAAGGGCAAATATTGCTGCATTGGTCAAATACGATTAACACCTATACATTACCGATTAGGCCTAATCCCAATATGAAATTCGGTCCTCCACTCTCTCACCAAGTCGTCTACATATAGATTAAAAAGGGTAGGGGATAAACTACATCCTTGTCGGATACCTTGATTCGTTTTTACTATATTGAATATTTTATTATATGCAGATGACCAGCTCATTATGCAAGAAACAGAAGATAATCAACACAGAGCCATTCACAAATTGAGCCATCGTATTGCTCAATAAAATTTTAATATATGTATTAATAAAACAAAAGTAATACTTTGCTATAATTTCTGAACATCTGACATCTGCAGTAACACAAGTTAATTTTTTAGAGGATATAGCCAGTAGAACAGGCTTAAGAATTTCTGCAGAAAAAACCAAATTTCTCACAAACATTAAAAACGCGCCAAAATTCCTGGTAACAGATACTGGTGAATAGAGAGGGTTCGTAAATTTAAGTATCTAGGAGAGATAATTCAAGAGAATGGCTTGGAAAAATCTGCTATAGAAGAAAGGATTCATAAGATGGAAAGGGCATATGGTATAACTAAAGAAATTTACAATAAAAAGTGCATATCTAAAAATTCGAAAATAAGGCGTTACGGTACAGTAGTGAAGCCAGAATGCCTATATGCAAGCACTGAATTATAATTTTGACAAACTAGAAATATTGAAAAGACGAATTATTAGGAAAATATTAGGCCCACGAAAAACTTCAGAAGGTTGGAAATTAAGAAGTAATGATGAAATATATCAAAGTATAGAAAATGTAACAGAAACAATGAGAAAAAGAAGACTATTATTTTTTGGACATTTATATAGAATGGAGGACAATAGGTTGACAAAGCAAATCTTCAGATATATGTGGGGGAAGAAGTCAACATCGAGTTGGATTAAAGAAGTCCAAAAGGATTTAGAAAAAATAATATACATGCAGAAGAAGCAATTGAAGGAGAAGTTTTTCGGGCAAAAGTGTTAAAAATGGAGGGAGTCCATGGTAGGGGAGAGAAAAACGCAGGTTCAAAGTGGACTGAAGACAGGAAGAAGAAACACAGTGAGAAGATGAAAGAATATTGGAAAAAAAGGAAAGAACAAAGAGTAAAGAATTGAAATTGGCATGTGGTCTTTCACCGCTTGCCCCCATTTTCAACTTCCGAAACGCTTACCGCCGTCAGGTATTTAAGATCGATATAGATCATAGAACATTTTGCGACAAAATTATCCCATCGACCTAGTAAAAAAAAAAAAAGGCCTCTATCTCTTAGACCATTAGATGGCCGATACAAAAAAAAAGTAATGGCTTTCAAAGGCAAACATCGCATAAGATCAAAAATCACGATCAATGATAAAGTGCTGGAGCAGATACCCCACTTTCAATACCTAGGATGCGATATTACATATCGATTTGATGAGGACATCGAGAGAAACTTAAACAGATTTCATTCAGTCTGTGGTATTATTAAAAGAACATTAGGGAGAAAAACAAGAAAGGAAACTCAAATGAAGCTCTATAAGGTCCCCACTCTTTTATGCGGTTCCGAAACATGAGTATTATCTAAAACAGATACAAGTCATATACAAGCTGCAGATATGAATTTCTTGAGATACGTAAAGGGGTGTACACGAAACGATAGAATTGGAAACGATATGATAGGACATGAATTGGGTATATTCTCTGTAAATGCAAGAATCAAAGAACGTAAGCTGAGATGGATTGAACATGCAGGTAGAATAGAAGCGAAAAAGCTACCTTAACAAGTTTTACAATATGCGCCTAAAGGGAAAAGATATGTGGAAAGAACACGCAAAAGATGGTTTGAAAATAGACACCGGAACAGGTGATGCCGCCTAACCCTGAAATGAAGAAGAAGAAGAAGAAGAAGAAGAAGAAGAAGAAGAAGAAGAAGAAGAAGAAGAAGAAGAAGACGACGACGAAGAAGAAGAAGAAGAAGAAGAAGAAGAAGAAGAAGAAGAAGAAGAAGAAGAAGAAGAAGAAGAAGAAGAAGAAGTCATTACCGCGTATTATTTGAATTTAATTCGTAGTACTTTAATTATATAAGTTTTCTGTGTGTGTGTTTTTCTGCGAGAGAGAGAGAGAGAGAGAGAGAGTCTATTGCTGGTATTTTCTTAATGCAACAACACACATTTTACCTTGTACCATGCAAACCGATGTATTTAAATTTAGACGTTGAAGTAAAGCTGCCTTGTCCAAGGTGAAATACACGTAAAGCTAGCCAAGAACCTTATTATTATTATTACGTGTTCCAGCGTTAACGGAAACAAACATAAGTAAGACACTAATTGACAGGTTAAGTGACGTAGGCAAGAGGAATGACGTCACAGCACGCCCGACTTCTCACGCGTTTGCGAATGAAGTAATACGTCTACTTTATGGGCCAGCTGTTTGTTAACAGCTTTCGGTATTAGCAAATTTATAACGGTTGTGCATACTGTATAATACTGACGAAGACACACATGAACCACACTGACAAAAACCTAAAGAGCAGTGATACAAGCGATACAATTAAGTTTAACAGATAAAAATGTGATAGAATAAAAGAAAACATCGTCGGGGTTATAAACGTAAAGAAAATTATCGAGTAAAACTACCCTTGGCCTTTGTCTTAAGCTACCAGACGTTTCAACTCTTCCTGCTGGTGGCATCTTCATTTGCATTCCTATTCTGGACCGACTGTAGTTTCGTTTGAATGTCTGGGACACTACGAACTGCCGCAACTACGTTCGCTTCTCGCTCAGAAATGCCGGTGAAGATGGGTCGCGCAGTTGGAGTCGAAACGTCTGGCATTTTAAGACACAGGTCACGGCTCGTTATAAGCCCTGCTGTTGTTAATGACACCGGCCGCCCGCGAGAGCTTGAATGTTGTGATAAAAGAAATCTCTCCATTGTTCTTGAGACGAGTGGAAGGTTGTTCCTCCCTCGATCAAGTTAAGAATAAAGACATCAGGGCCATGTTGGGCATTAGATAGGATCAGATAGTGCTCATTGCAATGGAAACAACATATAGAGAGTATGGCCATGACGTATAATAAAACAAGTGATCAGTTAATGATCAGTCAGCCTTTATGGCAGTGAGGCTTGGACACTGAACGACGCAAAGGCCCAAAGCCGGATACAGGCTAGTGAAATGAGATTTTTACGATCAGTACTGGGAGTATTGCAGAGGGACCGACTAAAAAATAATGATATAACGAACTTTCTTGGAATATACAACCTAAACGAAAGGATAAAGCAACACAGACAATATTGGACAGACCATGTTGAAAGGATGCATGGGAACAGGATACCAAAACAAATTTTGGTTTATAATCCGAAAGGACGGCGCGGAATTTTGGAAGACCAACGAAAAGATGGTCGGAGCAAGGAGTGCGCAACGGATCGTAAGGTTTACAGCCTGAAGAAAAAGAAGAAGAAGAAAAAGAAGGTTTCATGTCCGCGATCGTCCTAGTGTTTAAACCTGACGGTCCTACGTGTTTGTTTTAGCAGGTGCAACCCTATGAAGACGTAGTGTAATTTACTCACTAAATGATAATCGTGATGAATTCTTCTTTCTGTACTGGGACAGGGGAGAGACTATTACAAAACGCGAGACTGCAAGAATGACGTTCATTGGATAACTAATGTGCGGCCCCATAAAACGAAATGGATAACACCTGTGCAACTGAGGGACTGTCTATATGGTGGTAGGTTTACGACTCTTCAGGTGGCATACATAGAATATATGCCGCCAATAAATAAATTATCTTTCTTAAAATGTTGCTAAAATGTTGCAGTCCCGATTTATGCGTGTACGTGTGTCATGTGTAGGGGGAACAGAGAGAAAGAGGCGGAGGGTGAGACAGAGAGAGCATTTTATGGGTTATATTTTCATCATAAACTTTATGAAGCACGAGAAGTTGCAGAATGTGACGGGGTCTCGATTCCCAACTCGATAAACTAGTCGGTAACCATGACAACGGTGACAACAATAACGTAACCGAAAAAGCGTAAAATTTCTTTTTACTGCGTCGAAAGTGACCGTGAAAAATCTTAACAAGTTTTAATAAAAAATTATAACTGAAAAAGAAAACTGCTCGCTCGCGAGACTGGATCGCTTTAACAAGACACTAAAATACTGTCTTGACAATGGAACAGTTTAACGGACCGTTGAAGAGAGCTGAGAGTTGGCGAACGCGTTGATTTAAACTCGTGTCAGCTTTCATGTATATTCCTCGTAAAATTATCCAAACGCCATAAAGTCCGCGCGCTCGGTTCCCCACACCACACCGCAGATTCGACGCCCTCTATCGGCAAACTCTCGTACTTTACGTCGCCAAACTTTAACGGTTATTTGATGACTATTTTTTCTTTCTTTTTTTAAAGCCGTTTATTCCAAATTTTATAGTTTATACATAATTATGTTTCATTTTTTCTAAAAAAAGATTGTTTTTCTTTTCTAGGATTTAATTTAGTGATTACTCAATAATGCCTGCTTCTTTAAGGATTTTGGTTGTCTTTTACTTACAAAACAAAGCTGGTATTCCATAAAGTATTCCATCTAAATATTTTTGTATCGTCCTGTTCATATAGGCCTATGACAATCATCTGTTCCATACTGTGAAATTTGTTCCATATAAATTTGTGTTTTTTTAGTGTTTTTCTAATCTTTAGTGTTTTAAAAATTGTCTCTCGTTTTGTATTTTTATACACAATTTTTAAAACACTAAATTTTTGGAAACGCTAAAAACAAATCTATATCCCTACATCTGGACACAATAATAACAACATAACCAACTAAAAGCCGGCTGAATCCAACAGCAGCAACCAAACAGTACAAATATATTTAACGAGACTTGAAACAAATATGGCTGATTATGAGCAAACTGCTTGATGCACGAAACTTGTTCCAGGAAAGAAAAAAATGCTAATATTGTAAACTAGTATCGTATTAAGTAATTTACTTATCAAGAAAAAACTGTAACAACAAATGTTTGAATTATTTAGTTACATTCATATTTGCCAAGATTATTCTTGTATTTATTTATTATTTTTATTAATAATAAATAACACTTTTATTTATATATTAATATATAAATATATTATATATTTTTTCAATATTTTACAGTGTTTCCATATTTCAACTATCATCATCATCCAGTATATTTATAATTTGTAATATTCTGATGATGATAGTTGAAACTATCGAAACGTAAAATATAAAAAAAAAATATATAATATATTTTTGTAAAAAAAATTATTAATAATAATAATGATTATTATACATTTATATAAAACAAATAAGTATCTTGCCCACAGTATCAGTCTCTGGTAATACAGTAACAATTTTATGAACAATAGGCCTACACTAGACTTCTAAGAAAAACGATACATGTTATACTTTAACAAAAGAAATAACTGAATTGTGATATGTGTGCACAATAAACAATGGAATTACAAGACCTACTGTCCGGACTATCGGGCCTTGGTCTTCTACTGTTCAAAAGAGACGTTTCGACCTCGCCATTGGAAGCCACCTTCACCGTCTAAAAGGACTTAAATTTGTACTGACAAGATGTCCGTCAGTAACACCATAATACTGTTTGCCATCTTGTCGGTGTCTAAAAGGACTTGAAATTGTACTGATAAGATGTCCGTCAGTAACACCATAATACTGTTTGCCATCTTGTCAGTGACTAAAAGGACTTAAAGACGTACTGACAAGATGTCCGTCAATAACATCACAATACTGTTTGCCATCTTGTCAGTGTCTAAAAGACTTAAAACCGTACTGAAAAGATGTCCGTCAGTAACACCGCAATACTGTTTGCCGTCTTGTCAGTGTCTAAAAGGACTTAAAATCGTGCTGACAAGATGTCCGTCAGTAACACCGCAATACTGTTTGCCGTCTTGTCAGTGTCTAAAAGGACTTAAAATCGTACTCATAAGATGTCCGTCAGTAACATCACAATACTGTTTGCCATCTTGTCGGTGTCTAAAAGGACTTGAAATTGTACTGATAAGATGTCCGCCAGTAACACCATAATACTGTTTGCCATCTTGTCAGTGACTAAAAGGACTTAAAGACGAACTGACAAGATGTCCGTCAATAACATCACAATACTGTTTGCCATCTTGTCAGTGTCTAAAAGGACTTAAAACCGTACTGAAAAGATGTCCGTCAGTAACACCGCAATACTGTTTGCCGTCTTGTCAGTGTCTAAAAGGACTTAAAATCGTACTGACAAGATGTCCGTCAGTAACACCACAATACTGTTTGCCGTCTTGTCAGTGTCTAAAAGGACTTAAAATCGTACTGACAAGATGTCCGTCAGTAACTCCACAGTACTGTGGCATAGCCTAACAGTTGAAACATCTGTTTTCACCAACATAAAACCGCGGCTTGTTAGCCGGGACAGTAAGTCTTGTAATTACGAGCCGGTCGTGAAAGCTTAAGCAATCGATTATGGAATTACAGCTCCAGAAGGTGTGTGTGTGTGTGTGTGTGTGTGTGTGTGTGTGTGTGTGTGTGTGTGTGTGTGTGTGTGTGTGTGTGTGTGTGTGTGTGTGTGTGTGTGTGTGTGTGTGTGTGTGTGTGTGTGTGTGGTACGGTACGGTACCTGTGCTGTTTCAGGTTGTCCTGGCGCTTGAAGGTCTTGCCGCAGACCTCGCACGTGAAAGTGACGTCATCCTTGTGCGTCCGTTCGTGTATCATCAGGTTGTACGGCTTGGTGAAGCGGCGCTGGCAATACTTGCAGATGAATTCGCATTTGGCTCTCATTTTTCGGCGAAACTCCCTCCGTTCGTCACTATCTACTTGCATAATCGCGAACATCTTGAACTGGCACGATCCGATCCGATTGCGATTTCACTGCTTTACTTTAGGAACAACAAAAACCTAGTAACAACACTGTTTAATAAAAAACTGGTGGTGGTCTGTTTATGGTGTAACGAATTTGATTTCCGCTATCTTTTGATCCCTTTCGTTTATAACTACCGACACAAAACAAAAAATTCCTCAAGGATACTTATAAGAATGTCAAATATAAAACTTGTATTCAGTCAATAAGCATACAACTTAAATATTTTCAGTTGTTTTTATAAAGTCAAAACTATTTTGACCCACCTACAGAGTCATTGCAGTGTTTTAAATTTAAATACTGGAGTAAACATTTTAATAGTATTTACTACTGAATAATAAAAAAAAGTAATAAAACACAGCACTTAATGATGATCTTCTCCTGCTCGTTCGTTGTCGTCTCCGAGACTTCTTCACAGGATAACAGACACGTCGCCTTTGGTCTTCTACCTCTTCTTTTGATTCTCCACTAGACCTAACGCAAAGAAACAGAAGTTAGCTACTGTGTATAACACAGATTAATTGCACAGATTAAACAAATGTGTGTGTGTGTGTGTGTGTGTGTGTGTGTGTGTGTAGGGGGGCTCACATTATATTGTCAGAGAGTGAGCGTACAAGTAGTTATAGAACGTATTGTAACGTTGTGCACGTAAACAACTTCAGATAGACTGAACAGTCATGCACTAAGCACTGTACAGTGAAAATAAGCATGCGCAAGAATATTGGAAAACTATGGGCTCCAAATAACGTAGAATAAATTCTGTTAGTTTCTAGTCTTCACTTAGTTCACAGATGATACTTATATTTAACCTACGAGGGTCACTTGGAAAGTTCGCGGAGCGACATCTATACCTCAGTGGTAGAACTAAAATCTTTCGTGTGCTGCAAGACGTATATTTCGCGTGATCATCTGTTAATTTCCAGATATAGGCTATCTGTCAATTTATTCACTTTTTACCAGCTGTTTGAACTTTTCCTGTCACGCGTGTTTTTTAAATGCACAAAATCAAACATCGTGTTGTGATGAATTCTCTGTTAAAAACGTTTTAGCGCCAATGGAAAATCAAAACGAAATTGTAAATGCATTAAGAGATGCTGCGCCTTCAGAAACAACGGTAAGTGGGGCACACTCGAGTTTAAACGGGGTTGTACAAGCACTGAAGACGACCCTAGCAGTGGACGCCCAAAAAGTTAACAAAAAAAAGGCATTATTGACAAAATTTCATAGGGTGTTGGAAGACCGCAGATTGAGGAGTGGATGCCGTTGCTGAAATCATGAAATCATACGAGATATTGCTCGTATGAAATATGGAATTGCTCGTATGCATCTAATATGAGTAAATCTTGCAGCACAAAAAAAATTTAGTTTTGCCGCTAAGCTACAGTTGTCGCTCCGCGAACTTTTGTACATGACTTAAGTTTAACTGGCCCTCGTACATAATAACAAAGATTGGGAGTAGTCATGTTGTTCTACAGCGGTTAATGCCCGTCGTAGTTAACGAGTGTTCCCAAGAGTTTATAGTTTTTGTGACTGTTATTACTGTCTTGGTTTAACCATCGGAGTTGGAAATAAAAGAAACTTTATCGGCCGATGATTTTTTTCTATATTGGCGCAAGTAGTTAATGTGTTGACATGTTTCTCTATGTGACTTAAACAAAGGATTACGCCGACAGCAGAATGACGACAACGCGAAGTGTGGGTTCCAATAAAGCTTATTATTTACATTTGGTGATAGGCTACTAATTGCAGTAACGTGGGTCCACGTGGACTCGATGTCGTTTTCCTAAGGGGACAATCTGTTTGCTTACAGACGTAGTGCTTCTATGAACACTTACCACATCAAAGCCTTACGGCTTAATGTTTCGACCGCGGTTGTAATACTGTCTAATGTACAGGGTTGATCACAGGTCGCATTTTCTAATTGCTTCTTGTGACGAAGAGTTTTGAGGGTTCCGTGAATTAACTAGACACAATTTTACAATTAAGCGTCTCGCCGCGATTATAAAATTTATTGTCATCATCAGAATCTGTATACGGCCAGTACGGAAATAATTGTAAAGGTGTGTGTGTCTGTGTGTGTGTTTTACATAAAGGATAATAATACCTATCACATACGTTATTATTGTTACATTAATAAGGTGTACGAGGTCTGACCGAAAAGTATCCGACCATTTTGAATATTACGGGCACAGGTTATGCAACTGCATAGTAACTCGGTAGGAAATCAAGCGGGGCCCTTTGACGCATGCGTGAACATTCATGAACGTATTGCACTATTCAGTCAGCCGTGAGAGTGCAGTTATGTGTAAGCGCGTGTTGTCTGTGAGCGTCGTATTCGTAATATTCTTCAGCACTATGGAGATTTAATTTATTTTTCGAGGTCACATCCATAAACTCACGACTCGTCCCCAGTTATATATACATTTTTCTATGAGGATGTCTGGGTCACCGTTAGTCATACCTCGCATACAACTTGTTCATCTTCACCGAGGAATTATTTTTGCTCAAAAAAAGGTCTCGTCCCACTGGTTATCAAGTTTATTCAAAACGGTCGGATAATTTATGGACAGACCTCCGTAAATGTTACACTATTACATACTGTAACGGGTGTGATATCGAACCACATAGAACAGCTGAGAACATTCTTCACTCCCCCCGTCCAGTGTGGCCTCATTCAAGTAGGTGTTCTAGTGTGTTCAAGGACACTTGAGATACGCATTAAGCCAACGCGTGAAGTAAGGAGGGAAAACTGTACTGGACCTATGCGCGGTCTATATAAAGCCATAGCAGCCGGGTTGTCAGCTCAGTTACGTGAGCGATTTTCGTTAGCGCGGATCGAGTGTTTGTCGAAGTGAAGAAATATTGTGTTATGTGTTTTATAATTGTGCAAGACTCTACTAGTAGACATTATTATTGCGTGTGAACAATTTTTAATTGATTTATTGTAAGAGACTATCTTGTTGTTTACAAACTGTTTAATTGAGATAATTAAAGCTGGTTTTAGTAACTTCATTGGTGTCTTGTATTTTGTTTTCCACTGTACCATACGACGATCAGCTAGACCGTCGTAACAATACGTTACAATCCTTATATTAAGTAAATGTTATTGTAACGTAATTATAATGTAATTAGAACAGTTGTATATAACCTAATCCTTGAAGTGAAGAAGAAGAAAAAGGAAATCAAATATGTATAATATTCAAACTTATTATTATTATTATCATTATTATTATTCACCCACTACTGGTACTGTACTCACTTATCCATAAATTAGAGAATTATATAGCCTACAAAATAACAGAATCAAAGATATTAAAAACACAAAATTAAGCCAGTCTATCATGTGGCTACTGTTATTACTTTATATAATCAATGGCGTATCTAGATTTTGGCTTTGGGTCCGAGGGCACGTCGGCTTCATATAAAAGAAAAAAAACAAGCTAAGACTAATCAACATTCCCTAATATCTTTGAAGTGGGTGAAAAACGCGTGATAACATTCTGAAATCAGTCCTATTAAAGTAAACGGTAATAACACAATAAAATGCGTGTTATTGAGATATTGTTAAAAAATGCTTACTGACTGAATTGGTTTTCCTATATTTGATATTTCAAACATATACCCTAATGCTTTGTAATAAATCTGTTTGTATATTTACAAAAGAGCCACTACTATATTAGCGTACGCGGCTGAAAAAAAAAACAGCCTAAAAATTAAGAGATTAACGAAATTCGTCAGCTTTTTCGACCCTCTAGGGGGGTTTTGGTCCCATTCGCCCCTCCCCATAAATACGCCCTTGAAAAGGTCTCGTCCCCATTGGTTATCAA